>JAGSMR010000074.1:177500-775000 GCA_029286605.1 Sericinus montela | reverse complement strand
ATTCCTACGTCAAATATGTCATTATAATTTCATTATTAAAAATATTATGGATAAAAAATAAGAATAAAAAATAAAAAAAATATAACAAATAAAAATATAAAATTATCTAAACGTCAAATTGATTAATAATTATTTTTACTAATTATATTTAAAATACTGCAAAAGAGGAGAATTAGATAAATCTGTTTGCACATTTATTATTTTATCTGACTGTTTGAACTTCAACTTATTAATTTATAATGCCTCTAAACAGTCCATTTTCCACCCCTTGTCACATATATGTGTAACTTTAAAATTGTTGGTTTTGTCAAAGGCGTGTTTATTTTCGATCAAATGCTGTGCAAACGTTGAATTATTTTTACAAAGCCGCCAGGCTTGTACATGTTCCTTCACTCTTTTTTTTAAAGAACGTCCCATTTGTCCTATATGACACTCAGCACAATTCAACTCGCATATGCCGCATCGTTGCTCTTGGGGTATTTTAAATTTGTTATTGTATAGGAGGAATTGTCAACGGTGTATAAAATGCTGCACGATGTTTCGATAGATATCTTGCACACTTATAGGACACAGGGCCTACGAACGGTATTTTGTTCCATTTTTTATTGGCAACAGGGTCCTTTGAAGCTGTTATCGCTATATGTCGGTTTTCTGTATATTTTAAAACCATGTCTGTTGGCATTAATTGATATACTTATGTGTAGAAAATTTATTTCTTTCCCTCCTATTTCTAAAGTAATTTTAATGTTTTTAATAATAGAATTTATATACTTGAAAAATTCTTCTAAGCAAGCTGGTGATGCTGACCATAAACAAATCATCTACACATCTGTACCAATATTCAATATTATTCTTAAATTCTAAGTTAGTCAATATTTCCTCTTCAAAAGCATTCATATATATGTTTGCACAAATCGGAGCAAGAGGTTTACCCATAGCTAATCCATCCATTTGACCGTATATTTTATCATTGTATATGAAATAATTTTGGGATAGGCAGATATCTATAACATTTTTAAATGATAACATTAAACTACATTATAATATGATTACATTAAACCAATCGATTATATTAAAACAAAACAAAAAAGACGAACAAGCTGATGTGTTCCCAATACCAAGGAGATTGAAGTTGAATATAAATAACATATAAATTCACGCCTCTTACCCGTAGGGGTAGGCAGAGACCACTTCTTTCCACTTGCTACGATCCTTACATACTTGTTTCGCTTCGTCCACTTTCATTATTCCCTTCATACATTCTCTTCGATTTCGGGTACTCTTGACCTGGCCTTTTTCAGGACGTCCCTGATTTGGTCCCTGGAGAATATAAATAAATATGAACAAAATGGCTGCTGGCGACACCATAAAAAATTTTGAATGAAATTCCGTCAATCAACAAATTTTTTCCGCAATATCTGAATGCCTATGTTGATTTGCCTATGATAATTTGACATGTAATATTTCATTTCAACTACGTAGTGGAGGTAGAATGCGGCAGATACTTATTGTATTATGTTTTATTAAAATATGTTAAACATTACTTTAAAATGATAAATATATAAAAAAAACAACCTCTAAAAGTCAATTGTGTCCTCTACACAGGCCTCTCCCGTACAGATTTCCTTAACCACCACACGCGGTAAGTAGATTGGCGATGGCAGTACCATATGTTTTACATTTCAGACGCCGCTGACCATGACCAGTCTTTTTAATTTTAAACTGGAATATTACAGCATAATTATTTTACCACCTGTTGGAAGTTACAGATATTTTTAAGGCTTTGTCTTAGTAGCCTCTTACGTCAACCATGGGAATATGGGGGGCGGTAAATTCTAAAACCGTTAATACACGGCCGATTATGGGGTAGTTTCACGTGATTTGAGCTCTTTGTATGTTATTATAGAAATAGACAAGAATTTATTTGATATCATCTATTAGTTAATAATTTGTTAATAGTTGTTTTTTTTTCTATTTGGGTGTTTGTTACTCAATTACGGAAAAGGGTGTGATAGAATTTTAATGAAATTTAGCACATAAATAGTTATTATCCTGGATTAAAACAAATTATATTTTTCTACTAGAATAATGCACAGTTCGTGATTCAGTGTATCATGTTTAAAGCATTTTGATGAGTAGTATTTAAAGTTCAGAGAGGGAAATAGATTGCTATTTTCTCCGAGAAGTTAAATTATGATAATTGATCCCGCGGTAGTTTCGTTATAAGGTGCAGACGAAGAAAGAAGAATCTACGTAGATTAAGCGGTTTACGCCTTACGTTATCTTTTATAATTATTAATGTTCATATTTTTCTATTTTTTATAACAATTCAAAAAGTATATAATTGCAGCGTTATCATATAAGGATAATTGTTATAAATATTGTTTTTCTTAATTTTTTTTAAAAGAATAAAAAATAAATATACATAATTTTAGTTTTTGAAAATTGATTCTATAGATTTTCTTTACGAAATTAGAGGAACGTCCTATGTTTCCAGAATCACTTAAATATTAACCAATATAAAGAAAACAGGAATTTTCTTATTTATTCTTAACTTTCGGGGAACTTACTGGAACAACACAAAGTAATGGACGCTGCGGCGTACCCTTTGTTCTGTTTGAAAATTGTTATAAAAATATATTTTTTTTAAATGTGTTCTCGTACTAATAGCAGGCCCATTTTAATATATCTAATGTAAAAAGTTTCCATTACTTTGAAATTTCGAAAAATACGAAAGTTATAACGTAGGCCTCTTATTTTAGGCTCAACTCACAACTTTACAAGAAAAAGTTGATACGGTGTAAAGTTATCAACTTATATTTCTCGTTAAAATTCCGTTCTTAACGTAGTTTTCTTTGACCTAGCTAAATTTGTTCGACAGCGAAAATTGTCTCTAAATCAATTTATGAGTTCCAGCTTCAGAGTTCTGAAATTACACTTGTTAGATAGTCACAATAGCCCAGTGGAATTCGAGTCGAGGGACCCGAGTTCGATCCCCAGGTAGGCTCGTACCAATGGTTTTTTTAAATTAATGTACGTTTTATATCGTTGGCTTGGACATTAAGATGGCGACGGGCTCACCAGCTGTCACGTTGTCGAATTGATACGAATATATGTATAATAAAAATGTTTCTTTTACTTTATTCAGACGTTACTCCGCTGCCGAATCAAACCATAACATTTCATTTATTTAACCGCTAAAGATACGAAATGGGAAGAGCATTTACCCAGTTCAAGCCACAAATCCGTACGATTTGACCGTCGACGGAAATTGAAGTGAACGTTGCCCTCGATTCGTTCGGTCCCTCTCTATACTAATATCGCATGACTATCTTTTTAAATATTTTTTACTTCGATTTAAATATTTGCGTTTTTTTCTTACTTCTTTAACACTGTTTTAGACTTGAAACTTAATGAAACGCAAAAACATAACTCCAATTTTTTAAGTAATGATGGCTGGAATTGGAGTCAAAAAACTCGTGTTTGATTCCCAGGAGGTAGGCTCGTATTACTGTATTTTTTTAAAACTTATGTACGATATACACCGTTGGCTGATATGTACATAAAGACGGCGACACGATAACCACCTGACACGTTGTCCCAAAATAAGCTCCAGAGAAATGTGGGTCGAAATGACTAAATTGTCTAGACTCTGGCTACGTCTGTTTTGGGAATGACGTTTTTACCAGTCAGGAGTAAAGAGCGCGACGAAAATTTTAAAATTATACCAAATAAAGACAAAGAGCTGTTCAGGATAGAACGAGGTGGAAGGAACAAAGAATCTTCTTATTTCTTTCTTTAATCTGGATGAATGTCAATGAAATCTCTACGTCTATAGATTGTCGCTGATTATATAAATTATATTAATGAATTACTGTCCGTGGCGCAGAAAAAGATACAAGATGGCGTTTAAAAAGAAGATTTCAACGAGTGCAAAATTAAATGCTTTGAGTTTACTTCTTAACAGTTCACAAAGGATTTTTTTGCCGGTTAACTTAGCTACTGTGATTGCCAATTCCTTTTCTGAGCGTGGCAAATATGGCATATCCTGTTCATAGAAGAGGCTTAGCCCAGCAGCGGACTATGTTTCGTAAGGCAATAGATACATACATTGATAGGGGCAACATTACATACATTGATCTGATCCCATGTGTTGTGGCATCGGAAACAATGTACGCACCACAAACACCTAGACCCGAGAAAATGTAGAAAAAGTGGTTTTTCTACATTTACCTGTCCAGGAATCGAACCCGGGACCTCAAAATAGCGACATCTTGAAAACGAGTGTGTACGCCATTCGTCCACGGAGGTCGTTAATAGTTTCCATATATACGGTTTTCCTTGTAATACCTCTATATTACCTCACACGCGATAACTTTTATTCTTCTTTTTTTAATATTAAAACAATATTAAAAATTTGATTCAGTGCTGAAGGAGGTGGTGCTCGGTATTTCTCTGCATGATAGGCATGGCATGCATGAATGGCAATGGGCCAAAAAACATAGCTCGTAGAACTGACATGCGTTGGGGAAAAAAGATTCCCGAGCG
The DNA here is from genome assembly GCA_029286605.1 of Sericinus montela. Taxonomy (NCBI): domain Eukaryota; kingdom Metazoa; phylum Arthropoda; class Insecta; order Lepidoptera; family Papilionidae; genus Sericinus; species Sericinus montela. The sequence goes on along the minus strand of JAGSMR010000074.1, from coordinate 770,452 downwards.
GCAATCTCGCAAATGGGGTGCTGGACGAACCCTACCCTCCGAACAAACGGCGTCAGAATTTTGAAAAGAGAGGCCTTAAACCTACGAAAGAAGAAATGAGAAGAACAAATGACGAAGAATACACTGCGCAAATCTTTTTGAAAAGAAAAGAGATTTGTTCCATTTGCCGTCGAGACGATCGGTCCATGGAATCAGAGCAATGTATGTGATGTTGTCCCTATCTATGTATGTATTTATTATCATTAAATTTAAAATATATAGATATACTAACTTTTGCTCGCGACTTCGTGCTCGTGGAATTAGTTATCCATCAATTTATTTTTATTTGCATGTGCAAAGAAGCTAATCTGTATACACAAACTTATCTATTTCATTTACCGCATATATATTAACTGTTGAGGAACATTTAGGTGGAATTTTGGGAATAAATATTTATTCACAGTTACCTAATTGCTAACTGTTTAAGCTGAGCAAAATGGCTGAACTGAATTGGATTAAATTTTAAACACAAACAGTAAAACCAAGGTTAATAGAGAGGATACTTTTTATCTCGAAACATTCCACGTTTCGTGTGGCAGATATCTGAAGATGTAATGACGCTTGACAAATTTTATCGCTAATATCGTGATTGACATTCATAGAAACTTATTCAACTAAATATTCGTAGTCAACCCTACTGCATACATAATACCCCTAAATTAATAAAGCCACTGATATTCTGAATACCGTAAATTTCAACTAAAGCTCCCCACGGGTGCGGTATGCCGACACCCTGTTGAAATAAATCCTCTGTAGTGATAGTTAATATATCAGTAAAACTTATAAACGATGTTATGATCAGACATTTTTACATACTTCCAAAATTAGACGAGATCGAAGGTATTTCGAACTATCGTAGCACGCCCATGTCTTTTATATGACAAGAAAGAAAATTTAAAAAGTTATCGGAATTGAATTTCTTGAATCAACAATATTATCTCAACTACGCTGTCGGCCTAATTGCATAGTTATTAGTGGCTCTGCCTTCGAAGCTATGGGTTGTGAGTTCGAATACCACTAGAGGCAAAAATTTGTGTGATGAATAAGAATGTGTATACTCAAGTCATAGTCGTAAATATGTTGATATGAAATATGTATCTATGTAAGTATATTGTATCGTTAAATAACCAACGAATAAGCGCCGGTGAATTGTCAGAAAAACTATGGGAAAACCTTTAAAATGCAATCGTCTACAGACAGGTGGCAGGTTAACCATCTCGAAAAATAATAAAAGAAAATTCGGCAGGCTGTGACAAAGAGCGTGGCGATGATTATATCTCTCCCACGACGGTTTCGCCACCCAGATAGCTGTGTCCAGTGTTTTCAATATTGACTCGATAGGAGGAACTCGTCCACGGAGGTCGTCAAAATTACTATTAAATATATCCTGAAAATGAAATGAAATGAAATTAAATGAAAAAATTAAAAAAATATATCCTGGTTACTCTACTGAATTGTGAATTGTCTCAATGCTATATTGTCTTCATTGTCTTGACACAATTTCAACTTTTTATAGTTTTATGTTGTTAATTATGTGGCCATTTTTTAGATACTGGACCAACATACAAAGTGAAGTGAAGACATCCTGCCCTTTTGTGTTCACCCTCAAGTTCTGTTATCAAGCTGTGTTCTGTATAGCCTGAAAATTATTTTACTTATTATTTTAAGAGACAATAAATGTTTACGTAACAGCAGACCCTTTATTTTATTATTTATATCACAACTATTGCTCTGATCCCGAAGTGAGTAGTTAAAACACTTGTGTTATATAATCAGAAACAATAAAGGTACCAGAAACACTCAGGTCCGAAACAATGTACGAAAAGTTGTTTTCTACATTGAGCTATCCGGGAATCTTACCCAAGATCTTAGAGCTGCCGACATCTTATAGACCTGTGTGTACGCGATTCGTCAACGCAGGTAGTCTTTATATTGTAGGTTGGGTCGATTATGAGTGAAAACGTTCCTGGGGTCACATATACATGCGGTGGTGACGAAACACCTTGAGGTTGTATTTGGTAAGCCCTTAAGTTAGTTTAACCAGTTGGTGACCCCGACATCACTCATCCTTGCCCTCGGAACCATCACGAAAAATACCAGACCAAAATTCAGCAAACCAGCAATGGGCCGCAGCGTATTAGGTGCAGTATCTGGTATTGCGATCGCCGATTCGCTTGTTAAACGTGGCTATTATGGGAATCCCTCCTTTACCATAGGATGGGAGATACCCACATCCTACAGTGGTCTTGAACAGTCCGTAATGTTTGAATGTATAAAAACGGGATAATCATCTCATTATATACGCAAACATTTCTTGTAAGTTAATACAATTTTAAAGTATACATCAGTTAATTAGTACTGATAATAATTTACCCCTAACTCCGAAACTAAATAAATATCTTCACGCAATTCCCAATACAGGGGTAGACAGAGGTCTAGTCTAGACAATTAAGTCCCTTTGACCCACCTTCCACCGAAGATATTTTAGGGACAACGTGACAGGTGGTGAGCCCGTCGCCGTCTTTATGTCCAAGCTCACGATGTAATTCATACATAAGTTTTTGAAAAACTCATTGGTACTGCCACCTGGGGATCGAACTCGGGTCTCTTGACCCAAAATTCCGGCCACTCAACAACTCGGCTCTCGTAACTTTGTAAATATTTATATAAAAATAGCTCGAAGAGGGGACGGGCTAAAGTACTCGGATACCTAGACGTGTACTCGGATATCTAGGGCATGTTTGAAGAAAATTATGAATTTTAAAGAAGCGAAAGAGGTGTGTAATTTGGTGAGGATTTTGACACTTGGCGCCGTTCTCTCTGGCTACTCCATACTTGAAGATATTTATATATTTATTTTAATATCACCCTTTATGAAACACGTACCGCAGTGTAAGTTATAAGTTAGGCCTCCTGTAACACAAACGTTAAAATCGCAATACAACCGAAGCCTTTTTGGAACCACGTGACAGGTGGTTAGCCTATCGCCTAACTAATTTTTATAATCTTAGGAATATGTAATACAAGACTACGTGACTGGATAGAACAAAGTATAAATCTAACTATTCATGTCCAAATATAGAATTTATTTCTTATTGAAAATTAAAAAAAATATCTTCGACTAGAATTGGATTTCCAGCACATTAACCGTAATACGAACATCGTATTAAAATTTTCTTCAATAATCCGTATTAAATCACAGTCCAGTTCATTTCATATATTAAATAATTTATTCAATTTGCTTCCACGACCTTGCGGGTAGTCCGATTATATTGGATAAGTTCGATTCATACCGATTGACGAAAATCCGTTGATCCAGTTAACGTTATCTTAGTTTTGTATTACAATTTGATAATTGTTGTATATATAAGATAATTGTTGTATATATAATAGCCGATAGAGTGTTTCAGTGATCGGAATTCGACTCAAGAGACTCGAATTCGATTAAGATTGCATACTATTTTTTCTTTTTCTTTTATTTTACGCTAGGTGAATATAAAGTTAGCACGTATTCTCCAATTTCAAATTTTATTTATATTTATTTAATTCAATACTTTGCTTAATTTGAAAATAAAAATATACCACCTGCCAGCTAGTACAGCACATTAGATAAGAATATACATTTCACACACACACACAAGTTATTGTATACAACAATGACACAACTCAACAATGTTATAACTACACAGATCAGTTTGGAGGAGTGCTTCTCCAAAAGGATGTTTGACCATGAAGCTCAGCTACAATCTGGAGGCCCAGCTAAAGATACTGTTGCAAAGGTTGCTGAAGAGTTTAAGAATTTTTGCTTAGTAGATATTATGGAGACCAGACACCGAAAAGCTCTCATCTTCATGGCAGTTTCAGAAGCTGGCAGTTTCAGAAGGAGGAATGTAAGGCCACTATAGTAAGCATAGTCCGTAAGATGAAGTTGGAGTATATCTCGGTATCTAAAATCGCTACGAATGTTTTGTTTACATTTTGTAACCGAGTGATGATTCTTAGAAGGCCCACGGCGCAGACAGCGTGACGAACGCCGCGCTGAGACACATTCCTCTGAAGGCCAATGAAGTCCACGCGCGGCTGTTCAACGGCATCCTGCGCACGGGGCACTTTCCAACAGTTTTGGAAACTGGGGCGCATCATCATGCTCTCTAAACCAAAGACGAACTGCTTCGATGTGTCAAGCTACCGGCTAATTTCATTGCTACCCAGCATTTTGAAGGTGTTCGAAAAGATCCTGCTGCAGCGCATACAGCCTTAACTACAGCTGAGGACGGAACAGTTATAAATCAATAACATAAAAAATTATAAAGATATAAATTGTATATAAGGTTTAGAAAAACTCATTAGTAGGAGCTTCTATCCTGTGAGTGGAAGTCGGGTCTCTTGACTCTCGAATTGCGGTCACGCAATCACTCGGCTATCGTCACTTATCAATATGAAATGAAATTATACCTATCGGTATATTTACTTCAAATATATATACTTTCAATCACTTAAATATAAATATGTGCACAACTTTCACTTTTCAGTGCAGCGCGAGGTTTATAAGAACCCGCATTTTATCTATAGACTCTAAAAAAATTGCAGTTATTGAGTAACGTTGAAGAAAAAAAAATTTTTTTTACTATAAAGTAAAAAAAAAAAAAAATATCTTCACGCAATTCCCAATACAGGGGTAGACAGAGGCCGAGTCTAGACAATTAAGTCCCTTCGACCCACCTTTCACCGAAGATATTTTCGGGACAACGTGACAGGTGGTGAGCCCGTCGCCGCCTTTATGTCCAAGCCAACGATATTCGTACATAAGTTTTTGAAAAACCCATTGGTACGAGCCTGCCAACTGGGGATCGAACTCGGGTCTATTGACTCGAAATTCCGACCACCCAACCACTCGGCTATAAAGTGACAACTGAATTATTGAAATGTAACATTTATATACTAAAAGATTAAGTTTCCAGAAGATGTCATCACGCTTCAATTCCTGATTCAATTTCACAGGCATCGACAGAACCAGGCCATCAATGTGGAAGAATTTCGTACATCCTTTAATTTTTCAAGTATAAGAATTGTATTATCACGTAATAAATAGATGAAAATAACTGTAAATTCAGATGTCACAAAATATGTTATTTGCTTATCTCTATCTATGTATGTATATATGTATGTATCTAAAGAGCCACGATAGCCGAGTGGTTGGGTGGTCAGAATTTCGAGTCAAGAGACCCGAGTTCGATCCCCAGGTGGCAGGTTCGTACCAATAGGTTTTTCAAAACCCTATGTACGAATTATATCGTTAGCTTGGACATAAAGACGGCGACTGGCTCACCACCCGTCACGTTGTCCCGATACTGTCTTCGGAGGAAGGTGGGTCAAAGGGACATAATTGTCCAGACCTCTGTCTACCCCAGTATTGGGAATTGCGTGAATATATATAGTAATCTGTATTTTTAAAGAAATTCATTTTATCACATTGAAATGTTTAATTAATAAGAAGTATTGCCTCCAATGGTACCTACGACAGCTCTCATGCGATTAGGTATAAAATTAATAAGTCTCTCTATGAAATTCTGAGGTATCGTCTCCCATTTCTCTTCTATGGCAGTTTTTAGCTTCTGCGTCGTTCGTGGAACTGGCTGGCGAGCCCGAACGCGTCTCTGAGTCCACTGCAAATGAGTTCGCGCAAACTGAAGGCACCATGATCGGTGAGCTCGCAATAATTTGGGGTCATTAGCTGGCTTGTGAAGTACCACATTACGGTCTATAAATCTTCTTCAAACAGTTCGAGGGCACACAGATACTCCACGGAAGTAGTTGATTTTGTATCTGAACTGAAATCAAGTGACGGTTTCTTATGATGGTCGTAAAGATAAACCGGTCTTGCCTTTCAGTTGTCAAACGAGATCGCGGTCTTCCTTGATGAGGAACAAAGCCGCCAGTATCTAAGTACCTTTAATAAACTCTTCGGACCGTAGTACGGCTTAAATTTAGTTGTGCACTCTCATTTCGTTGGCTATGCCGGGCTTGCAGAAGTGTTAAAGCTTGGGCGGTAATTTCAGGCCGAGTATACATATTTTTTGGTCAAAACTGGCTCAAAATTTGGAGTAGCGTTTTTAAATTAAAATTTGAAATTTAAAAAACCATAATTTATATATATATATATATATATATATATATATATATATATATATATATATATATATATATATATATATATATATATATATATATATATATATATATATATATATATATATATATATATATATATATATATATATATATATATATATATATATATATATATATATATATATATATATATATATATATATATATATATACATACATGAGCAATTTTAAATTTAGCTATAAACCGTAAAGTTGTCTTGCATTTTTTTACGGAAGGTGATCAACGACTGACAGGTTCACCACATCTAGATGTATTAAACAATAGGAAAACATATTCTCGAGAGCATTCATTTATGAAAGTTCCTTGCGTCCAAATACATAAGCGCAAACCTAAGGATAACTCGTGTGTCAGTCCGTTACAGATAATTTTCTCGGAATCTACTAGATCTTTCTGTTATACCGCGCTCTACCATTCTCCTTTTGCTTACCATTACCTTATTCTACCTATCTGCTTTTCCTTTGTTTTCCATGCTCCCATACATCCCACACACTTTGCAGTCCAATCCTAACTCTCATCCTCGTCGGTTCATTTTCGGTGTATTTTTTTCAAACTTCAATCAAAGGTTTCCTATAATACTTCGATATATACCACTAGATCGTAAATGTTCCAATTTGGTACGTATCAATTACTGTGACCCAAATGCAGAGATTTGACGTGAATATGTGAAATGTGATTGTCGGGGTCACAATGAGGTTAAATTACAAAAGATATTTGTAAACTACATCATGTGATATATCAAATGAACGAGCTTGTTATGAGGATCTCAAATAACCTTTATACTAACTAAACCCGGCCACGTTTCGCTATGCCATAGTGAAACGTAGCCTGTTATTTAAATTAGTAAAAGTATTGATCATCTTTAAAGATAGTAATGAAAAGAATATCATTTATCAGACAACAACAACGTTGCCAGGAAACACAATACGTTGAAGTATATAGAAAAAAATTGTATATTTTGCTATTAACGAATAAAAAAGTACGTGTTAAAAAGTATTTTATGTTAGTTGCGCCAGCGAAACACGCATTTAAAAAGAGAAACATGAAAATCGGTTACAGAGTTTCGGATTTCACCGTGAGCAACAGCATGACACGATAGTTATATGTAACAGATTCATGACTCAATACAAACATTCCTATTAATCACACAAATGTTTGTCCCCAGTGGGATTCGAACCGCGTAGCGTACTAAAATACGATTTGGGATCAAAATTCAACATTTTATTTTTCTTTACAGTCACTGCTGATAGATATGATTAGTCTGGCTATAATATATAATAGACAGATATAAATACTGTTACATAAAAAACTTTTTTTTTTTTCAACTTTTTAATTATTTAGAATTTGGAACACGTATATAATTTTAAAAACTTCATTAGATTTTGAGCTATTTATATATTTTTTCGTGTTCATTAATAAATGACAGTATGGAATAGGGTGTTGAAGAAATAGGATTACAGTGATCGCCTAGCACAAGATGTGTATGGAGCCGTCGGGCATATTCCAGCCTCCTTGAAAGTATGTCGTACTATCAATAAATACAACAACGCTCTCTCTGTCGAAGACCAGAAAAGATCGAGGTGGCCGCGTTCTGGTAGAACTGCAAAGGCTGTTTAATGCTGTTAAAGCCAAAATTCGACGAAACTCCATTAGGAAGCAAAAAATCTTTTTGCAAAAAATGATGATTCCCGCTAGGACTCTGTTGCGCTTTATAAAACAAGACCTGAAGCTCGGTGCTTATCGTCAATATACAGGCCAAGCCCCTCATCAAACTTTACAATTAAAGGGAGTGAAACGATCAAAACGTCTTCTGTCGCGATACGCACGTGAAAGGCACAGAAATGTCCTCTTTGCCTTTTCAAAATTGAACAACACTACAATAAGCAAAATGATAAAGTGTATAATCTCAGTTCTAAAAAAGTTGCACAAGTTGTCGGAAAGGTACAACGTGATAATCATCCTGCGTCAGTGATGGTTTGGAGGGGCGTGTCTTTTCAAGGAGTCACAAAACAACATTTTTGTGAAAATGGAGTGAAAACTTCAGCCCATGTGACTTGTCTTGAATGATGTTGTGAATTCTCTCAGCAATACACTTTTTAAAAATATACCGTGGACTTTCCAGCAGGACTCCGCACCTGGTCACAATGCACGAACTATCCAAGCCTGGCTGGAAACCAACGTCCCGGACTTTATAAGAGATGAAGTGTGGCCCTCAACTAGCTCAGGCCTTTACGCTTTAGACTTCAAATTATGGTCAGTTTTAGAGAACATGGCCTGCTCTAAACGACATGGCGACTTTGAGTCTCTTAAAAAATCTTTGGAGCACACAGTGGCGAAACTTTCCTTGGGAACAGTGTGTCCATAGATTCCATAGATTCGTGGAACAGATTAAAGGCCTGTATAAATGTCAAAGGTGGCCACATATGTAGGTATAAATTTTAATAATATTACATTACTTCATTAAAAAATGCATTTTCATTTGTAACAGAACTTATAGCTGGATTAAGTATATGCAAAGACTGCAAAGCCTGGTGTCGATATGTTTTTTACAATTTTAATCCAATATGCTTTGATTGAACCAATTTCATATGCGATATTTTATTTCACAACCAATATTAAATTCAACGCCAAGTTGTAAAGTTGTGCTGCGTTTTAAAATTGCTTTCATCCGAGAAGTTAGCCTCTATTAGAATTGAGATACAAAACGTGATTGGATTGGAAATTTAGTTCTATTTGTATGCGAAGTTCACAAAGAAAAGTGCCTTTAAATCATGCTTTATTTTAATAATTTAGTACTAGTTTTATTTCACTATTTTCGATAAGTTTGTTAAAAATAGAGCTATGATTATTTCGTGTTCTTTATATTTTAATTTTTACAAATTAATATATTTATAAAATAAAAAAAATAAAAATACAGGAAATGAAAAGCGAATAATACAACTTTTTATCAATAAATTAAATAACCGTAAAAGGAAAGAACCAGAAATGAAAAATAATTAGAAAGAAAGATATGTCCTTGTGTTTTACTCAATTTATTTTATTTACAGAAAAAATTATGTTAATATTTACAATACTTATTAACTAAAAACTATTATAATCGTAGAGCCCTACTCCTCGTGGCATGGTACCAAGAACGCTGGCTGCATTTCCACGTTGAATGGCTAGACTTAACCGTTAAGCGAGAAAAGAACCAGCCCTCTTGTCACCAGCGGCAACGATAAGTCGCGGATACAATTCCTTTAGAAACTGCATCGCGCGGGGACCCCACGGACCGATTGTCTCTACGGCAAATGGAACAAATATATAGTCTCCTTTCAAAGACTCATATTTACGCCATTTACCCGATTCAGCTGCCTCTGATGCCGCCCCGGCCCTTATCGAAGTACCCTTGATATGAGAGGCCGCTAATGTATCGACGCAAGTTGCGTCCCACAAAGTTGTTTTACTTGTAAATGAGAAGTTTACTACTAGATCAACCGCTTGTGTAAGATATTTGTCAAACCAAATTTGAATGATATATTGATAGTCGAGAGGTTGGGTTATCGGAATTCGAGTCCAGGCACCCGAGTTCGATCTCCAGGTGGCAGGCTCGTACCGCGTCGTGTAACTAACTATAACTATGTCTTATTCCAATATTTTGTAAGTAATAATGTAGTGTCATTGTTTGTTGTTCCTAATAAAAAGAAAAAAAGCACAAGTATATACCACTCCCTATCTTCTCGTGGGTGTCGTAAGAGGCGACTAAGAGAAAAGCCTTAAATATGCTATTGTCTATCGACAGATGGCAGGATAATCATCTATAAATATATCTTACTATAATTCAGCAGAACGATGAAAAAATATCAATACAAAAAAAGCAGACCAGTGGGCAGCAACAAAAATCTGTCTACAACTTTTCTGATTTAGTTGTAAAACCAAATATAATTAATAATTATTGTCTAGCGACTCCTTTGAGATCAAAAGGCTTTTATTACATTCACGAATATAATAGTACGAAAATAAAATTACTATCACGAAATCGTTGCTTACAATATACCGTCTAAAGTTTAGTAAAATTACACAGTAGTTTACCGTGAACTTTGTAATCATGAAAATATTTCTCATAATAAGGTCTCTTGGCTTCGTAAATTGATGCCTACTGAACATTTAGATTGACAGATAACTCATAGTCTCTACGATGATCTGAAAATTATGGAACTTATTGCAAACAGTGTTTGCTGTTGGGGATTTTTATCTGGAAAACCGATTATCAACTGAAAATTGCGATATATTGTAATATTTTATATCTTCATGCCATTCCCAATACTGGGGTAGACATTTTTTGGGATAACGTGATAGGTGATGAGCTCGTCGCCGTCTTTATGTCTAAGCCAACGATAAATCGTAAATAAGTTTTGAAAAAAACTTCGAGCCTGCCGCCTGGGGATCGCAGTCGGGTCTTTCTTTACCTAGGTGGGTATCAAAATTTCTCGACTATAATCTAAATCGTGTAATATATGCATAAGAACCAATGAGTTCATTTACACAAGATACTGAACTTTACTGAAGATAGTACCATCAGGATACAAAATTATAACATCTTTGCAGGTGCAGCTATTACCGTGAGACCTAGTATTAAATATTACGAACTCCCTGGGTTTCAGAAAGAACTTATTTAGGTAGCCCCAAACGCTATATTCGACAGAAATTCAATATTTCTGATTTAAACTGTCCATCAAGACTAAAGAATACGATTAAACTTAAAAACAAAATTACAGGGGAACAATTTTACGATCTATTCAATAGCTTAGGCATGCGATTTGTAGTTGAAGGAAATTGGAATGCCAAGCAAAACTCATTTCAAAAATTATACCAAATTGTAAAAAAAAAAAACAGGAAATACTTGCAACAGTAAAACAATATTCTTAGAAAGAATAGAGTTGGATAATATTAGGACTGGCTATGAAGCTGACATAGAGGGTCTAAATTCTGAAGTTTCAGGGTTATAGAACTCTCTCAACATTATACCAAATAAATATAAATCGGTCCAGAATGAGATTTCTGAGCACGTATTGGCTATGTAACAGCTGGTTAGACTATGCAAGCATAATGTGGAGCGCTTTGAGCCTTTATCAAAATACTGTGAGTGTCAGCACTCCATGCCAGTTCTTTTGGGTCGGTATGTGACTATGCTGTTAGTCAAAATGGCTCCTCTGGTCCATAGCAAAAACTTTAAATATTATACTAGATGAAATTAAAGACAAAAATAATATTATTGTTTATAGTGGTGAATTAGGAAAAAATATTGGCACATTGTTAAATACAACCTTTAAGGGACAAATTACAAATTATTGTATGCCAGGAGCATCATTTAATGATATAATGCAAGAAGATATCTTAAGTACTTTCTGTCTTAACTTCATGTTAGTAATATTGATAGGAAGAAGGGCAAATCTTAACAAAAGACAAATGTTAAAATACTCAGAGTATTTGAATAGCCCAAATGTAAATAAAATTGTCTTGTTCACGTTGCCATATTCAAAGGATTTGCCACATGAAAATAAGATAAGATTTTGCATAAATATTCAATTAAATAATTTATTGTGTAATAATTTGACATGTCAAAATATTAAATTTGACTAATTCAATTTAATTGATATTAATATTAATATTTTAATTAAGTAATTGTAATAAAGAACACAAGGTTGATAACAGATGCGCTATCTTAGTTTTTGTATTTTACCTCAGCCAAGAATTTGGCGAAACCGACATCTGCTTGCCCTCACAACAAGCAACTCTTGGGAACAAATATTTTAATCTTAATACTTAAGAACATTAACAAATTAAGCATAGGCAACATTAATAAATTAAGCATAGACTTATATAAAGAGTACTTTACCCACGTACAATTGTATGTTGGCGTATCTCGTGTGTGGTGATCTCTCAATAACCAATTACTAATAAGAATATACCACCCCTTTTCTTCCCGTGACTTTTCTAAAAAGCGACTAAAGCAAAAGATTTCAAAAGCCACTTTCATTATAATTTAATGGCCATTAAGACCAAGACCAATTTTTTTTTATATTTGCATGCGGAATGGTGCGAGGTAATTATCAATAAAAAGAAGATTAATGATAACATAGATAAACAAATTGCACCAAAGAACAGAAACACACTTCAATATTACACTATGTTTCTACAGTATATCCTGAATAAATTACGTGAAAAGTCATCTTCCTATATTTGCATCATTCGGTAGGAAGGGTACAAGATAAGACCCGCATTTGGGAATTCATTTGAAACGAAAGTGATACCTGATAACTTTAATTTATTGGTCCGCAGAATTGCACAAATAAACAAGGCGATAAATAAAAGTTACATAAATGTAATCTCCTACTACTATTATACATGCGAAAGTTTCTGAGGATGGATGGATGTTCATTACTCTTTCATGCACAAACTACTGAACGAATTTTAATGAAAGTTTACATCGTATATACATCGGAATAACACATAGGCCACAATTTATGAATATTTAGTGTAATTTGGCCGCAATATTACGATAAGCGCTCCTGTTTCTATAGACTCAAAATAATATTCAAAATACGTAATTACCTTAGTCCAAGTGTACGAATTACCCTTCGCGAAACATTAATATTATAAAAGTTAAATAACTGTGTTTCGGTCTATGTACCATGTCTCCTTTCCAAAACAATGAAACTTCTACAGCGTGTACAGAATGCATGTGCTCGTTTGTTTTCATATTCGACAGAGAACTCATGTTTCTCCATTTTTAAGTTAAAGTAAATTACTTAACATGTCATCAATACTTAAATTTTTTGACACGTCTCAGCTGCATTTCGGGGTAGCTTCCGTTATTTAGCAACTAATTGTTGGAACAATCTGCCATCGTCTTTTCCTGATATTAGCTCTATTGTTTATTTTAAAACACGTTACAAAGATTTATTATAATTTAATGGCCATTAAATTATAATAATTTAATGGCCATTAAATTATAATAATTTAATGGCCATTAAATTATAATAATTTAATGGCCATTAAATTATAATAATTTAATGGCCATTAAGACCAAGACCAATTTTTTTTTATATTTGCATGCGGAATGGTGCGAGGTAATTATCAATAAAAAGAAGATTAATGATAACATAGATAAACAAATTGCACCAAAGAACAGAAACACACTTCAATATTACACTATGTTTCTACAGTATATCCTGAATAAATTACGTGAAAAGTCATCTTCCTATATTTGCATCATTCGGTAGGAAGGGTACAAGATAAGACCCGCATTTGGGAATTCATTTGAAACGAAAGTGATACCTGATAACTTTAATTTATTGGTCCGCAGAATTGCACAAATAAACAAGGCGATAAATAAAAGTTACATAAATGTAATCTCCTACTACTATTATACATGCGAAAGTTTCTGAGGATGGATGGATGTTCATTACTCTTTCATGCACAAACTACTGAACGAATTTTGATGAAAGTTTACATCGTATATACATCGGAATAACACATAGGCCACAATTTATGAATATTTAGTGTAATTTGGCCGCAATATTACGATAAGCGCTCCTGTTTCTATAGACTCAAAATAATATTCAAAATACGTAATTACCTTAGTCCAAGTGAACGAATTACCCTTCGCGAAACATTAATATTATAAAAGTTAAATTACTGTGTTTCGGTCTATGTACCATGTCTCCTTTCCAAAACAATGAAACTTCTACAGCGTGTACAGAATGCATGTGCTCGTTTGTTTTCATATTCCACAGAGAACTCATGTTTCTCCATTTTTAAGTTAAAGTAAATTACTTAACATGTCATCAATACTTAAATTTTTTGACACGTCTCAGCTGCATTTCGGGGTAGCTTCCGTTATTTAGCAACTAATTGTTGGAACAATCTGCCACCGTCTTTTCCTGATATTAGCTCTATTGTTTATTTTAAAACACGTTACAAAGATTTATTATGCAATTTTATTGATTTTTAAAGCATATTTATGCTGAACTTTTATGTGATTATATTAAAAAGAAAAAAGTTAAAATTTCAACTGATACGGGCGGGATTCGAACCCACGACCTTGCGCCGATCCGTGGCGAAGGTCGTGCTATGAAGGTCGTATTATCATAAACCTTATTGTCTATACATAACACGTCTATTTATATTTTAAATAAAATTGGAGTGTCTGTTTGTAATATGTTTTGTTTTTCCTACATGTATTATATGAATATATACGGTACATACACCAAAATAACATTTTTTTTACAATTTTTGTCTGTCTGTCTGTCTGTTTGTTCTAATCTTTGAAATGGCGGAACCGATTTTAACGGAAATTTCACTGGCAGATAGCTGATGTTATAAGGAGTAACTTAGGCTACTTTTATTTTTTACTTTTATTTTGGTTCCGTTTAGGCTACTTTTATTTTTTACTTTTATTTGGTGCTAAACGGCGGGCAATGCCGCGGGGACAGCTAGTTATAAATATAATTAAACTATCTATATTGGTATGAAATGAAAAAAATGTACATTCCTTCTTTGAATCGCTCAGTTGTCTATTACATGTGTGGTTCTTTTTGACATGCTGGAGGCATGTCAAAAAGAACCACACATGTAATAGACATGCTTTATTGCATCCATTCTTTAATAGTCTATGATGATATCCTAATATGTTATACACTCTATGGTATAGTAAGTTTATCAATCAATGTTAATGAAAATATTTATTCGAGTTTTTTTATTCACAATCTAACATAATATATGTAAGATACGAATAGGTGCCTATAAAATTATAAAATTATAAAGTTTTAAATAAGGTAATAATTTCTTCAAATCTTCTTCGAATCGATCTCAGTGCCTACAATTTGAATAGATTTATGAAATCGATCTTTGAATCCCTAATTATTTTTTGTGGTCACAGCATTAATAATAAGGACCAATATACTACTCTTACAGATTAGTACTCTTACTTTCACCGGATTATTTCTTTGACTACAAAACTCTATACTCAGCTCAGTTTATAATGCATATTATATTTATACAACATCTTACACCTTACAAACTGTTGCCATTTAATGGATTTATGTTTTATTTTAATATGAATCATGGATCAAATTAAAATATGTATTAAAAGTTAAGTATAAGCTATTGTGTATGTGTAATTATTTTAAATACTTTTAAATATGTTTGTGACCGCGCTTACGTGGACCATTAAAATGGCATCGGCAGAATAACAGCGCATATGCTGTAGCAACAGTTACTGCTACAGCATATTTGCTGAATCGGATGCCGTTTCGTTGTTGCAATCCAGTAATTCAATCCAGTAGTTCATTCTATTACTATTTGTAATTCTTAGCTATAACTTTTATACACATAAAAGTTATAGCTAAGAATGTTAATGAAAAAATGCTGTTTTGTGGCAGCAAGAAATCTACATTCTTTTTTTCTGATAATCTGTCTGAGAGCTATCTTGGCGTGCGCTGACTAAATCGAGAGTTACATGAAGTACATTATCTTCGTTTTGCGATTGTTTGTTTTAAAATGTTATGAATAAAATTCCGCGACTGCATATATCTATGGGGAAGCCAATATTTCCCAAACTATGAGCCTACCTATAACACCTAATATTGTCAATGAATTACACATTACAAAGATAAATTAAATTAAAGAGAAAAAAAGTTTTTAAAATTTCAAGTGACACGGGCGGGGTTAGAACCCGCGACCTTTGCCGATTCTTGGCAGCGCTCTTGCCTCGGAGCAACCGTGTCTTATACGTATCAGTTGAAATTTTAAATCTGTATTCTCTTTTCTTAACTTATGCCTTGTTTTTGGCATCGGCGCCATCTATTATCATATTTGCAAGTGACATATATTCCTGACTTTTCAGTTAGGAATTATCAATAAGATAACGCCAACTTAATTTTTAAACTTAACTAAAAATTAAGTTGGCGGATTTTAATCCCGCCCGTGTCAGTTGAAATTTTGAAAACTTTTTTCTCTTTAATTTAATCACACAAAAGTTCAGCAAAAATATGCTTTAAAAATCAATAAAATTGCATAATACACAGATAAATTTTAAACATTTAAATAAACATCCAAGACTCGAGGAAAAACACTCATCTTCATCATACAATGTTTAACTCAAGCGGTATTTGAAGCATTTTGAATAGTCATTAACTACCAGACAATCGATACCTACTAGACGGTCGTTAGAATTTTAAAAATTATAGTATCTGTTCACTTACGTACAAAATGGATCGCCTTCACCACTTAGCACGCCTTTTAATCATAAAAAAAACATAAGTAATTTATTTTTTTAATCGAACGCCTTAAGAAAGAAAATAGCAGCGTGTTGCTTACGTATAAAAAATAATTGAAAATATAAATGCAAATGTCACTATTGCAGCACAATATTCTTTGTGCGCTATTGAAGTGGCACTTTAGCTGAATTATTTAAAAGTGTTAAGTGCAAGAGTTGTGCTTCCAAACGGTTAATACCACGCTTTTAGTTTAAAACAGCATTTGGAATTTGTAATAAGTTTTAAGTTTTCAATTAAATAATAAATAATAATAAATATCTTCACGCAATGCCCAATACAGGGGTAGACAGAGGCCTAGTCTAGACAATTAAGTACCTTCGACCTATCTTCCACCGAAGATATTTTCGGGAACGCATGACAAGTGGTAAGCCCGTTGCCATCTTCATGTCCAAGCCAACGATAAAATTCGTACATAAGTTTTTGAAAACCCATTGATACGAGCCTGCCACCTGGGGATCGAACTCGGGTCTCTCAACTCTAAATTCCGACCACCCAACAACTCGGCTATCGTGACACATTACAAAGATAAATTAAATTAAAGAGAAAAGTTTTTAAAATTTCACTGACACGGGCGGGGTTAGAACCCGCGACCTTTGAAATTTTGAAAACTTTGAAATTTTGAAAACTTTTTCTCTTTAATTTAATCACACAAAAGTTCAGCAAAATATGCTTTAAAATCAATAAAATTGCACAATACACAGATAAATTTTAAACATTTAAATAAACATCCAAGACTCGAGGAAAACACTCATCTTCATCATACAATGTTTAACTCAAGCGGTATTTGAAGCATTATGAATAGTCATTAACTACCAGACAATCGATACCTACTAGACGGTCGTTAGAATTTTAAAAATTATAGTATCTGTTCACTTACGTACAAAATGGATCGCCTTCACCACTTAGCACGCCTTTTAATCATAAAAACATAAGTAATTTAT
This sequence comes from Sericinus montela, assembly GCA_029286605.1. Taxonomy (NCBI): domain Eukaryota; kingdom Metazoa; phylum Arthropoda; class Insecta; order Lepidoptera; family Papilionidae; genus Sericinus; species Sericinus montela. The sequence goes on along the minus strand of JAGSMR010000074.1, from coordinate 752,960 downwards.
TTTTTAATCGAACGCCTTAAGAAAGAAAATAGCAGCGTGTTACTTACGTATAAAAATAATTGAAAATATAAATGCAAATGTCACTATTGCAGCACAATATTCTTTGTGCGCTATTGAAGTGGCACTTTAGCTGAATTATTTAAAAGTGTTAAGTGCAAGAGTTGTGGTTCCAAACGGTTAATACCACGCTTTTAGTTTAAAACAGCATTTGGAATTTGTAATAAGTTTTAAGTTTTCAATTAAATAATAAATAATAATAAATATCTTCACGCAATGCCCAATACAGGGGTAGACAGAGGCCTAGTCTAGACAATTAAGTACCTTCGACCTATCTGCCACCGAAGATATTTTCGGGAACGCGTGACAAGTGGTAAGCCCGTTGCCATCTTCATGTCCAAGCCAACGATAAAATTCGTACATAAGTTTTTGAAAAACCCATTGATACGAGCCTGCCACCTGGGGATCGAACTCGGGTCTCTCAACTCTAAATTCCGACCACCCAACCACTCGGCTATCGTGACTTTTTAAATGAAATAAATATTTTCATTTTATTTAAAAAGTTACGATAAAGATTTTTTATTATTTCAATAATTTTTTTAATTAAATAAAGTTCCAAAGCCGAAGAAGTTGGTTCTGTAGTTTCAACTTCTTCAAGCTTGCTACTGGGGGTCATTGTAGAAGCGTGCTCATCACGACCCCTGATTGTCGACACGTCATGATTCTACACAGCTGCACATCCAGGCCAAGAAGGGTTAGGGCGTCCCCCCAAAGCGACCACCAGTATGCCCCCGTTGGTATGGAATGCAGCGTGCAAAGCGGTGATGGGGAAAGACAGCCGTCACGCATAGCCCGACACTCGGAAGGCGGTGGACTAGATGTTTGAGTGAATTAGATGTCGTGTGTTTGCCGGAGACCAAACAGAAGGGCAGTGGCACCAAAGAGCTCCCTTGTGGGGCGTTAGCTCTATGGCCCGGAGTCCAGGAGAGTGTGAGCGCCTGCCAGGGGCCGGCGGTGCTGCTTTCGTCTCGGTTGGTCGGTGATATGACTGAATATAAGATTGTGAATTCAAGACTTCTCTGGGTTCGCAATAAATTGGGACTGACGAAGTTATTCTTTTTGGCTGTTTATGTGTCGGTAGCTTCGTCGTCGTAGGGCTGAGCTGGACGAGTTTTGGGAGAATGTCAGAAAAATTCTAGATTTGGTTAGAGGAAACCAAAGAATTATTGTATGTGGTGATTTGAGTGAACAGGGGATCATTGTAGAAGCATGCCCGTCGTGACCCTTGCCGGCCCTTTTCAGGGCTGCAATTCTACACAGCTGCGCACCCATGCCATCAAGGGTTAGGGCGTCCCCCCAAGGTGACGCACACCAGTTTGCCCCCGTTGGTGTGAAATGCAGCGCACAAAGCGGCGATGGGGACCGACACCTGTCACGCACAGCCCTACACGGCGGAAGGTGGAGGACGGAGTGCAGAGTTGGCACGTGGAATGTTAGAGGAGGCATGAGAGATAAGACGAATGAGTTGGTTAAAATAATGAAAGAAAGAGAATTAGATGTCAGCAGCAATACTTAAAGGCGTGGTTGACTGATGAGTGACTCACTTGGAGACTGCGGGGAGGCCCGAGCCCCCCCAAGAATGGCCACTGGGTCTTCCCATCCAGTCGCCAGCTGGCACGGTAGAGCATTCCGGGATTTTTCGCGAAATGGCAGGGCAGTCTTTGGCACATACCTGGTGTGCTACTTGGGCCCTCAACTATCTGCGGTCATTCAACGGAAAGACCGTGTCTCGGATCCCGCTACCCTCCAAAATGAGTCACTCGGTACAACTTCGCCCCAGGTTCAGATCGGTCCTAAGCAGCGCAACTGATAACCGCTGTTCCACATAGGCACTGTTTCTCCCGCACACTAACGAAACACAGCAAGATACTTAACGCTAGACTGCGACTGATGGGTGGCAACTAACTAGGCAACCCCTTGCGAGGCCTACCACCGTGTTCATTTAGATCATTTAGCCTTCATTACTGGTAGATCAGTAATGGCGTTGACCGAGGTGGACCAGTAGGATTTAAATCTTAACCATAAAAGAGTTAAAAAAATTATTTCTCATAAGAATATACACATACTTACTTCACTTTTAATGAGATAATTTTTTTTGTCTTAATTAAATATAAACCGTTAGAAGTTGAGCGTTAGAAGTTTGATATCTTAACTATTTTACATTTGTACAGACACATACTTATACATGTATATTTACACAGCTTAAAATAATTCATTTATTTTATTTGTATATAATTTGACAAATATGTAACAAGCACTTCAGCTGTCACGCTGTCCCAAAAAAATGTTTTCGGTAAAAGGTGGATCGAAAGGTTTTAAATGACTGAACCTTCGTCTACCCCAGTATTGGGAAAGGCGTGAAGATATTACTTTTTTTAATAAAAAACTTCAACAACATCTTGTATTAGGATATGCTCCAGTAGCTCCTCCAATTTTCCATAGTCCGATACAATTCCAAATAAGATGACAAAGATATTCGAAGCACTTTGCGAGGACTGCTACCGTTAGATTATGCATGCATTTAGAGAGCATGCTTGCGTTATTTCCTTGCCTCCCCTATTACCGGTAACGATAAATAGTATACACGCGAGCTGCATTCACGGTAACGTGCACAGAGATAAGTTATTTTATTGTATAATGAATTCTTTTTAGCGATTACTCTGCAAATTTTTATCCGTTAAAAAAATTACCGAGTAGCGGGATGATCTTTATTCATATTAGGAATAACAAAGGCTTTTGTCGAAACACAAAATGTAGGATTTTTTATTGTACGATTTGGCTTAGACACTAAGACAGTGACAGGCTCACACCCTGTAACGTTATTCCCAATAAAATCTGTTAAAATGTGGCTTGAAAAGACTTCCATGTCCAGACACTCCAAAGACCAAGACACTCAAAAGTTAAGACAGTTTTAAATTTACAGTATAGCATAATTTTTTACTTCATAAAGTGATGGTGACAGGCTGGTGATGTTGTGTCATCGTCAATCGTAGGATGCGATTTTCAATGATGCATAGTGCTGGCACCACTCGGCTTTTATTTTGGAATAAAAAGATAAACTTATAATATGACTATTATACGAAATGAATTCAAGTAATATTAGAATATAAGTGAAAATCAGAAATGAAGTTTATGTTTTCAGAGTTTTTATTTCAACAAACGGAACAAAATCGAAATTAATACCCACAGTCCTTGAAAACAACAGATCACAAACCTTAACTATAAACAATAACCCAAAATACAGATATAAGAAAATATAAATACAGAAATCAATGGAATTCCTGACCCAAAAATATGATGATATTACCCAAGAGATAAAGCACTTTCTAGCGAAGTGCAATACTAACCTAAGTGTTAAAAAACATGTAGCGGATGATGTGGATCAGGAAAAGGGTAGCTACTTGCCAGGTCGGGTGATCGTGACCTGGGGAGGACGTCTCCTCCAGAATGTGCGCTATCGGTAATCGTATATATACTTATAATCGTGCGAACTTCGATAGCGCGATGTAGAACGTCGATGTGTTTCCTGAATCCGCCACTAGCGAGCTTCTTATGTGGAGACATAGATGTCGCCACATCACTCCCCTGCTGAGACTGGAGGTCGGTCCGGAGTGTGCGGAGTGCGGAGAGCTTGACATTGAGCAATTTGGCGTTGCGGTGAGAGGCTGTGACCAGATCTACGGTGAGTCGAGATGAATGGTCACAGTGCCGATGCCGCAGTGTCAGCCTGAGGAGAAGGGCCCGCCGTTGAAGATCCTCAGTGGCTGACAGGATTAGGAAGCACGCGTTGTGCCGACAGTAGTCCGGTGCTGTAACTGCGTTGATGACGTCGATGTTGATAGAGAAGCTCACTGCGTTGTTCTTCTGTGGTCACCGTCGGTTGGCGGTGAGATCACGTCGGGGTCACCATTGTAGCGGATGATGTGCATCAGGAAAAGGGTAGCTACCCGCCAGGTCGGGTAATCGTGACCTGGGGAGGACGTCTCCTCCACCGTCTGCGCTATCGGTAATCGTATATATGCTTTTAGTCGTGCGAACTTCAATAGCGCGATGTAGGCCGTCGATGTGTTTCCTGAATCCGCCACTAGCAAGCTTCTTATGTGGAGAAATTGATGTCGCCACAAACACTCGAAAATAAAGTGGATTTTTTGGAAAAACAAAAGCTGCATACCATCACAGACCATCAGGTTATGAAGATGTCACAAATTTTCGCAACTTATTAGACTGATCATTACGCTCCTCAATCAGCGCAATGCAGAGACTACTTTCCATTTGTGAAGAATATGAGGTTACCCAGGGACTTAAATATATTGTAAAGAAAAGTATGCTAATAGTTTTAAAGCTGGAGCGTAGGTCATTGGATTTTCTATGCAACATGTAAGCCCGCAGGTTTTGCAAGATGCTCAAAACCAGTTAAGGTGACACTTTTTAAGGCATATTGCCAATCTTTTTACACCTGTAGCTTGTGGGTTGACTATAAGCGTCGGGTATACAGTAATCTGAATATCCAATAGAACAATGTCTTCAGAATACTCATGGGACTACCGCGATATTTTTGTGCCTCTGGTATGTTTGCAGAAGCACATTCTGATAGCTTTTCAGCGATTGTGAGGAAACAATGCGCTTCTATACAAAGTAGATTGCGTAGCTGCCCAAATCGAATGCTGGCATGTTTGACGGATAGGTGGAATTCTTCGTTTCTCAGAATTTGGATAAGGAGACATATGATTAAAAGCTGTGATAAATAATACTATAATTATAAATTTAAAAATCAAAATTCGCTCTACAACCTATATTTCTTATTAACCTTAGTATTTTTGTTTTCACTTCATGTTAATATATTCGTTTTTTTTATTTAATTATTGTTTGTATGTTTTATATGGATTGTTGATCCGAAATAAATGAATTATTATTAAAATTACTAAAACGACGCAGTATAACAATACAATAATCATCGGAGTCATGAATTTACACCCGAAATGTCAGGACTCAAATAAAAACAACTACTTAAATTTGCTTTTCACATGGCTTCCTGCCTGCGTATGCGCTACCAACTTGATAAAATTCCTGCGTTGACCACTTTTTCTTAAAATCACTTTTACTTTCGTCATGTTTAGTAGCTGATTCTGCACTCATAGACCACAATACTGTGTAACGTTCTTGGCAAAGAAAATTTCTAAAAATAAACAAGATAAAACCGTTGTTCGCATAAACTGCAGTCAGATATAGATATCAAACAAGTTAACTTTAAAGAAATATATAGCTGTTATTGAAAAAAATACTTCGCAACATTCCGCATGCAAATATAAAAAGGTATATGTTACCTGGTCCGAAGAGAAAAAGAGCACCACCCTCCTTCACACCGATGCGTGCACTAATTTCACTGTATGCACCACCTCCACTACACTCAAACCAGGTAACATATACTACCAACGATAACGCGACACGTGTTTCGCCTCAAAAGAAGGCATTATCGAGCGAGTACACTCCACGATGAGCGACCGCAGAGTCGCTCTGCGTTCGCTCATTATAGATGTAAATGTGCCAAAACCGAATCTCTCCAAGGATGAATATATGGCGTTAATAAATTTAAGACAAAACACGGAACTTACAATTCTCCGCGCAGACAAAGGTAATGCTACGGTAGTAATGGACACGTCGGATTATAATTCAAAAATACAACAGCTATTATCGGACGAAAGTACTTACAAAAAGGTCAAAACAGACCCAACAACTAAAAATCTTAAAACTTTTAGTTGTTGGGTCTAGTCCAGCCAGAAACCAGTGATTTAGTTAAAAACACTCCGAAAAATTAGATCTGGACGTGAAATCGATAATACCTACATGTGCAAAATCACGGAAATTGTATGGGTTGGCAAAAATACACAAGGCTAATGCTCCATTACGTCCTATAGTAAGCCAAATCGACTCACCAACTTACAGATTGGCACAACATGTAGCGAAAATACTGTCACCGCTCAGAGGACACACTAGAGCACACACAAAGGATTCCTACCATTTTGTTAGTGAGATAAAAGATCTATGTCTTGCTGAAAATGAAACCATGGTCAGTTTTGATATACAGTCACTATTTACATGTCTACCAGTTGACGAATGCATCTCAATAGTGTCTAGGAAACTAACAGAGAACAACATGCCACCTGAATATACACATTTACTAAAACATTGCTTGATATCTGGGTATCTGTTGTGGAAGGAAGAGTTCTAAATGCAAGTAGCGATTAGTAGTAGTAAGTAGTAAGGAGTAGCGATTGGCTCACCTGTATTTCCCATTGTCGCCGATATATTCATGGACGACTTTGAGGAGAAAGCCCTTCTTACTGCTCCTGTACAGCCACGGTTCTACAAGCGGTACGTAGATGAAAATCGTTTTATTTTAAATGCGTAGTATTCGCGTAAATACGGGAAATCATGATATATAAGCATTTAATAAATATTTACAAAAACTGATAAACATTTACTAAATACATAAAAAAAAAATTATCGGTATAAAAAAGTCACGATGGCCGAGTGGTTGGGTGGAACTGCGTATCGAATAAAGAAATGGTGGTCGAGAATTAAGAGGAAATACCGCCACCTTAATTGCCTCTTCCAATAAGCTCCTGCATCCTGGGTGACTGGGCCCTTATTACGTTTTTTTTATAGCAGAGGGAGGCAAACGAGCAGGTGGCACACGGATGGTAAGTGATTACCGCCGCCCATGAACATCTGCAATACCGGAGGAATAGCGGATGTGATGCCGACCTTTGAGAAAGGTATAGGCTCTTTTCTTTAAGGTCCCTAAAGTATCGGTCTGGAACAACTCATTCCACAAAGTTCAAGTGCGTGGCAGAAAATTCCGCGAAAAACGCACTGTGGTGGAATGCCAAGCATCAAAGTGGTGTTGATTAAATTTTTGGTTATGCCGTAAGGTACAATGGTGAAATTCAGCGGCTGGGAATAATCCGAACAATTCATCGGAGCACTCCCCGTAGTAGATATTATAGAAAATGCAAAGAGATGCAACATCTCTTCGCAAAGCCAGGGGATCTAACCGGTAGGATAGAGTATGGTTGTCGACAATTCGAGCCGCTCTTCTTTGGATACGGTCAAATGGAAGGAGCTGACACTGGGGTGCCCCGCCCAGAGAGAACAGTACTTCATGTGCGGCTGAACCTGCGCCTTATAAAGTTACAAGCGACTTGAAGTATTTTCGTGCTCTACTGAGCACGCCAAGCTTTTTAGAGGCCAATTTGGCCTTCTCTTCCAAATTACCACGAAACTGAACATTGCTTGATATGTCAACGCCACGGATTCCGATGCTGGCTGAGGCAACTAGGGGAGTGCTCTCAAAACGAGGTGATACGACAAAGGGTTTCTTTTTTGCGGTAAACGCGCAAATTTGTGCGCGTTTACCGCAAAAAAGCGCTTTCGCTATATCCAAACTAACTGCCTGGGCCACACCCTTGCTCTCTACTGCCTCCGCCCATCGATGAGTGAGGTACACAAGAAGATCACCAGCCGAGCGCACCCGACGGAAGTCGTACTGGCGGTCATTGATCAACTGGTGCTCCTCTAAGTACCTCAAGAGCTGGCAGTTTGTAATGGACTCCATTATTTTGGATAACAAGGAAGTGATGGCGATCGGTCTGTAGTTACCTGGATCGGAGCGGTCGCCTTTCTTAGGGATCGGGTGCACTAAAGCTGTCTTCCATGTCATCGGGACGACTCTTTCAGAGTAGGAGTACCGAAAAAGACGCGTTAGAACCGGTGCCATCTCTGGAGTACACATCCTCAGCACAATAGGGGGAACACCATCGGGCCCACTCGACTTCTGGATGTCTAGGGAGAGGAGTGCTTTTCGCACTGAGCTCTGAAAAACCGGATGTCCGGCACAGAGCACTCACTGCACGGGATGGTCGGTGGTGAGTTCCCCCTGTCATCGAGAGTCAAGTTGGACGCAAAAAGAGAACCTAGAAGATCGGCTTTCTCTTTTGCGACATGGGCCAGCGAGTTGTCCTCCCTGTGCAGAGATGGTAGTGATGGCTGACTGAAATTCCCTTGGACAGCCTTGGCGAGGGACCAGAACGCACGAGTTCCCGAAGGAAGACGAACTAGTTTCTTGCCAATTCTGCCAATGTGCTCGAACTTTGCCGCAGTAATTACTCATTTTAAAGACCTGGCGGCAGAGTTATACTCCTTCTTAAAAACGCTAATTTTTGAATCCCAGGACGAGAATTCAATTACCCAGGCCCGGTAGCACTGCTGCTTTTGACGAGATGCCATTCTGCATGCGCTACCAAACCAAGGCTTAGATCTACCACCGATGCGCACCACAGAGGAAGGAACGAAGAGTTTTATTCCCGGAGCACCACATCGGCAACGAAATTTGCAACGGCGTTAGGACTATGTGAATACGTGAATCTTCATTTATTGGGAGGTTCATAGTAGTATCCAAATCTTAAAGTAGAATCACTGATCGTGGAGCTGCATCTCCGGCCACAGTGTTTTCGCACGGCGCCGATACGGCTACATGCCGCAGTCTTTCGAGTTCGGCATTATTGGATGTTTCCAAACGGATGATGTTAAAAACTTAGTCTGCAAGGTTTTGCTCAATGACGTCTGTAATTGGCTCAACCAAAAACATACACAAACCCATTAGTTAAAATCCCTTCATTCCAGTTTTCCATTCCTGTGCATGCGGCGTATTCCACCAGCCTCGAATTACGATTGCTGGTTCTCAAAGAACTCTGTCGAGACCAAGCCTGGTGAGGATGATGGATGCGATAAAATGATAGGTGTTCAAGTAGTATTCGCGCTCAAGTAGTGGCCTGCATGCTGTCACACTCCAGCGCCAGCTCAAGATGAACCCTGGCAGCCCTCAGTTAGCGTTAGACTGGTACTCGTTTGCCAGTCCTTCTATGTATGTCCATCATACATATTTTTAGGTGTCGTGTCACAGCGGGTTCTTTCTGGGGCCTTGGAGGGGTATGTATACATCTCGAGGCACAGTGCAAACGCCCCTAAGATTTTTTTGTGTAAGTATGATACCATCGTTACACTTCTCTGTCAGCAAAAAGAACTTCTCTTGACATACTCTTGAAATATATGTCAAATGTAATTTCATGAAATGTCATAAAGATCCTTCATTATATAGGCCACATGAGAATAAAATGTTAGAATAAGTTCTTATGCTCTCATAAGTTTTGTTCAGATGCTAAACATAATGTAACTGGGACGAGCTTTTTAGCTTAATGAATGTATCAAATATTATTTTCTTGGCAATGTTTCAGTATAATGTGAAGTGAAAGCTACAAATTACAATTTTGTACTCTATTCGCATATTATTTATTTCTGATTTGATTGATGATTTGCCTACTTAGGTTATTGTTTTTTGTATGTAAGATCGCAAATAAAACGAAAGTTTGAGGCAGATTCTATTTGTTATGTTATTTATGCTGTCAAACGGGTGAGGTCCCTTATGATGTCATTGTGCCTTTCAATAAAGGTCTTGAAGTGCGTGTACTATCGATCGATCACTTTGAGTAGCTGAGACCTTTTTTTGGGGCGATGAAACTTGGATATGCGATAAAAAGCATAAAAGAACTGAATCCGTTGCAAATGTAATCTTGAAAATGAAACTTTTCGTTAATAAATTAATTAATTCATTAAATATGGGCACACCGAAAAGGATCAAATGCTTTTATTTAAATTACTGAATAACTGTATTAATTCACCCTATCTACTGAGTCTACATATAAACATCAACTGCCCTCGCATAAATTCTCGTAATAAGTCGCAACCGTCGGAACTTATCTGCTGCCTAAATAGACTATAGAAAGGTGTGGACATAGTGTCCCATACATGACTGAAAAGGGTCCTCGTCTTGTACAAATTCGACTGTACTGTAAGAAACTTCCTCGGGCAATGAAGTACAACCCTTTGTCATCTAAGCACGCAGATGATAGCTGCAAAACACCGGATAAGGATACGGGTATTTGACAGAGTGACTGTTTAAGCCAAATATCTTCTAAGCACGTTACTAGAGGAATCTACATGGATATCTTAATGCTGTTCACCTCCAGCCGCTCGCATTTGTTGACATTTCTTAGAATCACTTGTGATTTTAGCAATTCTCAATTCAATCAGGATGGAGCACGGGACGGAGAAGTGTGCAGTTTTCCAGGTCGAAATGAGCAAGGCTCTCTCACGTATGTTGCCGGGCAGAGACAAGACATGGAAACATGCTGATCCTTTCCGACACTGAAACAAACGATAACGACTGGCAATCTCGCAAAATTTGAGTATTGATGAAGAGGGCATGAAACAGTCAGTGGTCAGACGAGTTTGACAAAAGTACTTAACAGCCATTTGTCGGACGTGAACAGAGCACCTGCATTTAACGGCTGGGTCATGCCCCTCCCCATGTATATCTTCAGCGTGCCCAGATGGACCCAAACTAACCTCACCACCCTAGACCGAAAAGTTCGCACCACTGTTACGGCTTATAGAATGCATCATGCCAGCCAACCAGAAAAATATAGGCTTTTTTCTTGAAGGTCTCTAAGTCGTATCGGTCCGGAAAAACCAAATGCACGAAATCTTTACAAAATTTTACAGTGGTAGAGCCACGCATCAGCTTTTGTTGTTGCATGAATGGGCCGGCTCGACCGGGGAAGTACCACGACCTCACAAAATACCGGCGTGAAGTAGAAGTCTAACAAACTTCTGCCTTTCGTCTAGTGAATGCAGGTAACCGGTGGCCCACCCACCTCCCTCCCCAATTCTGGGGGGAGGGGGCACTCTGAGGGAGGCAACGCATCTGCTATGCCTCTGGTATTGCGGGAGTTCATGGGCGGCGGTAATCACTTACCATCACATGAGCCACCTGTTCGTTTGCTTCCCTTTAGTATAAAAAAAAACCATCCGTGTGCAATCGCGAGATGTGCAGCCTCCGTAACTACTTCCAGAAGAAATTCGGTAAGTCAATCTTCGCGGACGTTATTGCGTGTAACTTACCCCACTGTCCTTTTTTTCTACAAGGGTATTCACGAAGCTTTTGAAGACACTGTTGCCTCGCTTAACTGGCTACTTTTTGGTGAACTCTTTGGGGGGGGGGGGAGAGTATTGTCTGTGCGATACAGGATCAGGTTATTAAGGCGCATTACGTTCGGAGATATACCCTAAAGGACGACACCCTCGATCTGTCGAGCATGTCGCCGTCCCGGGGAGTGGCTTCGGCATTCTATCTCCAGTTCATTAATGCTTTTTTCAACTCTGAGTATCAGCATAGACATAACTTAGTATCCAGAAACATACATCAGGAGCTCGCTACGAAGTACGGTCTAGTAGATTGGATACTGTCTTATTATAAGTACTAGCCGGAGGTCGTGCTCGAAAATGACGCTTCAATGGAAGCTTCTGGCCCATCTTCACGGACAGAACAATACTTGCGAACAAATCTGATATAATGTTGATGGACCGGCCACAGTCATGGGTATTTTTGGTGGACATTACCTTTCCAAACGACGAAAACCTCGCGAAAGCCATTTCGCTGTTAGGCGTTAGAATATACCACGTCTTTCATCTCGTGGGCGTTTCTTCGTAAGAAAAGCCTTTTTCCTTAAAAATGGTATTATCTACCAACATACGGCGGGATAACTATCTCCGCAAACTTGGAAAGATCGGTGACGGGCAACAACGTGTATGCTTCGAATTGTCTGATACTTCTATCGCCTGGCGTGGCAATTACGGCAAAATTCCTTACGGGAGAGGCCAATGTCCTGCTGTGGACTATACAGGTTGTGCATGTATTAACCTGAATTGAATAAGATAAGCTTTGATGTTGTCCAAGTTAAGTATTTTAAACGAATTTTCGCATTTTTATTAACAATTTGAAGTTTATTATACAAAAGTTTATTTTCTATTTAAATTTAATATGCAGAAATTATTTTTCTTTGCGCTTCATTCTTCTTTTTATAACAACAGTTTATCATAATCAATCTTTAGATTAAGTTGTATTTGGAAAGTTTTAATTACTTTCTAAATTCGCAATAAACCAAAACAATAAAGTTATAACGCCTGAACTTGTTCGAATCTGGTCGTTTTTTTCTTTCCAACGTCTCTTATAAATTTTTCAATGGAAATTAAAAGAATATCTTTATGGTTACGATACGACTTACGATAGCCGAGTGGTTGGGTGATCGGAGGAGGAGGAGACCCGAGTTCAATCCCCAGGTGGCCGGCTCTTTACCAATAGATTTTTTCAAAAACCTATGTACGACAACATCGTTGGCTTGGACATAAAGACGGCGACGGGCTAACCACCAGTCACGTTGTCCCAAAAATGTCTTCGTTGGAAGGTGGGTCGAAAGGATTTAATTATCTAGACCTCTGTCTACCCCTGTATTGGGGATGGCGTTAAGATATTTATGATTTTATTATTTGTTTAGAATATATAGAATAACTTGATAACATGAATAACAGGTATGAGTAAATTTACCTAAAAAGCGTGGAAGCAATTATTTAATATCTTACTCAACGACCTGTCTCATTAACGATAACACAAAGCAAGTGCATAGTGCAGACATAATTTAAATATAATTATGCACATTGTAATGCAATATGTACATGAAAATTTGAGCACACATATTATAAAGTTCTCGTTAGATCTGTAAATACTCAGAAAATAAGTAGAAAATAGTTAGAAATTAAATATATACATACACAGAACCTATCGCTGTCTTTATATCCAAGCCAATGATATAAATCGTACACAAGTTTTGAAAATACCCATTGGTTCGAGCCTGCCACCTGGAGATCTCTCTTGACTCGAATTCCGATCACTCAACCACTCGGCTATTTTGACTTTTTTTCCACGTATATGTAAAAATTAAATTTTTGCTCTCTTATATAACAGCGTCTTTTTAATTTCATTTAGAAGTTCCCGCAGAATGAGAAATAACACACGTTTTGCGTAGATTATGTATTAAACGTTATTGAATCTCAATTTATTGAATCTATGTAAACAAGAATATTTATATTTATTTCCCTAATATAGAAGCATTTTAGAATACTGCAGTCCAGTTTGGTATCTATTTTATAAAACACACAGCGTTAGGCGTATATAGGTTAGGCGTAAATACTTGGCGTAAATTCTGCAAGGTATTATTAAAACAAATTAAGAATCTATTTTCTGTCTACATGTTGTGGTGAGTTCATGTTGCAAATTTTATTATATATTAAGTTGATGATGGCTTTATAGGCGAACCTGGTCAGGTTTGACAAGTATTTGGGTTATTAAAATTAAGAATCTTCAATAAGCTCACATCCAACCTGTGTAACGTATTTATTTTGCAGTTATCATGTTACTCGTAGTATGAACATTGTGCTTACCTAAAGCATTAAATGTTTATTTACTTGTAACGTGTGAACAAAGTTTGTAAAAGCCATAAGTTTTGAAAAACTATATATATTTTGACTCAGTACGCAACGGTTCTGTCAATTTTAAGATATTTTTAAACTTTTCGTCTAAGCATTTTTAAATCTAGTTTTTTTAATATCTCATATAGCCTTCCAGCCCCAATCAATATTTTTAGTATTTTTTTATTAAATAATGAACGGTTCATTAATAAGTGGCCCTATTGAATTACATAACTGTACAGGATATCCGTTTATCGAGTTCCTAAATTAAAAAAAAGGTCAAAGCATTTTTTATAAAACAATTTGAGATAGTAACTTCAGTATTTTCCTACCGAGCAATTCATAATAATTAAAACATAATTATGGTGGATCGCTTCATCAGCAACTTTCTCACTCATTTTAAAATAGTTCTAGTACAGAGGAAGTTCATTAAACGGGTAAGGGTTATTACCTGCCATAATAATATTCTAATAACAGTAAACTTTTATGAGTTTTCAATGACGGTAGATTTTTCTGGGCAGTATGACAAAATAATACCACCCCCTCTCTTCCCGTGGATGTATTTTAGAGCTGGTTATCTCACCCTCTCGCGGTAACCGAAATCATTTTGAAGGCTTTTCTCTTGACAGCCTCCCCGATCTTACGAGACCCAAGAGCAGGAAGGAAGTAAGGTAGTCAAATCTTACGCTAAAGTTCTGTATGGTATCGGCGAAAAATTGCTTGCTTTGCGACTTGCTTATCTCTTTTCATAGAGAGGCACCATATGCGACGCATTAAGTCCCTTCGACCCATCTTCCACCGAAGATATTTTCGGGACACCGTGACGGGTGGTCAGTTCGTCGCCGTATTTAGGTCCAAGTCAACGATGTAATTCGTACATAAGTTTCTTGAAAAACCAATTGGTACGTGCCTGCCACCTGGGGATCGAATTCGGTCTCTCGACTCGAAATTCCGACCACCCAGCCACTCGGCTATCGTGACTTTGATCGTTCTTACAAGTCTTTACAAAAAATTAAAAAGAATAGAATATTTATGAGAGTGAGGCTTGGTCGTATTTTTTTCAAACTTTGTTTAATTTTAAAAAAATGAAGAAACAAAAGATATTTATATATATATATATATATATATATATATATATATATATACATATATATATATATATATATATATATATATATATATATATATATATATATATATATATATATATATATATATATATATATATATATATATATATATATATATATATATATATATATATATATATATATATATATATATATATATATATATATATATATATATATATATATATATAAATAATAAATATCTTCACGCAATTCCCAATACCCCTGTATTGGGACAGACTAGACAGAGGTCAAGTCTAGACAATTAAGTCCCTTCGACCCATCTTCCACCGAAGATATTTTCGGGACAACGTGACAGGTGGTGAGCCCGTCGCCGCCTTTATGTCCAAGCCAACGATGAAATTCGTACATAAGTTTTGAAAACCCATTGGTACGAGCCTACCAACTGGGGATCGAACTCAGGTCTCTCGACTCGAAATTCCGACCACCCAACAACTCGGCTATCGTGACTTCAAATATATATATATATATATATATATATATATATATATATATATATATATATATATATATATATATATATATATATATATATATATATATATATATATATATATATATAAATAATAAATATCTTTTGTTTCTTCATTTTCTTAAAATTAAACAAAGTTTACATATATACATATATATATATATATATATATATATATGTCTCCTCATAAACACAGTTTGTTTAAAAATTTTAACAGTATGTCTCCGAGCATAATTAGTAACTTATGCGGATTCTCTTAACCTCCTTGGAGCTCCGTTATTCATAGAACAAATGAAACCTCTTTTGAAATAAAATTTTAATAACATT
Organism: Sericinus montela; assembly: GCA_029286605.1. Taxonomy (NCBI): domain Eukaryota; kingdom Metazoa; phylum Arthropoda; class Insecta; order Lepidoptera; family Papilionidae; genus Sericinus; species Sericinus montela. The sequence continues at coordinate 737,531 of JAGSMR010000074.1, read as the reverse complement.
GATCATTATTTAGATCAAAAATTTAATATTCTTAATTTAACTTAATTTCTTTAATATTTTAAAGTATTGCGTTATTGTTTCTGAATTTAGCATGGAAATTTTCTGAATTTTAAAACAAAATGACTTTAATCTCAAAACAGATCTGGAAAAAATTCTTAATTTATCTTTAGCCTCATCTAGCCGGACTCAGGCTACTTAACGTATTGGAATAGATTTGGATATATCGATACAAGAGAGGTTACAAGTATTGCGCTGTTTTCCTTGCCTTCGTACTCAGTGTATCCGATTTATCCAATAAAATTCTTAAGAATGATTTAGATTTGACCTTTGATACCGAGGGGATGGAAGCATGGACAAGCCTGTTTAACGTCGAGGATATTTCACTCGAACCTAAATCACAAAAACGGTGGGATATCCCTTTGTTTCAAAAGTACAGAAATGCATAATGAACAATTTTCATTGTAACAGAGACCGCGCCCGCTTTCTCGGTGTTTTGACAAAGGAATGCTTAATGGCTACATGACTTACAATCGAGTAACCTACTGGACAGCGAAAGTTTACGCATAGCTGTAGGAATCCGGTTGGGAGCATCGATTTGTCAACCATATCGATGTCAACGTCGCTTTTGTGGCAGTTACGAGTTGGGCTCCCTGATGTCGGCACTGTTTGGGCTTTATGCCAAAAAACTGCCAGCAGACTGTCTCGTTACGGCTCCTTGAACGAAATCATCTGAAAGGCACTTGTTTTCATAAATATTTTCTCGCTTTTAGAGCTTTGTGCAATATTTACGGAGGATGGTAAGAGACCTGACGACTTATCTTTAGTCCTTAGGGAGAGGGGTAAAGCACTTGTGTGGCACGTTACTTGCGTTCATACAATAGCGGCATCTCAGATCACGAGTACTTCGATAAGGGACGGCATCAGAGAGAGCTAAATTGGGTAAGTTGCGTAAAGTCTTTGAATGGAGATTATACATTGGTACATACATTTGCCGTAGAGACGATCGATCAGTGGGGTCCCTGCGCGATGCAGTTTCTAAAGGAATTGTATCTGCGACTAGTCGTAGCCGCTGGTGATAAGAGTGCTCAAGGGCGTTCACGCTCAACAGTTAAGTCTAGCTAATATATTTATTATCATTATTACAGTTTTTAGTTAATAAATATTGTGGTGATGTTTGTACAGAAAATGTCGGTACAAACATCACTAAAAGTACCTGACCAAACTTATGATTTTAATGATTTTAATTTCGAATTTCCTGGGTTCAAGTGCGCGATCTTAAGATTAGAGCTCGGAGGAAACGAGCCTGTAACTCCGCTGCCATGTCCTGTCTGCTATTTTCCGGGGTGTAATTGTCACCGCCCGGAGCTTCTTGGCATAGAATTGAGTGATAACCTTAATTTCGGCACTAGCATCGAGTCTAAGGCTCAAATTGTGACCAGTAAGCTGGGCATTCAATAAGGTGAAGCGATACTTCATGGTCAAAATCAATGGTTTAAAACTGAGGTCCGGTCCGGCATGGAGTACTGTAGCCACCTGTGGGATCGTTCAGAAAAAAAGCAGCTTACCACACTTGACTCGGTGGAACACAGATCCAAACGACTGATTAGTGACAATAAGTTGGTTGAAAGCACTCTTAATAGCCTTAGTCACCTTCGGAAAGTCTGTGTTCTATAGACTTTTCTTTAGAGAATGTGCTGATGAGCTTCATAATCTTATACCGTCAACACCAGTCTTATATCGGGATACCAGGTCCACCCGATTTTGTCGTGTATAATACGCACAGCCAAGAAGTAGAATGCTCTTTCGTCGTCTGTATTTCCGAAAGCATACAACCCTAACCTCTTGAAGGTGCAAGTACACAGGCTTCTCATGAGTAAACTTGTTTCTTCTTGGATATTCAGAAGATAGGACTTAGAGGCTGGTAAATGATAGAATTATTCTTGTTTTACGAAATCCATTTATTCTCGGTTGCTGATATTGTCCGTTTGAAATTTTGAATTATAGTGTTCTCTTCAAAACATACATAGGCAAAATTTTTCTACCTCAATTAAGATTTCTAAAGATAATTGTCCCTCCTAAAGTAAAAAGTAAATATAAAAATAACTACCACACGTTGTTCGAGTATTGTAAAATAATTTCAATCTATGACAAAATCAAATATGTGCTCTTAAAATAACAGTTTTTTAACAAAGACCAGCAAACTCTAATATCACATAGCAAAGGTACTCGCGCTATCTCTAATAAAAAATTATATGTGCCTGTGTATAATAAGAATAACTATGGAAAACGCACACTCGAATTTATGACTCCAAAACTAATAAACGAATTACCACCCGCATTACGTTATGAAATAAACCCAAACAACATCAAATCTAAATTAACTAACTACTACTTAGCTTTGCTACATGATAATTATATGAAATAAATGATAATAATGTTGACACACCCGTACGACACTCGAACGCATTTGTTTCTTTTTTTTTATGTGCTCGTCATTGTAATAACGACAAAAACATTCGCACCTAATCTACCCTCACAAAAATTCCTATTTCATGTTCGTTATTATTAATGTAAATTATCTGGTCTATAATAAGTAAACTGCTAAATAATGTTATTTGTATGGACGAACTCCATTGTACAAAAAACACTTGGTTTTATAGTATAGTGTATTGTTGTTTTCATTTGTAATTTGTTTTTTTTTCTGAATATAAATAAATATAAAAAAAACTCCAATTCTTGGTTAGGCAGAGGTCTACACAATGTAGTCCGTTGGACCCATTTTTCTCAGAAGCCTATTTGGGTGGACAGGGCAAGAAAAGAGCCTATCGCCGTCTTAGTGGTGAAGCTAAGGGTACAATATACTTACATAAACATTGTTGCGTATAACTTAAAGTAAACTGTATTATTTTATGGAACTAAATATTGTTAGTCTAATAATAGAAAATAGGCTTGGCTTTCGAGGCTGGTCTGGTGAAGCGGTGCCGGTGCATCGGTCGGTTGATTTCCTTAATTTTAGTGTTCAAACTACAACAGATTGATACAAATTTTATATTTCGTTTTCACTTTTGATAATTTAGGGCAATATTATTTTATGTTCTGTGTAAATCCATTTTTTTTGTTTTGTACATATTGTGATGAGACCTTGAAAAAATGTGTTCCTTTCTATCTATCTTTCTTTCTTTCATTTCCACAGTAATAACTATAGTCTTTACAATGCAAACTAATTTCACGTGGGTCTCGTGCGGCGATACTTCAAAATTTACCTCTTTCTTTTTTATTAAAAGAACGAGACATTCATTTGTTGCCACTTAAGTGCGTGCGGAAAAGGGAAAGGAATTAGTACGGTTGCAATGCAAAAACAAATTTTAAGGAGTCTCTAAGAGGCGTTACCGCTCATAATAAAAAAAAATTATAAATATATATAAACATATATAAATCGAGAAGGAAACATTCATATTCACCACACAAATCTTTGCCTGTAGCGGGATTAGAACCGCGACTCCAATCTTCGAAGGCAGGATTACTATCAACTACGTTATCTGGTCGCCAGAAAGTTTAAACATAATAATTATTTATAAAATAAATATATATATAATATACAATATGGCGTCGAGATCACCACCTCTCCAAGTAGTCCCGAAAATATCTTCAGACAGAAGTTTAGTCTAGACAATTAAGTCCGGTCGAAGTGACTTAATTGTCTAGACTAGACTTCTGTCTATCCCTGTATTGGGAATTGCGTGAAAATATTTATTTACTTATTTAATAAAATACACCGAATACAAAATAAAATCAATGAAAAGATCAGCTTTTCGTAAAGGGGTTATGGATACGGGTCATAACGATAGTTTACTTTGCATTGGGTGGTCGGTGTGGTTTCATTGCAGCAAATTTAACAATTTCGCACACATTAATAGTCCGGTCTTGCTTAAAAACTAGTAGTGAAGCTACAATAATAGTAAAACGCCTTTATAAATGAATGCGGAAAAAAGATTTTGAAATGAAACTATTCCATAACTAGATTTTCGGAGTTGTGGTTGTCTGTTCACTTTGTATTTAAAATAATCTTTTCACGCATTAAGGTCTTTCATTAATTTTAGTTTTTTTTTCATGTTTTTGTTTCACTTTATTTTTACTTTAAGAGATATTAGCAGGATTCTACTATCATAAGACATATACTAAAGAAAAGTAGAAATTTATTTTTAGTAAAACCTAAAAAATAAATATTGTCTAATTTGAACGTTAAATTTATATAAATATTTAAACCAACTCAACGTTATCACGGTTACATGGTAACGGGAAAACGGGGTTATTAATAAAGACAATAGCTATAAAAGGGACTCAACGAAGAAGCAATTTCCGTAACGACCTCAATAAAAAGCCAAAACGACTTATTTTTTCCGCTTATTTCACACATTTTCACATATGACGACCTTCGTCGTCAGGTGGCCTACACACCGGTTTTCATTGTGCCGCTAGCTCTGAGGTCGTGGATTCGATACCCGGTTGGGTTAATGTAGAAAATACTTTTTCTAAATTTTCTAGGGTCTGGATGTTTGTGGTACCTTCATTGTGTATGCTTCCGTAACAAAAGTGCATAAGCTACTTACTTTGGGATCAGAGCAGTATATGTAATGTTGTCTCAATAAATATATATATATATATATATATATATATATATATATATATATATATATATATATATATATATATATATATATATATATATATATATATATATATATATATATATATATATATATATATATATATATATATATATATATATATATATATATATATATATATATATATATATATATATATATATATATATATGATGTTTTAAAAAAATCAAGTATTTACGTGTTTCATTTAATGTAACTGGCGTGTAGTATTGTTGTAAGAATATACGACCCCTTTCTTCCCATGGTAGACGATTAAGAGAAAAGATTTGAGAATACTATTGGCTACTGAAATTAGGTGATACCGATAACCATCTCGAAAAAAAGACCGAAATTCATAAGATTGGGGCTTTTACATATATATATATACATATATATATATATATATACATATATATATATATATATATATATGTATATATATATATATATATATATATATATATATATATATATATATATATATATATATATATATATATATATATATATATATATATATATATATATATATATATATATATATATATATATATATATATATATATATATACATTACATTACTTGTTTCAATTAGCGTAATAAAATCAAGTTTATGGGTACACTATCTTCACATAAGAATCGAATTCGAGTTTGATGCCAAATCAGAATCTACCACTCTAGTTTTGTGGTTGTTACAATTTGATTGTTATAAAAATTATTTAGCTGTATTGTTTCTAAGTGATTATTTCCTTTATGATTTTAAATATCTTTTCACAATGTATGAGGTCAGATACAGTCCTTTCAAAACACAATTCAATATAGCTTCTTTGGGCCAAAGAGATAACTGGTCAAATACACTTTATTTTACCGTCTATGCTACACAAGTTTTAAATTACATATTACCTGCAGCAGCATTCCTCATTTAAATAATCGAACTGTAGCTCTGTTCGAAATTTAACTTTATATTTTTTAATTTTTCTCTTTTAGAGACTTTTTAAACTTTGAAAGATTAGAACAAAATCTAAAAGTCTAGCTTCACGTAGATACCTGCAGATATGCTTCAGTACAAAAATATATCGTCACGCCATGCCTAACTGGGGTAGACAGAGGTTTAGATAATTAAGTCCTTTCGGCCCACCTAACACCGGTCACATTTTTTGAAACAACATGACTGGTGGTGAGCCTGTCGTCGTCTTTGTGTCCAAGCCTGGCTTTGCGAAGAGAGGTTTCATCTCTTTACATTTTTTACAAGATGTCTACGGGGAGTGCCCCGAGGTATTAATCCCAGCCGCTGAATTTCACCATGGTACCATACGGCATAGTCAAAAATTCCATCAACACCATCTTGATGCTTGGCATTCCACCACAGTGCGTTTTTCTTTGGAATTTTCTGCCACGCACTTGCACTTTATGGAATGTGCTGTCGTCAGTGGTTTTTTCGGACCGATACGACCTAGGGACCTTTAAGAAAAGGGCCTATACCTTTCTCAAAGGTCGGCAAAGCATCAGCTATTTCTCCGATATTGCAGGTGTTCTTGAGCGACGGTTATCATTACCATCACGTGAGCCACCTGCTCGTTTGCCTCCTATTCTATAAAAAATAAAAATTATAACATTTATTTTTTTACATTACATTGAAATCGCACATTCAGAAAATTAAGATCCTCTTGAGCATCGAATATATAAATTACTTCTTACGTTTGTTTAAAAAAATATAATCATGCCATTCCCAATACAGGGGTAGATAGAGGTCTAGACAATTAAGTGCTTTCTACCCACCTTCTGCCGAAGACATTTTTTGGGACATCCTGACAGGTAGTTAGCCAATCGCCGCCCTTATTTCCAAGCCAACGATATAAATCGTACATAAGTATCTTAAAAAAAATCTATTGGTACTAGCCTGCCACCAGGGAATTGAACTCGGGTTTTTTTACTCTAACACCGATCACTTAACCATTCAGGTATCGTGACTTCTTTTTTATAAAACATTAAGTCGCCATGGCATGTTTTTCTACGGCATCCTCTCATAAATGTATTATATTGTTGAATGGAAGGTTTTTTTTGATTTTCTACACCGAGCTAATTAAAATTTATAAGGATTCCAAAGATTTAATAAGTTTTACTGTGCGTAAATTAATGAGCCTGTTATTTGTTTTTTATTATTAACAGGAAGAGGTCACCTAAATCTGCAAGAAAATGCTATTCAACCTTACGTCTGCGACTCAAGGGCTTATCCCGTGGGTATAAATTTAAATTTATAAAAGCACGCAACATTACTTGAAATATGACACAACCAGAAATAATCAAACGCTTCGTTATTTATTTATGTTTTTTATATAAAAATTAAAAAATATATCTTCGCGCCATTCCTAATACTGGAGTAGAGAAAGGTCTAGAAAAGTCCTTTTAACCCACCTTTCACCGAAGACATTTTTTGAAACAACGCCTATCAAGTTGTGGTGAGCCTTTCGAGCTATTTATGTCCAAGCCAACGATATAAATAGTCTAAAATAACTTTACGCGTCCCCGTTTTTTTGTGTACAGACTGGCTTCTTTCCTCACGATATATTCCTTCACCGCTAAGCTCGTGGTAAACTCAGCACTAAATTTCTTTTTACAATTTTTTCCCTCTCCAATAGACCCCAAGCCACCACTCGAGTGAAGTAAATAGTGGTGAGTACTTCTAAATATTTGGCTTATTTTTATAATATTGTGTTTTTACAATATTTGGCGGTGTTACTATTACCTAAAGAAACAAATCATAACCCCTTTCGCTGAGCGAAATTACGACGAGTATCAGTGGTTTCTCGAGAAAACTTTATACAAGCTGTGAGTTTACGTTTATTCAGGTAATATAAACATGAAGTATCCTTTTAAAAAATTTTAAAAGTAGGTGAGCTCGTAACATTCCTCTCGAAATAAGACATAACTTCTAAAAGTTCGAGACCACGAAAGCGTCTAGTTAAAAACTCTGTAAAGTGTTGGAAAGTCGGTAATTCATCAGATGTCTCTGATGAAACATTCATTTCCCACGCATTCCTACTTTACTTATCCAACTTAGCATTAATTAAATGTATAATTAATATAGCCCATGACGATATATTAACACCAATATTTTCCAATAAATTTAAATAATCAGAAGTTGTATTCTCTAACCCCTAAGCATTATCCCCTTTGTAACACTTCTGCGTGTGTCTAAAAAGACCTATGCTGGAGTGACAGGTACGTCCACACATATGACACGTATGTTGTCCATCCCGTCGTGCCCCATCAGAGAGACGTGAGTGGCGTTTTTCGCGTTACAGAGCTATAGATCGAAACCATTCACCACAAACCGACTGGCCTCTACCCAGCAGCTCCCTCCTGGCAGTACGATCATCAGCGAGTTGCTGCCATTTATTCCAGGGGATGTTAAATGCGACCATATCACGTTTGGCGCAATCCTTAAAACGCAGCATTGGTCTCCCAAAGGGCCTCTTCGCGTGGGCGATCTATGTCCCTAATAATTAATCTAAATCCACATGACAAAATTTTAAAATTTTACAAATGATTGCATAAAAACTCTCGGATGGAAATCGAGCGTAGGTTCCCCGTATAAACCTGTTTTTAATTAAAACTATTACAAGTCATATTTACAATTCTAAAATTACTTACACTAACAGTCAACATAAGATTCAAATTCGCTCCTCTTTTTCCTACAAAAACAAAGAAAATACACTCACAGTTTTACATCACAGACACCAACAAAAAGAACACTCGTTTCATTTCAAAACTTTCGGCGGCTTTTAGCTTCAAACCTGGTGGGCCCAAAAGTTTTGAAAACCTCATTGGTACGAGCCTACCACCAAGGGGTCGAAATCGGGTCTCTTGACTCGAATTCCGATCACCCAACTACTCGGCTATCGTGACTAATAATAAATAAATAATGTAAAATGTACAGTGAATACATATAAACTTAACACCATCCAGACAAGACACACACTCCATTTGCAATTATCTAAACTATTAAACCCGTAACTAAAACGGACAAAGGTCAGAGCGGGACCCATTATAGTGTTTCCCTACGATTAAATAACTGCCTTGCAAAATGCTGAAGTCATCGGAGTGTATACATTTTCCATGTAAACTGCGAGTATAAGCTCATGCAAAACGCCAAGTTATCACTCTAAACGTTTTTGTTATCGCGATTTAATATTCGAACCACGATAAATTTTTTAACGGTATTTCGATGTATCATGAAAGTAATGGCAAATATGAAAATACATTTTTTATTACGAGTACATTCATTACAAACGTTTTACTACATTTAACATACTAAACAAAAGTTATTCAAAATTAGTACAATTATGCATTTTCAACCTTGTGCATAAGCAGTAGGATATCATAAAACATGCCAATTAAACTAAAAATATAAAAACCCTAAAAGTATAAAAAGCCACAACAGCTTGGTAGTGGGTCACAGACTGAATTAAAAAGCAGTTAAGTGTTTTTTAAACTTTTTATTATTTGCATGCTTACTCGCTGCATAGTTTTCATAAAACTTAGAAAGAAGTTCTTACATGTGATAATATCAAGGAAATTATTAGTATTTATGAAAAAAAAAGTCACGATAGCCGAGTGTTTGCGTGGTCAGATATTCAAGTCAAGAGACCCTAGTTTGATCCCCTGAGGGTAGGCTCGTAACAACGGGTTTTTCAAAAACTTATGTACGAATTATATCGCTATGACATAAAGACGACGACGGGCTCACCACCTGTCACGTGGTCCCGAAAATATCTTCGGACAAAGGGACTTAATTGTCTAGACTAAACCTCTGTCTGCCCCTGAATTAGGAATTGTGTGAAGATGTTAGTATTTATAATAATAAATAAATATCTTGCATGCCATTTTTGCTATCAGATAGGATCAATGTGTACAATCATTAAAATCGCGTTGGTTCACCTACCTTACATATTAAAATTGTGACAAATTTACTAAGTTTCATTTATAATTCACACTGTCACAATTACGTCACACTGTCTGCAGCCCCGTCATCAAGTGACCCGATCGACCCAACCGATGCGCGGGGTACCGTCATTGTGAATAGCGTTATTTTCCAAGCCACCGCCGTCACACGCGATGCCATCCGCATTTACAGCAGACATCTACATCTCGAACCTCCATCGACAAGAATCGCATCATACATCTTATTGGATTACAGAAAACCACTTTAGTCACCATTGTGCCAATGTATTTATCTATGAAGAAGAAGTCACGTTAGCCGAATGGTTCGGTGGTCGGAATTTCGAATCAAGAGACCCGAGTTCGATCCCCAGGTGGCAGTACCAAGGAGTTTTTCAAAAAACTCTGTCTACCCCTGTATTGGTAATTGCGTGAAGATATTTATTACTTTTATTATTATTATTATTTATTTATGAGGCACAATGAACCCACATCACAAGAACCATATACCGTAAGCATCACTGTAACTATAATATAGGTGGTGTAACCTCACATTACACCGATATGACTCCAACAAACTAAAATTTTTAAGACATTCGACAACTCTATCCATTTCATTCCATGGTAGCAGTGAGTGAGCAATGAGTTTTTTCAAAGCGTATGTACAATTTATATCGTTGGCTTGGACACAAAGACGACCACAAGGTTACCTATCACGTTTTCCCAAAAAATGTCTTTGGTGAAAGATGGGTCGATAGGACTTAATTGACTGGACCTCTGTCTACTCCTGTATTGGGACTAGCGTGAAGATATTTTTTTATAAACTACCCTGAAGTTTTTTAAATGAAGTTCGATAATTTATCTTGCTCAAGAAATTTCTTTTTTCTCATTTATTTATATAATGTTAGGGGGCTCAGTTCTTAGAGAGTTTAATGATAGTTGTACTAATATTCTCATTTCCTTAGTTAACTATTAACAATACAGTTTAGTCTCCTTAGCTCAAAGGTTTTATTACCGAATAGCCGAAACTAATCATTTTCATTTAGAATTCCGAGTAGAACGCTCCAGCGAGGGTGATAAGAAGTTTTGGAGATAAAGTTAGGTAATAAGTTTTGGATAAGAGATAGTAATGTTTCATAAATCAGTATTATTTAACTTTAAGTATAACACTTTATACCTTTAGCTTTACCTGAGATACCTTTTTTTCTATCTTCACGCATTTTCCAATAAGGGGGTAGCCAGTCTAGACAATTTAGTCCTTTCGATCGAGATTCCGCCGGAGTACATTTTGGGACAACGTGACAGGTGCGGAGCCTGTCGGCCAACGACATAAATAGTACATAGGTTTTGGAAAAACTCATTGGCACGAGCATCCCTCCTAGGGACCGAACTCGGGTCTCCGTCTCGAATTACGGTCACCCAACCACATGGCTCTCATGAAATTGATACGTTTTATAAATATTAATATATAAAACGAAACATATATTTTTTTTTAAATAATGTCTCTCAGGTTAACCTTGAAAAGTTAATAATATTATTTGTAGGGTAAAAATATCCTATAAAATCATTTTTATCCCAACAGTCCACCTGGCGGTAAGTTGCTACTTCTGCCCATAACACATATAAACCATTTCAATAGAAGAAGGTTCCTGGAGTGTTTTCTAAGATAGAATGCTTGATAGTCCGTGATTACACAAGCACTCCTAAAGACAACAGTTTTTACATATCTATTTGTTGGCAGAAATAAGTAAGAGTGTGGTACTGACCCACATGGCTCCTCTTGAAAGGAGTCATCCGACTTAAAATTTCCAATAACACTCTTAACAGACTCAGGCGTTACTTTACAGCAATTCAGTATTATAAAGTTGTTATTAAACAATCGAATTGTACCATTCCCATTCATATGAACAGGAATACATGCAAGGCATTTGTTACCTGGCCCGAAGATGCATGCACTAATTCTACTGGATGCACCACCACCACTACACTCAAACCAGTTTACATATACTACCACCGACAACTCGATACTTGTTTCGCCTCAAAACAAGGCAAACAAGGCGAGAAGACTCTTAACATGAGTTAGCTCAGAGTTTTGACTGCGGTCTCTCATTAGTCCCAGGTAACATATGCCCTTTATTTGTGCATGCGGAATGGTGCACAGTAATTGTTTTATAACAACTTTATGATTTCCAATAACATAACATTCTATAGAATTTCGTGTACGAATTTACTTTTTGAAGTCAGTTAAAAAATATAACATATTCAAACCTCTCATCACCTGACCATTATAAGGCAGTGATAGTTTTTATTGTTTCGCGTGTTTAGTGCCAGACGAGTTTTAAAAACATCAATAAAACTTGTTTATAATATGGTTTTATGAGTATGTTGAGTATTAATACTGCAGTAAAGTGAGATACCTAACCAAAGTTATTCGCAGAGTGTACAGTGAATGTTGTAAACTACAATTTTATTAACCTTGAGATCATTGCTAAATTAAAACTTCTTCTTCCGGTACAAAATATAGGCAAGGCAGACTGTAAAAGTTTTAAAGCTCATTATAGCTCTATTAAAAAAAAGGAAAAATTTACTACCAGTTTTACATACATATCACCATCACTGCCAGGGTAGCCAGAGTGTCAACAATTCATTCATATTTCTTTCATGTAGGTTCCTTTTCTATAAAAAAAAGAGTAATAGTCCCCTACCACCCCCCACCCTTTCTCTCTCCTCTTTCCATAAGTGGGTGTGGATAAAGTTTAAATTTCAGATAATCGTAAAAGTTTAAATTTGTTGAAGAATTTATCGATTTAAAAATATGTCAATAACGATTGAATTATTGGAGAATCCTTATAAGAAATAGAAACCAAATTATCCATTAAAAAAGTAGATTTATGACCGCATTAAGAAGAATAAATTCCAATGGGCCATTAATGCCTGAACCTGAGAAATGGCGTTATTTCGGCTTTTACGGCTAAGTATAAAATACATGGACTGCATTAAAAGCTAAAGAATGATGGATTATTTAAGAGGAGGTTAGAGCTAGAGTTAACCATAAATTTTTTTCGTCACGCGTTTCCCAATAATAGGGTAGGTGGTGTTCTAGACTACTTAGATCTTTTGACGCATATTTCACCGGACCTTATTTGGGACATGACAGGTGCTGAGCCTTTGGCCATAATAAGGTAGATCTATTTTAATGTATTTGTCTAACTTTTATCGGTCTCAAAAATTGAAAAAAAAAAGTAGTTGAAAAAGGAAAGAATTCCTTGAGAAGAAGTAAAGAGAGAGAGTCAATTTGTAATTCTAGTCAGTTTATAGAATAAATTCAACGAAACCAATATTTTAATCTTTGGTTCTCAATATGGTTATGGAAAGTTAATGAATGTACATAGAAACATTTTATTGTATTTTAATAGTGATTTACATAATTTAAACACCAGGAACAAGCTTAAATTTCTAACGGCAGTTCTAGACTCTAAAGTCTATTACGCGTTCATAGGGCAGTAGATACGTAACTAATTAAATTAATTACACTAATTTTCGGACTCGGACTATCGCAAATGCCTCCGAAATTCCACAAGGATTTGTTGCATTGCATTATCGATTTTGAATTAACATCTGGTGGCCTTAATATGTTTGGGATATATAATTTTAAATAGGTTTGGGACTGCGCGTGCAGCAGTAATGCAATAGCATATTTACTGAGTCGGATGACATTACGTTGCTGCAATCCAGAAATTAATTATTTCTTTAATTCGTTGCTATTTCTTAGCTATAATTCTCGTTAAATGTATTGTTTTGTAGCATCGAATAAATCGATTTCCTTTTTTTTATTCCTTCTAATGATTTTCTAACAATGATATAAGTAAATTTTTGGGAAACTTTTTATAGCTACGAAGAAAAAACCTTATCTTTTTCCAAATATAAACCGCTCGTAACAATAGTCGAATATCAGGAGATGCCCCAAAATTAATTAATTAATTAATTAGTAAAAAAAAAAAGAGTCACGATAGCCGAGCGGTTGGGTGATCGTAATTCGAGTCTAGAGACCCGAGTTCGATTTCTAGATGGTAGGCACCTACCAATGAGTTTTTAAAAACTTTTGTACTACTTATACTTGGCTTGAACATAAAGACGGTGACATGCTCACCACCTGTCACGTTGTTTTAAAAAATGTGACCGGTGTTAGGTGGGCCGAAAGGACTTAATTGCCTAGACCTCTGTCTACCCCAGGTAGGCATGGCGTGATGATATTTTTTGTACTAAAGCATGTCTGCAGGTATCTATGAGAAGCTTGCCTTTTAGATTTTGTTCTCATCTCTTAAAGTTTCCTCTAAAAGAGAAAAGTTAAACAATAAAAAGTTTAATTTCGAACCGAGCTACAGTTCGATTATTAAAATGAGGAATGCTGCTACTGGTAATAAGTAATTTAAAGTTGTGTAGCATAGACGTTAAAATAAAGATTGTTTGACTAGTTGTCTCTTTGACCAAATGAAGCTATATTGAACTGAGTATTGATAGAAATGTATCTGACCTCTTACATTGTGAAAAGATACTTAAAATCATAAAGGAAATTATCACTTAGAATCAATACAGCCAAAAAATTATTATAACCGTCAAATTGTATCAGTTACAATACTAGAGTGGTAGGCTTTCTGATTTGGAATCAAACTCAAATTCGATACTTATGTGAAAATAGTGTATCCATAAACTTGCTTTTATTACGCTATATGAAACAAGTAATCTAAAAAAATCAATTTCCACTGAAGATTTACTCGTAAGAGACAAGACAAGTTGAGATAGACATTCAATTTAAATTGAAAATTGCCTTTTCAATCGGGACTATTTCAACCTTATGAGAATTAAGGGAATATAGATTTTTGTATAATTTATTACTAGTGTGCAGCTGATTTAACGTAATTATAACTATGACAATCTTTATTGATCACTGACAACTAATAAATTCATTATCACCATAACGCCCTGTACAGAAATCAGCAGGGTATAGGACCCTATCTATATAGGAGGTATCATAATCACTAGGCTTGGCAAGCGGATTGGCGATCACAGTACACCTTGAAACTTCGACGCTGCTGCCCGCCATTGGTCTGCTCAATTTTGGTCTGGTACTGTGATCTGCAAAATGGTACATCATTTTATTTACTACCATCTGTGAAATAGTTCGAAATATCTATCCCGCCATCTGTCAATAGCCAATTGCATTTTCAATGCTTTGTCCTACGACAATATCTTTATGTGAATCTATGCCGATATAATGTCCTAAATATAAAAATAAATAAAATAAATAAATATCTTTATGCAATTCCCAATACAAGGGTAGACAGAGGTCTAGTCTAGACAATTAAGTCCCTTTGACCCACCTTCCACCGAAGATATTTTCGGGACAACGTGACAGGTGGTGAGCCTGTCGCCGCCTTTATGTCCAAGCCAACGATATAATTCGTACATAAGTTTTTGATAAACTCATTAGTACGAGCCTGCCACCTGGGGATCGAACTCGGGTCTCTTTACTCGAAATTCCGACCACCCAACCACTCCGCTATCGTGACTTTTTCAATATAATGTCCTATGTTATTATAAATTAGTACCGCATCATATTTCGCATTTACACTTGTCGGATAATTTGTTTGTTTAAATAAACAAAGATTCTGTGTACTTCCTGTATTGAAGGGGATGATCTTAGACAATAGAATGCAGTATTAGAAGAAAACGTTATAAAGATATCTTAAAATGTAACTAGTAAGGGAGAACAGACAGATGTTTACATACGTACGTAGGGACATACATAGGGACAACATCACATACAACGCTCTGATCCCAAAGTTAAGAAAAGAAAGCTTAAGCACTTGTATTATGAAATTGGAAACAAAAAAGGTATCACAGATACCCAGATCCAAGAAAATGTAGAAAAAGTGTTTTCTACATTGACCCGACCGGAAATCGAACCCAGGACCTCAAAGCTGGCAACACCAAATCTATTCAAAAATTCAAATGAAATATTCAAATAAAAATCGGTGCTCATACAAACACTCAAAACAAACAACGAGTACATATAACTATACGTCTCATTGTGGATATCAGAAAATCTAATTTGTGAACGAATAAATCTGTTTATAGCGCCAGCATTATCCACTCGCATTTGATTTCTTTATTTAAATAAATAGGCCACGAACAAAAATAAAACGATGATGGTTTAAGAAAATAGAAATAAAATATTTTTGCATCAAGTTTTACATACTTAAATAAATAATTAATATATAAATAGTATATATAAATAGTCAGAGGTCTAGGCTAGACAATGAGGTCCCTTCGACTCATCTTCCACCGGAGATATTTTCGGGACAACGTGACAGGTGGTGAGCCCGTCGCCGTCATCATGTCCAAGCCAACGATGTAATTCTTACATAAGTTTTTGAAAATCCCTTTGGTACGAGCCTGCCGTCTGGAGATCGAACTCGGGTCTCATGACTCGACATTCCGAACACCCAACCACTTGGCTTTCGTGACTTTTTACATACTTACTTTATTATAACATAAAGATGTTATCATACTACGGTTATATTGCACCATTCCGCATGCAAAAAAAGGCATATTGTACTGTACATACTGTAACTAATATTTTACTGTACATATGGAACTACAAGTATCGTTTCTCCAACCGCTTTCGGAAGCTCAGCCGTAATACTGTCCTTACCCGGCGCCTTGCCGTTGTTAAGTTGTTTGAGAGCCATTCTAGTCTCGCTCAGAATGACGTCCGGGATATCGACCGAGTAGTGTCGGGTAAGCAAAGTCGGTTTGTGGGTCGCTACTCACACCAGAGTGTGGTTTCAGCGACGATGTCAATTCAGTTTCCGATATGCAGACATATCAGTTGTAGGTTGCTGCTTTATTTTACGCCTGACTTCCATGAGCATCAGAGTGAGATCAGAGATATTTTGTGATGTTGTTGGGAGGCGGATCCTACAAAATTTTGCCCCTACAATGGGCAGTTTCCACGAGACTGCTATTAGTATCGTCCACTGCAGCGCAATCATCTAGGCACTCAAAGCTATTTCGCATTTCGAGCTGAAAGCTTTCGGGAGCTTAATATTAATGTTCAGTGTGCCTCTTACCATTCAGTGATTACTGCCGGTTTTCAACTTAGTGATGACAGAGACATTACTGAACAGTTGTCGCTTGGTTGTAATGATGAATCTCATTTTAATGGAGCCATCCGGGCTCGTCCAATTCCAATTTCTGTGGGGCCTCTTCTGAAAAAAGGAGTTCATAATAAACAGTTCCCCCTTCTCCACAAAGTCGGCCAGCTGTTGGACCCTTGAGTTACAGTGCCCTACTACTAAATAGCCCACAATCAACCCATTGACTTTTTTATTGCCTAGTTTTGCGTTATAGTATCCTATCAACATCTTATAGTGGGTTTTAGAGGAATACATGCTCGTGAGATATCCTCATACATTGCTTCCACCGGAGTGTTCGTCGTCGGAGTGTGTGGAGGTTTGTGCGTATACCTGTATAACTTTCAGCAAATACCGCTTGGTTATACTGATCTAAGGTACGCAGTCCTTCTCGCCACACTCTCGTCTTTTGACCACATTATTGATAAGAGATCTGTGGACGATAAACCCTCCTTGGTACAGATGGTCGCCTTCCCGGTGATAGAGCAAGTTACCGGAACTGAGGATCATAGAGTCCTTCCCCTGTCTTCGTACTTTAGACAACCCTTTAATGCTCTCGTGTACATCAACATCATCACCATTGCAGTCAGAGAAAGAAGCTAGCTAAGTATAAGGATTCTACTAGTATCGCTATTATAAGATTGTTTTTTTTTTCGGTACATACACGTGCCACGCGAGTTGGAGAAGCCGTGTTTTTACAAACCTATTTCAACGATAAAATGGACGTGTCTTACAGAAGATAAGTAGCTATCCAAAAAGTATTTTAGTTTAATCAAAATCAAGGCGTCCGTTAAACCCGGGTATCGGGAATTGCTTTTGAATGGACTAGATCTCATCAGCATTTTCAATGGTGGTCTTTATTCTATACGCCTACTAAAATAAACGAAAACATGCAAATACTCTCGGCCATCTAAGCAGAATACATAGAATAAAAGTAAGATGAGTGTAAAATATGATTCACCTTATGAAAATAAAAATATGAGTCACGATAGACATATATGAGTATTGATAGCTTGTACCAATGGGTTTTTTTCAAACTTTGTACGATGTATCGTTGACATGGACATATAGACGTCGACAGGCTTGTACTACAGGTTGATACTATTATTCTTTTTATAAAATTATTTAAAGTCGAAACAATTTATGCTATTAATACTCAAACATGTCTGAAGTACAGACCATAATAATTAAGAATGTATTCGTTACTAAATAACAAATTTAATTCGTTAATGTGTAATTAGAAAGTCGCATCTTTACATGAGGGTGGTGAAATAGGCTCTCTGCGTAACATATGGGTCTAATAACTACTTGCCAACTCCTTTAAACGTCTGTAATAATGTTTGTAAGCTCATCATTCCGTCTGCTATCTAAACTTGGCTGAATAAGAACTACAAACTAAATTCAAGTTCTAGCCGTAAATACCTACGTGATATGTATAGGAATATAGTAGGGTGTAAAGTTACGGTAACATAAACATTGTTTTGTGTTCTAAATGCCATCGCACTAAGAAATTAATAAAAAGCATGTTCAGAATTGGCTCCTCAACGATTTCATTATACGCATAGATTATCAGTTTTATGTTTACAATACAATACTACTGTATGTTATCTTTAAAGTATAGATGTAAAGAAGTTTAAATTACAGAATGTAAGGTGTGCAATATTTTAACACCCCTATCACATGTAAAATGGTAGTAAATTGGAAAATATATGAAATAAGCATATTTTGTCTCCAAATTCCAAACAATGATCCTTTGTCCTTTGCAAATAGCGAGTCTACTCGCCCTACATTTATGTTAGTATTTTTCTGTTTTTATCAAAAAAAATAAAACAGAGATTTCTTCATAAACCGCAGTCTCAAAATGCTGTTGAATTAAAAACATTTAAACATATTTCTAATAGTGTTTATTTTTAGTGTTCCGCAGATAATGTTCAAAAAGGAACTCTTTTAATACAAATTTTTTGACTGTATATCTATTTGATAGACTTATTATTACAATTTTATATTTAATATTTATTGAATTATTTAATATTACAATTTCTATTCTCACGGATATTTTTTTACGTTTTATTTTTTTGCAATTTCCCATAATTATGTGGGCTGAGGTTAAGACAATGAAGTCCTTTCGCCCCACTTTCCCCCGAAGCTTATTTGGGACAAAGTGTCTGGTGATAAGACCATAGCCGTCTAAGTGTCCAAGCTAACCGTATAATATACTTACATACATATTTCCTTTGGTAAATATTTATAATTACATATAAACATCAATGACTTGAGTACAAACATTAATTTTCATCACACAAATGTTTCCCATTAGCAGGGTTCGAACTCGCTAACCTAAGTTTCAAAAACAGGGTCACTACTACTATCGGGCCGACGATGTTCGAATATTTAACGTGTTGTATTCCCGCGGGAAACTATTTCATTTCCACAGTAAATTGAAAAGCCAGTAAGGTACTTTAAATGATATATAGAGTTGGACAAACATTGACTACGGCTGGATTTTCCGAGTTTCAAGTTCAGCATATAGTTTAATTTCTTAATGTTACTAGATAACTATTAACTATGAAATATTTATCTATGTTAAACTATAAAATAGTTATCTATTATAATACAACCTAATGAAACTGTAAGGCTAACCACAATTTTTAATAAACAACCTATACAATACGAAACCAATTTTAACACAAAATGAAAGGATACACTGAACACTGAACAATAGAATTTATTGGCAGGAATCATGGGCCAGTTACGTCGGACGTTCTATACTTTTCTAATTTCAAAGATGTAGTGTTAGCAAACAAAATTGTTTTGTTCGACAAAAGAAATACGAGTACTCGTAATTTCTTTGTAAAAATACATTTTTTTTTTTGTAAAACGCAACACAACGTAGACCGGATCGACATCACGTACATTACGCTGATCCCAAAGTAAACAAGTAAAGCATAAGAATCGGAAATAACGAAGGGACCGCAAACACCCAGACCCTAGAAAATACAGGAAAAGTGTATTCTACATTGACCTCACCGGCAATCGAACCCGGGACCTCAGAGCTGGCGACATATAAAAACCGGGGCGTACGCCACTCATCGATGCATTCAATGTTAATCTCAATTTTAAATCTTATTTTAGAATATTCCACCCACTTTATTCCTTGTTGGGTCTTTCTAGTTAGGGGGATAATATTTATCCCCTTGAAAGAATACCAACATAAAATTGAAGTAGACCGATGATTGGTTGCAGCGTCTATGTTAAGGTTCAAGATTATTTACATAGGCAAATATTCATATATACATATTAGTATCATTAGATTAAGTACAAACATTCATGTTTATCACACATACGGGATTCGAATTCGCAATCTCTATCCTCGAAGATATCGACCCGATATAACCTATGTCTTCGAAGTAAGGTTCACAAGTGAGATTTTCACGAAAGTTGGGTGATCGGACTTCGAATTTTAATTCGGGTACCACTAGAGGTACGGTGACAGGCTCACCACCCGTCATGATATCCCAAAATAAGCTCCGGTGAAATGTGAATCACTATAACTACATTGTATAGACCTTCGGCTTCCCGGGTATTGGGAAATGCGTGGAGTGACAAATTAATACCAGATAAAATTTAAGCAGACCGGTAATGGACAGTAGCGGCTAACGCTGCTCAAAATGGTCAGGTTCAAAATGTTTGGTTCTTCGACCGACAATCCTCTGGCTAAGTGTGGCGATTACAGCAAATCTACTTTGCGAGAGATATCAAGGTCCCGCATTTGATTCTTGTACCGTGCCGTGTGATTACGGCCAAATAATTTATTAATCTATTTCTGCCACTGGCTGTCGTAAGAGGCGACTAAGGGAAAGCCTTGAAAATGCACTTAGCCGACAGATGGTGGGATGAAAATCTTGAAAAATTTCAGTTCAAAATTGAATAATAAGTCTGGCAATTTTTTTTACATTAATTGTTAATAAACGTTAAAAAATGGAGGACTTAAAATCTTAGAACATTTTAATCAAACATAAATATAATAACTGGCTAAATAGGATACAACTCCCTAGTCATTATGAAAAAACATAAATAGGTATTTACTTTATTTTAAATTACATCATCGATATATGTGACCCTAGATTATTTTGGCACTTGATTAACGTAAAGCTGTTTTGTGAAATGTTATGCATTACCTTGTAAATATATTCTATCTGAAGAATTACTTCAAGAGACACTGGGTTGGGTGGTAACTTTAAGGATATTCCCAGAGAAAAAATCCATTGGGGATAAATCTGGATTATATAAATCCTCCGCGTAGGGGGGCTGTTAATGTCACCTCTTTTGGATATCATTTTTTGGATAAAAATTTCGAGAACTGCACCCATTGAGTCATCGGAGGTGACATGTTTGCTCCATCTTCCTGGAACCACGATTAAAACCATTAAAATTCTATAGCCATGGAGCGAAACTGTATACCTCATACAGGTTTCATTGTAAATTACCACCTACAAGATATGAACATTACTCGTATGGAGTGGCCAGCACGCAGTCTGGATATCAACCCGATCGAGCATGCACGGGACGAGCTAGGGAGATGCGTAAAGCAACGAAACCCTCCCCCAACTACACTTCGTGAGCTCAAAATTGCTCTCACGGAGGAATGAGTGAATATTGACCAAAATCGTATAAGAAACTTGGTGTACAGCATGGCAAACAACATAAACGCAATAATGAGGAGGCATTACTAAGTATTTAACTTCAAGAAAATCATATTGCTGTGCAAAAATATCATGTTTCCTATATGTGTATTAAGGCGAAATCAGAATTTTTTAATGTAATTTTTAATAAATATAATGTAGTGACAGTATTTCTGCACCCATTATCTAATCATTCACGCACGTTGTGCACCGCTGAATGACGCGATGGTACTAAATTCCCATTGGCTGCTTTTATATTACCTTCCTCCCCACCACGCCGTGGCTGCTCCTTAAAAATATTTCCTTACTCAGTTATGCTTAGTTATATATATATATACATATATATATATATACATATATATATATAAATATATTACGACATAAATATAAGGACTTTATATTTATGTCGTGATATATTTAAAGAGACAAATATTAATGTGTATATAATTATCAATGACTGAGTACAAACATTCACATTTATCACACAAATGTAAATGTATATATATAAATGTATATATATAAATGTATATATATATATATATATATATATATATATATATATATATATATATATATATATATATATATATATATATATATATATATATATATATATATATATATATTATACCGTTAGTTTGGAAACTAAGCCGGCGATAGGCTAACTACCTGTCACGTTGCCCCAAATAAATTTCGGTGAAAACTGGGTCAAAAGGACTTCATTATCTTGACGCCTATCTATTGTATGGGAAATTGCGTGCAGATATCTCATTAAATATTACTAGTTAAACCCGGCCACGCTTTGCTGTAGCTCGGTCTGTAGTATAAATTTATAAATAAAATGAGAAATCCGAGTAGAATTACATTCAACAAGAAAATATACATTGATACTTACATACATTCACATATAAATAGGGACAACATTACACACATTACTCTGATAACAAAGTAACTAAAGCACTTGTATTATGAAATTAAAAACAACGAAGGTACCACAAACACCCAGACCCGAGAAAATGTAAAAAAAGTGGTTTTCTATGTTAACCCGTCCGGGAATCGACCCTCGAAATTGAACCGGTGTGTAAGCTACTCGCCCTTGAAGCTAGTCATTAATACTTTATTTGATTTTATGCCTTTATTCGATTGAAAATTGACGTTCCCATGGGAACATTACTATAAAATATATAAATAACTAAAAAAAACGTATAATTATATTAAAACACTATTTTATAGAAGTGTGACGTTCGGTGAAAATTTCAAAATAATCCATCGACTACTTGTCGAGTTTTACGGATACAAGTATACGGAGATTTATAAAGATTTTAAGTATATTAAGCTAAGCGGGCTGAACATGGCAAATACTTACGAGAAACAGAGAAAGAGAGAGAGAAGGTTATGTCCTGCAGTTGAATTCCAAACAATGTTAATTAAGTTGCAGTATTATATTGCAGAAAAAGTTTTGAAAGCTCTGTAATTGACCTGTGACCATCCCAGTAATCTGTACTCATGTTATAAATATATTACAGCTCTGCCTGTTACGCTTTCATGGTTAAACCATTAAACTAATTTTGATTTAGTATTGAGGTAGGTTAAACCTAGGGGAAAGACATGAAACATCTTAATCCCGAATAAAAAAATTATTTTGTTATATGAATTTTTTCAAGCGGACAAAGCTACAGGCAGCAGCTAATTAAGTATAAAGACGTATTTATGAAGACTTTATTGATTTTAAAGCATATGATTTATGCTGAAATTTTTGTTATTAAATTAAAAAGAAAAACTGCTTAAAATTTATACATTTTTTTCTCTTTATAACGTCAATACGCATTAAATTTCCTAAGTTGACTTTTCCACTTCTGTCACATAATCCATCTTTTTATAACGTCAGATACATTGCTCCAGTTTCAGAGTCGACATTTCTTGAATTGACTTCATCGTGTGTTTGTGACAATCTTTCAGTAAATATGTATTTCATTGTTAGAATAGACTCCGTAAAGAATTTATTTTTATACGCTATACAAGTTACCATGGTAAGGCCGCACATTTTACGAAGAGATCGCATCTCCACTGCATTCAACCTGCTTTTATGCTTCTTCTGGCATACCCAGGTTTCGCTGCCATATAACCAAGTCGGTACCAACACTGCGTTATGTATTGCAAGGCGTGCACTTTTCACAATGCCTTGCCTTTTGATTAACGCAGTCAGGGCACCATTGACTTTGTTCCCGGCAGCGACACGCCTGTCCACATCTAAATCACATCTTCCATCCCGGCTAAACGCACTCCCCAAGTATACAATTTCATTTACCTGTTCTAGACATTCCTGATATACTCAAATTTCGCACTTCGTTCTTTCTTCGTCCCTTTCAAATACCAGAACCTTAGTTTTATTAGCATTCAAACGGAGACCATTAATTTCTCATTCTTCTTTCATACACGTGACTAATGCCTGCAGTTCTGCCTCTGATGGTGCAATAAGCACTGCATCATCAGCATAAAGCAGACAATTCACTTTTATGTCACCCAATTTCACACCCAGACATTTATCCTTTTAATGATGACTAAAATAATATATGAAAGTGAATGCACGTGCAAAAGTAACATATTACAAATGAATGAAAACTGTGCCGGTTTTGGAGATTAGAGCTTATTAGAAAATTTATTTTAAATTAGTAAGTAACAAGTTTAGCTAAGAAAATTTCCTTTTTGTGTTGTGTTTTTTAAGGCTGTTAAATTGTATATATAAAAAATTAATATAATTTAATAACAGACTGAGAGACGAAGCGTGGCTGGGTTTTCCTGGTAACGTATATAAATCATATATTTTGTAAGCTGTATTAGGCATGTAACATTTTATTTACAAACTATCGGGACTTGAAACCTAAAGATATTTCCATAAAATTGTTAGTTAAAATTAGGATCGAATTTATTACTTCTAAAAGAAATAATGGAGAGTTTTGAATTATAAAGAAGGCGATGTTACTCTGATATATATTGGATTTATTGTTTCTCGGGCTACCTATGTTGTTCAACTCTTAGGGTGCGTTCAAATCTGGCGAATGCACCTCCCGCGTGCCGCTCGCGAGCCGGCTGGGCGCCGCGTGAGAAACGCGCGTGGGCTCGCCTGCTTAGTTCGTTATTATTGCCAACGGCTAATTACGTATTATCATGAAGAGGATAATATATATAATAATATATATCTTCACGCAATTCCCAATACAGGGGTAGACAGAGGTCAAGTCTAGACAATTAAGTCCCTTTGACCCACCCTCCACCGAAGATATTTTCGGGACAACGTGACAGGTGGTGAGCCCGTCGTCGTTCATCATGGAGTGGAAAGTTGATTTTTTTTAATTTACAACTAAGATATACAATTTTTCCTAGTTCAGGGCGTAGAACTCATTTGTATTTTATTTTAAATAAATTGTTTCACAGAAATAAATAAAAACAGTAACGAAGGGAACCGAACTGCTTGGCACTGTGCGGCCCTTGCGTGAGTTGTGCTAAAGATGCTCACTAAGCAATTGCATCAAATGCACTTATGCAGCGCGCGACCGATTCGCCAGATTTCGACACACCCTTATAGGAATACTCTAGACTCAAGTTGCCATAGTTGACATTGATAACGTTAGTTATTTTCTCGCTCAAAGGTTATGTATGATAAACAATAACTATAGATGAGTCCTTTGAACCAACATTATTCCGTCTAAGTATCAAAGTTTCCAACTTCAGACGAAAATATAAAACTTTTACATGACTAATTTTACATGTCAATACTTTATTTACAGAAACAAAATTATAATAATTTATTAACTAAAAACTACAATAATAGCCTTACTCTTAGTGGCATGGCACCAAGAACGCTGTATTTCTACTTTGAGTGATAAAAGCCTCTTGTCACCAGCGGTTACGACCATTCGCTGATCAATTCCTTTATTTTTTTTATAGCAAAGGGAGGCAAACGAGCAGGTGGCTCACGTGATGGTAATTGATTATCACCGCCCATAAACACCCGCAATACCAGAGGCATAGCAGATGCGTTGCCGCCCTTAGAGTGCCCCCCCCCCTCCCAGAATAGGGGGAGGAGGTGTGTGGGCCTCCGGTTACCTGCACTCACCAGACGAAACGCAGAAGTTTGTTACACTTCTACTTCATACCGGTATTCTGTAAGGTCGTGGTACTTCCCCGGTCGAGCCAGCCCATTCATGCAACAACAAAAGCTGATGCGTGGCTCTACCACTGGCAAATACCTTTAGAAACTGCATCGCATGAGAACCCTTCCGATCGATCGTCTCTACGGTAAATGGAACAAATTCCTTGCCCTTGCTCTTGATGTGCGAAGCCGCTAGAGTATCAAGGCAAAAAGCGTCCCACGCAACAGCTTTTCCCCTCATATTATTTTTAATGTAATTATGTAATAATGTATATAATTTTACGTATAACGATTATATACACAATTATATTATAGAACTTGTAAGCGATATATTCTGCACATTTCAAATGCATTAATTTTACTCAAACTATGACATGCCATGAAGAAGTCACATTAAAGTAAAATAAATAAGACATAAATAAAACTGAGAGCTGAGTAAGACGCTCACTTTTATCGAGAAAAACAAATTGATAGTATCCATTTCTTTTTACTTTCCTTTTATCACGACTATTGGTAACGAGGACCAAATTATCATAAAACTTTTGTTAGGTTCGTTCAAAAGGAACAAATGCTATGTAAATCTTATCAGATACAAAGTATATATGTAATTGTGGTGTCATGTTGTAAATAATTATGAATAAATTGTTTAACGTAATATTTATACATAGATGATGATAATTATAAAGTTAGTTTTAATATTGGGCCCTAGATGCCGCTACATGTTATTTACATTACGATATGGTTTGACTGTTATGTAATTCATATATAAACCACTTGAGATATTGTTAATGTTGTTTCTTGCACGTCTAGTAATGAATATACAGTGCGGCCAGAGTAATCAGTCTTTCTTTCTCGCATACCAAGTCGCCCAATGTATCTCTAGTGGTGTACAAAAATTATAAACAAATCCATGTATAGGGACAAAAGCACATACATTGCTCTGATGAATTGATCTTATTATTATATTTATTACACATTGTTTGCCCCTTGCGAGATTCTAAGCGGGTAACCCTTTGCTTCAAAGGCAGGTTGACTTTCTGACACGACAGCCGAGTGGTCGGGAGGTCGGAATTTCGAGTCAAGAGACCCGAGTTCGGTAGCAGGCTCTTACCAGGGTTTTCAAAAAACTTATGTGCGAATTATATCGTTAGCTTGGACTTAAAGACGGCGACGGGCTCACCACCTGTCACATTGCCCCGAATATCTTCAGTAGTAGGTGAGTCGAAGGGACTTAATTGTCTAGACTAGACCTCTGTCTATTCCTGTATTGGGAATTGCGTGAAGATATTTATATTAATATATTTATTAGAACTGTGTGTATATATATATATATATATATATATATATATATATATATATATATATATATATATATATATATATATATTATATAAATATGAGGCAGACTGAAATACTTCGTTAGAATTTTATAATTTTGAAAGGAAAACTTAGAATAAATAAATGCAGATGGAACAAGAAGTCTTTTTTAGTATTACATTTACTAAAAGGGTTTATTGATAGGCGGACATCAAAAATCACATTTACCTTACCTTATCTTCACGCATTTTCTATCTAATAGAGTATCTTAAGTGTATCAAAAGTTTGAGTTTTTAAGTGTATCAATAGTTTGTATCTAAAGTCTTCCGAAATCCTAAAAGCACCTTTTAGATGCGCTGTATATAGGAAACAGACAAAACAATAAAAACAAATAACTATAATGTAGATTTATTTAAATAAAATAAATTTTATATTATTAGTTATAGTAAGGTATATATTCACGCCATTCCCAATACAGGGGTACACAGAGGAAATGACAATTAAGTCGTATCGACCCGCCTTACACTGAAGATATTTTAGGGACAAAGTGACAGGTGGTGAGCCTGTCGCCGTCTATATCTGTCTACACCAATATGTGGAATATGCTTGAAGACGCAAAAATCATAAGCTAATGGTTTCGGGTTTGAACTTTAGGGATTAGCTTCGAATGCACGATCACTTACAACTAGGTTATCAGCTGTTCAGATAAGTGATGGATAAAACAGAAGATTTTTAGGAAAAAGGCAAAATTAATTTTTAGGAAACAGGCAATATTAAAATTAAATAATTATGAATAACTATATAAGTCATATACGATATAAGTAATATACAATTACACTCATCCATTGTAATTTTTAATCTACCACCTCTTGTTAATGAGGTCCCTGTAACGGAGAAGAAACTCCGCAGGCTCTTTTTGTAATTTTTAAAGAAATACGATATTAAACATTAGAATAATTAGAAAGAGCGTGGAGAGATCAATTCATTTCCAGGGCTATTATCATTAATGCATTCATTTATGTTATAATAACCCTTCTTATAAAGTTTTTATTTAATAAATTTCTTAAATTTGGTAATAGTTATAACCGACTCCCACAAACATCCGCAACAGCAGAGCAGCTGCGATGCATAAATTATAAGAATATCAAGTGGAAGCTTAAGGAATACTTTTTGAAAACATGGAATTAAATATTTTTTATTAAATTTACACGACGTTTAATTTATTCTCATTTTAGTTTAATTATAGACGTTAATACTTATTGTTGCTATTATTGCTTTTTGTAACCTTTATTCTTTTTCAGATACCAGCAAAAAGGTTTATAACCTTTTGCTAGTATTCAGACGGGCGGCGCTGACAAACTTCAGTGAATTTTTGATGTTTTATACCAATACGTTAAACATTATTTAAAATGAATTAAAAAATATATCTCTTTATTATCTCTTTGAAATGTTATGATAAAAATAAACAAACTCTTCCAGATGAACGCAGGTATTTTAGCACGTTTGCCACTTTTCTCCTTAAAACTGACAAAATGAGACATACCATACACGACCTGGTGGCTAGTTCGTAGTGACCTTGGCTTTGAAGCTAAGGTTATCTTGTACGAATCCGGCTAGGGGCAAACATGTGTGATGAATATGAATAGTCTTCGGTGAATGACAATATGCGTGGAAAAACTGATTCACAGTTTCAAGAAACTTATTAATGAAACGAGTAAAAGTCACGATAGCCGAGTGGTTAGGTTGTTGGAATTTCGAGTCAAGAGACACGAGTTCGATCCCCAGGTGGCAGGCTCGTTTTCATTCGCTATATTTTCTTCATCAGTCGTTCTTCACTCGTTCGCTAACCTGTTCAAACCATCACAGGATGGTCTTATCCATTTTTTTTGATATATTTCAAACCATCAATTGCTAAAAAGTCAGGATAGTCGAGTGGTTGGCTGGTCAGAATTTCGAGTCAAGAGGCCGGAGTTCGATCCCCAGGTGGCAGGCTCGTACCAATGGGTTTTTCAAAACTTGTGTACCATATTGATTTCTAGTATTTACGCCAATACCATTTAAAATAAAACGATTTTGGATTTCATCGCGTTTTTAATTATTTTTACAAACTATTATTATTTTAAATATCTACCTATCTCTCAAGTGAGATAGAATTACGCGACTTCGTTCGCGCACTATCCATAAAACCTGGTGGCATCCCTTAAATTATGAGAGTAAAAGTAGCCTACGTCGATCAAACTCTCAATGTAATAATCCCAAAAGCTCTGATCCCAAAGTAAGTAACTAAAGCACGCGTGTTACGGAATCAGAATCAATAAAGTAACCAGTCGACTACGGAGGTCTTCTAATTCGAATTCGATTATTTATATCAAATCTGAAATTTAACCTGCCTTATGGCCTTTAACGGCGAATCAGTTATTTGTGCAAATTTATATCATTATTTACAGTGACCCACATCACTTACAAATTACTTTTAAATTTCACAGGCTTATGTTTTGTTGTTACACTACAACAATTTTAATTATTTTTACAAACTATTATTATTTTAAATATCTACCTATCTCTCAAGTGAGATAGAATTACGCGACTTCGTTCGCGCACTATCCATAAAACCTGGTGGCATCCCTTAAATTATGAGAGTAAAAGTAGCCTACGTCGATCAAACTCTCAATGTAATAATCCCAAAAGCTCTGATCCCAAAGTAAGTAACTAAAGCACGCGTGTTACGGAATCAGAATCAATAAAGTAACCAGTCGACTACGGAGGTCTTCTAATTCGAATTCGATTATTTATATCAAATCTGAAATTTAACCTGCCTTATGGCCTTTAACGGCGAATCAGTTATTTGTGCAAATTTATATCATTATTTACAGTGACCCACATCACTTACAAATTACTTTTAAATTTCACAGGCTTATGTTTTGTTGTTACACTACAACAATTTTAATTATTTAGAACAACGTGTAGAGTAATCCTGTTTAGTATGAAAAAAATACATTGATCAGAATTTATTGAGAGTCGTATAATATTATACATTATTCGACTATATGTATGTATATTATACATTATTCGACTATATGTATGTATATTATACATTATTCGACTATATGTATGTATATTATACATATGTCATTTCGTATATTATACTACTCTCAAAGAACACCTTAACGGAAATGAAATATTTAGTTGCCCAATCAGCGGAACTTAAAACAAGTTTTGCAAGATAATAAACTCTAAATAATGTACGAAATAATTTCCACCAATTGTCATTTTAATTTAATTTTGGTTTGCCTTTATGTTTACCTCATTTAGGTTACCTAATTATATAAATTTATTTTTATTTATCTATATTTTCCTATGTTTTGCTCTTCTATGTCACAATAGCCGATAAGTCACGATAGCCGAGTGGTTAGGTTGTTGGAATTTCGAGTCAAGAGACACGAGTTCGATCCCCAGGTGGCAGGCTCATACCAATGAGTTTTTCAAAACTTGTGTACCATATTGATTTCTAGTATTTACGCCAATACCATTTAAAATAAAACGATTTTTGGATTTCATCGCGTTTTTAATTATTTTTACAAACTATTATTATTTTAAATATCTACCTATCTCTCAAGTGAGATAGAATTACGCGACTTCGTTCGCGCACTATCCATAAAACCTGGTGGCATCCCTTAAATTATGAGAGTAAAAGTAGCCTACGTCGATCAAACTCTCAATGTAATAATCCCAAAAGCTCTGATCCCAAAGTAAGTAACTAAAGCACGCGTGTTACGGAATCAGAATCAATAAAGTAACCAGTCGACTACGGAGGTCTTCTAATTCGAATTCGATTATTTATATCAAATCTGAAATTTAACCTGCCTTATGGCCTTTAACGGCGAATCAGTTATTTGTGCAAATTTATATCATTATTTACAGTGACCCACATCACTTACAAATTACTTTTAAATTTCACAGGCTTATGTTTTGTTGTTACACTACAACAATTTTAATTATTTAGAACAACGTGTAGAGTAATCCTGTTTAGTATGAAAAAAATACATTGACTGTAATTTATTGAGAGTCGTATAATATTATACATTATTCGACTATATGTATGTATATTATACATATGTCATTTCGTATATTATACTACTCTCAAAGAACACCTTAACGGAAATGAAATATTTAGTTGCCCAATCAGCGGAACTTAAAACAAGTTTTGCAAGATAATAAACTCTAAATAATGTACGAAATAATTTCCACCAATTGTCATTTTAATTTAATTTTGGTTTGCCTTTATGTTTACCTCATTTAGGTTACCTAATTATATAAATTTATTTTTATTTATCTATATTTTCCTATGTTTTGCTCTTCTATGTCACAATAGCCGATAAGTCACGATAGCCGAGTGGTTAGGTTGTTGGAATTTCGAGTCAAGAGACACGAGTTCGATCCCCAGGTGGCAGGCTCATACCAATGAGTTTTTCAAAACTTGTGTACCATATTGATTTCTAGTATTTACGCCAATACCATTTAAAATAAAACGATTTTTGGATTTCATCGCGTTTTTAATTATTTTTACAAACTATTATTATTTTAAATATCTACCTATCTCTCAAGTGAGATAGAATTACGCGACTTCGTTCGCGCACTATCCATAAAACCTGGTGGCATCCCTTAAATTATGAGAGTAAAAGTAGCCTACGTCGATCAAACTCTCAATGTAATAATCCCAAAAGCTCTGATCCCAAAGTAAGTAACTAAAGCACGCGTGTTACGGAATCAGAATCAATAAAGTAACCAGTCGACTACGGAGGTCTTCTAATTCGAATTCGATTATTTATATCAAATCTGAAATTTAACCTGCCTTATGGCCTTTAACGGCGAATCAGTTATTTGTGCAAATTTATATCATTATTTACAGTGACCCACATCACTTACAAATTACTTTTAAATTTCACAGGCTTATGTTTTGTTGTTACACTACAACAATTTTAATTATTTAGAACAACGTGTAGAGTAATCCTGTTTAGTATGAAAAAAATACATTGGACTGTAAATTTATTGAGAGTCGTATAATATTATACATTATTCGACTATATGTATGTATATTATACATATGTCATTTCGTATATTATACTACTCTCAAAGAACACCTTAACGGAAATGAAATATTTAGTTGCCCAATCAGCGGAACTTAAAACAAGTTTTGCAAGATAATAAACTCTAAATAATGTACGAAATAATTTCCACCAATTGTCATTTTAATTTAATTTTGGTTTGCCTTTATGTTTACCTCATTTAGGTTACCTAATTATATAAATTTATTTTTATTTATCTATATTTTCCTATGTTTTGCTCTTCTATGTCACAATAGCCGATAAGTCACGATAGCCGAGTGGTTGGGAGGTCGGAATTTCAAGTCGAGAGACTCAAGTTCGTTCCCCAGGTGGCAGGCTCATACCAATGAGTTTTTCAAAAACTTATGTACGAATTGTATTGTTGGCTTGACATAAGACGGTGACAGGCTCACCACCTGTCACGTTGTCCTGAAAATATCGTCGGTGGAGGGTGGGTCGAAGGGACTCAATTGTCTAGACTAGACGTCCGTCTACCTCTGTATTGGGAATTGCGTGAAAATATTTTTTTATTATGTCATATTTCGTTGGATAAGTAGGTAAGACCCAGAGAGGAATGAGAAAATTCTAATCTTTGAAAATTTTTAAATGTGTTTGTATAATGTAATAACTTAGCCCACATGCGCTTTAGCGATTACTTAAAAGGATCAGTGAGTCATGTCCCGTGCGTGAGAGCTTAAAAGCGTCCTCTTTACTTTCATCTGAAGTTAACGTAATGGTATCGTTATGAACTACCGAAGTTCAATGAACTTGTCACATATAACCAATTGTTAAACATATTTATACGATTACAGAAGGAGAAGTTTATTTATATTGATTGGGTATTCTATATCCTGTGTACGTTGCGTAGTATCCTATAACATGCGTGATTATTTCATGCTATCTGTTGTTCATACGCTATTATACAGACATATTATACAGCAGACATCTACATCTCAAACCTTCATCGACTAGAAACACACGATGCACTGATTTTAGGTAAACACCGATACATGCCCTTGACATGGCATTACAGCGTATACCAAAATGACTAACACAGAAACTGTGTTCCTCACACCACACCGATAAGACCCCAGTCAACTTTGATTTCAAGGTTGTGGATACTTTCGTATCACTAGGAGCGCTCAACATACTCCTAAAGTCGAATGATAACCGGCGTATCATAATGTAATTGAACACTAAGACGCCAGCCACCAACGACTAACTCAATGATATGTCAATACACATCGGTTCCGAGTCCACGTTTCTCGCGGTATCCAATCAGCGGAAGGTATCACGCAAATCTTATATTAATTTTTCTTAAAATCTTATAAATGTCTTTCTTGAATTTTTTTCCCGCAATTCCGTGATCTCGTCGCTGTCTTTATATAATTCATACGTAAGTTTTCGAAAACCATTGGTACGAGCCGGCCATCTGGGTCGGGTCTCTTGACTCAAAATTCCGACCACTCAACCACTCACCACACGATTCGCGCTCTTATATTATTCTTATTTTATCATACCTGTTTTATAATACGCTTTAATTTCTTCAAAATAAAACTCTCTAAACTCCGTCTCTTTACTATTAGAAAGACTATGCCAATTAGACTCTGAAATTGGTTTTCTACGTTGCTTTTGATTTTTTTAGAAAATCGCTAGGGAGTAATTTTTGTAATTATTTTTTTGTAAACAAAT
Source organism: Sericinus montela (assembly GCA_029286605.1). Classification (NCBI taxonomy): domain Eukaryota; kingdom Metazoa; phylum Arthropoda; class Insecta; order Lepidoptera; family Papilionidae; genus Sericinus; species Sericinus montela. The sequence continues at coordinate 703,778 of JAGSMR010000074.1, read as the reverse complement.
TGAACAAGATGGAAATAGAACTAAAATATCTACTCGTAAATAGTTTCCAATATCAGCTTCTTCTTCTTCCTGTCAACAGTTTATTTTGGTATTATTTGGTTCTGGTCAGGCATTTTTTCGAAATGTGCATGCCGCCATATATCAAAACAAATTATCATATTCAAATTGAGAGAAAAGAGGTCATTAATATATCATGTAGTTACCACATGCTTAATCTATGATTACAGAAATTCATTCATTCATAACAGGCTATAAAAGTTCCCTGCAGGACGTGGGCCTGTACCATAAAGAGATTGGAGAGGTGATTGGCGATTGCAGTACCAGCTCGCACCTTAGACGCTGCTACCCGTCATTGGTCTCCCTTTTTTGGTCAGGTATTTATTGAGATGGTGGTTCTGCCAACTATCGGTAGCCATTACCATTTTTCTCTATTATATTACAGAGACTTTTTCCCTTAGCCGCCTCTTACGGAACTGATGGGTAGAAAGGGGATGACATATGTTTAGCCGATACCATCACGGCAAAATAAATGACAGAAATATTAACCCTAAAAACAAATAGTACAATCATATGTGCATGAAATTTAGCACTCCCAAACTTGGTGTAATTATATAAAAAAATAATAAATATATCTTCACGCCATTCTCAATACAGGGGTTAAACAGATGTCTAGAAAATTAAGTCCTGTTGACCCACCTTTCACCGTCTAAGGTGCACGTCTAGTACTGCTATCGCTAATCCTAATAGCAAATCTTTCCGTACGGGAGATGTCCTGCAGCAAGTAACGCAGTAACAGAAACTTTGTACCTTAAATGCTGCTGACTTTTACAGATTTGCTGAATTTTGGTCTGATATTATTTCTTTATTTCCGAGGTGATTATCCCGCCATTTGTCGGCAGCCTATAAATTTTTCAAGGTTTAAACCTTAGCCGCCTCTTACGGCTAAGAGACGGGGTGGTATATTCTTACAACGTAAACACAGTGCAAACTTATCATTTATTCAAATAAAAAAATCAATTTGTTAAAATTCCTTAAGATATTTGTCTGATAATATCTTTGACGAAAGACTTGCTTTCATTGAAGCGGTCACAAGTCTTTCATCCGGGATTTAATGACTGTCATTCCGGAACGATAATTCACTTTTTCTGAAGCTGTTTTGAAACGTTGCTTCATTTAATTTCTTGTATTTATGTGCTCCGCTAGATTTTATTAAAATTAAATGCCATAACTAAAAGCCAATCTTCATTGAAAAAAAAACTGTTTATATTTTTAATTTTGTGTTTTAGTAATATATTGTACCTACGTAATATATAAATACATCGACGAACATAATGACATTGACAGGCTCACCACCTGTCATGTTGTCCCAAAAAATCTCTTCGGTGAAAGGTGGGTCCAAAGATCTTAATTGTACGGACCTCTGTCTACTTGTTTTGGAATTGAATTGGGAATGGCGTGAAGTTATTTTCCCCATGATTCGTAGTCAATTAATCCTTATCAAAACTGAAGGTGTTAGACTCCGACTCTGTTAAGGGTTAGTACTACATCCTTAAAAAATTTCTACTGCCAAATAGCAGCATAATAACTGTTATTTCTGTTGTGTTCTAGCTTAGAAAGGTATTGAAAGCCTTGACTCAGGCAATGGGGCACCCATCTTAGTCCTGGAGGTTGATCTACTTGAGTTTCATTAGGTCATTATCTTGCACGATGATAAGAATTCCACCATTTACATTGAAGTTAATGAACATGTCTTTTAAATTTGTCATAGATTTATCTTTAATTTAATAACAAAAAATCAGTATTAATTATGTTTTAAATATGCAATAACAATTGAACAATTTGGTATTTTCCGAGATGGTTATACCGCCATCTTTCCGTAGCCAAAGATAATTCAAAGGCTTTTCCCATCGTCGCCTCTTACGACCCTCACGGAAAAAAGGAGTTGGTATATTCTTACGCAAACACAGCAAACGAAAGAACGTATCAGGTAGTGGGAAATCTCGAAAAATATACAGATGAATATTAAACAATCCAATGACGGATAGCGGCGTTTGTAATAAAAGGTGTCTGGTTCATTAGCCAATCGCCATGATTATGGTAAAACCTACAGAAGAGACCCATATGCTGGAGATCATGTAGACTTTTAAAGGTTAAAAACCCCGTTAGTAAGTAATTAATGCCGAATACTATCCTAAAAGCCGTTTTTTGCAGAATGCTGAAACCTAATATTTGACTCCTAAATAAATGAATAACCGATATAAGTCACTTTCTTCCCGCATCTATATTGTAAATAGAGAAACAATTTACAAACCAGAGACATCCTACCATATCTATATTACAAAATAATTAATGAGATTGTGTAATTCGAATAGTCGAATAAGTTTTCCATCAGGAACCATTCTAAAACTCTCGCCTGCAAGCTGGCAGGGTGTACCGTGTGCATTTAACGATGCCGTTTGGAAAAAGTTACGAAGCCTCCTTGAGGCTGGTTATGGTCAAGATAAACATACGGTTTTGTATTTTACGTATTTGGGTTTTATGTCACCGGTCCTGCGTTGGAACCGCATTAAGTTAATAAAATATATCACGCTATTCCTAATAGAGTGGTAGACAGAGCTCTAGATAATTAAGTCCTTTCGACCCACCCTTCACCGAAGAAATTTTTTTTGGGACAATGTGACAGGTGGTGAGCCTGTCGCCATCTTTATATCCGAAGCAAATTTATAAATCGTATAATATACTATCTACTTATATTATTTATATTATAAGCTGGGTATTGAACTCGGGTCTATTGACTCAAATTTCCGACCATTCCGGCAACCACTCGGCTATCGTGACATTTTCGGCTATTGTTCCCAAAGTAAGTAGCTAAGCACTTGTATTATGGAATTGGTAACCGAAGGTTTGTAAACTATTGGTAAACAAAGGTTCCACAAACCCTCAGACCCAAGACAATGAAGAAAACGTAATTTTCTACTGTGTCCCTTCCGGGAATCGAACTCCACACCTCAGAGCTAGCGACTATGAAAACCGGTGTGCACGCCACTCAACCACGGAGGTCGTTGCCGTCAATGTTTTCATGTTTGAATGTTTAGATCCTATTTTTTTAATCTTTGTCGACATCAAGCGTCGAATAACACAGTATAAATTCCTCAGTTACAAATTAAAAGAATCGCATGACTACCTATTTTAAATTTTTGACTAATTTTAACATTTTTTAGAGTTTACACTTTTATTGTAAAAAAAAACTCTTTCAATAAGCATTAAATAGTTGACGCTATTGCGTGAGCTTCAACTCTATTTATTAACATTTTTATTACATAAATTTAATAAATAGGCATGCAAAATAAATTTATATTAAATACTTTTCTTTAGATCTTTTAGGAATGATAACGTTAACAATTCAAAAGCGTTTCGTTCAAAATTGCTTTATAAAACGAAATATGAATATATTGTAAAAAAAAATACTATTTAAACACTATACTAAATGTTTTAATAACGGACTGCACTGAATTTACCGTTACATATTAAATTTAGTGATGTGCGAATGTCAATGATTGTAATATTTAATTCTCTCTCTCTCCACTCTCTCGCTCTCGCGTGATAGTAATATTAATCTTAAAAATTTTAGTAAAAACAAATTTTCAATTATTTATAAGAACTATTTTAAGGTTGGTCGAAAAGACTTAATTGACAAAGTCAATCCCGTATTGGGAATTTGCGTGAAGATATTTATTTAGTCAGTCGTTCGTAACATTCCAGACGAAAAGTTTTAACGATCAATTCATGTTAAATAATGTTAAAGATATTCAAATAATTTTAATAATTTGGCGAGTCAAATACATATAATGAAATTGAATTAACATTTATTCAGCACAAGCAGTTCATAAATATTAATAAAGATATTAAGTTCTAAAAAAAAAGAAAACTGTTTTTAAAAATAGAGAAAACAACAGCCCTAAGTGTTTCCTAATTTATATGATATGGTTAAAATATTTAGCAAACGTGATGAAAACCAATCAAAATATTCCTTAGTAATAATTTATTAGCTTAAATATTTTGTTTAACTGGTTGGTTTAACGGTATTAAGTTGATGAAAAAATAACATTATATTAATAACCACGTACTAAACAAGTTGTTTTCTTAAGCCATCCAAGTAATGTTATGATATTATGACCTGTGAGTGACATATAATATTTGAAAGTACCAGTTTCTTTTAAATAATTGAAAATTTGTTCGTTTAGTCATTTTTTCCATAACGGACTGCACTGAATTTACCGTTACATATTAAATTTAGTGATGTGCGAATGTCAATGATTGTAATATTTAATTCTCTCTCTCTCCACTCTCTCGCTCTCGCGTGATAGTAATATTAATCTTAAAAATATTAGTAAAAACAAATTTTCAATTATTTATAAGAACTATTTTAAGGTTGGTCGAAAAGACTTAATTGACAAAGTCAATCCCGTATTGGGAATTTGCGTGAAGATATTTATTTAGTCAGTCGTTCGTAACATTCCAGACGAAAAGTTTTAACGATCAATTCATGTTAAATAATGTTAAAGATATTCAAATAATTTTAATAATTTGGCGAGTCAAATACATATAATGAAATTGAATTAACATTTATTCAGCACAAGCAGTTCATAAATATTAATAAAGATATTAAGTTCTAAAAAAAAAGAAAACTGTTTTTAAAAATAGAGAAAACAACAGCCCTAAGTGTTTCCTAATTTATATGATATGGTTAAAATATTTAGCAAACGTGATGAAAACCAATCAAAATATTCCTTAGTAATAATTTATTAGCTTAAATATTTTGTTTAACTGGTTGGTTTAACGGTATTAAGTTGATGAAAAAATAACATTATATTAATAACCACGTACTAAACAAGTTGTTTTCTTAAGCCATCCAAGTAATGTTATGATATTATGACCTGTGAGTGACATATAATATTTGAAAGTACCAGTTTCTTTTAAATAATTTAAATGTGATTACTTAGCTATGTTACGTTACCCTGAAAACGTGATGTTCAGCAGCCTAAGCTTTAATTTATAACACAAGTGACTTACAGGCAATGGATGCTTTCTCATCCCAGGAATCACCTGGGTTAGTATCACAATTTAGTGAACAGCATTTCCACAAGTACCCGTGATGTTTACAGTTTTTCATGGTTACAGCGTAAGATTACACCACTCCCTTTCTTCCTATGGGTGTCGAAAAAGGCGACTCGGGAATGGCCTTGTAACCGACACTATTGACTGTTGACGAGCAGCAGTGTTTACGGTAGTATCTAGTCTCTAGGCTTCGGCTTGAAACGTTCATAAAAATTACATCTTTACCTACCTCTGCGGACTCTGAATCTCCTTCTCGTGAATTCAAATATCATAAACCAAGTGTAATACGCGTAGAAGCTTTCCAATTAAAGGCTTATATCGTTAAGACAAGTATACATACAGAAGTTCATATTAAGGTACGTTACACAAGGATGAAACCGTGGGCCGTTCAAAGAAACAGAGCGAATAATTGGGACTTGCGTGACATTGTGTTCCTAATAATTCGCTATGTGGCATTCCATCCAGATCTTCGAAGTGTTAAAGCGTTAACAATCTTCTTCAGTTACAAATTTCTATGAGCTGCTCTATTAATTTCCCGTCAAGACAGCTCGGCACCCGCACCAGTTTTCAAGGTGCCGCCAGCTCTGAGGTCCCGGGTTCGATTCTCGGACGGGTAAATGAAAATTCCACCTTTTTCAATATTGTCTCGAGTCTGGATGTTTGTGTTAACTTCGTTGTTTCCATTATACAATTGATTTAGCTCCTTACTTTGGGATCAGAGAAATGATGTGATGTTGTCCCTATCTATTTGATTTATTTAATATAGTGATGCGCTGTTCAATTTACTTAAAGACTGCGCAAACAAACGTACAGCTCTTATTTTTTCTATTACAAGACACTCTTTCGCTTAACCCCCAAGGTTTTAAACTATAATCTTGTATCAAACTAGTATTATTATAAAGCCACGATAGCTGACTAGTCTATTGACTGGAATTCGAATCAGGAGACTCGGGTTCCATTCCAAGGGGGAAGGCTCGCATCACAGAGTTTTCTCGAAACATTCTTGCGATTTTCATCCTTGGATACAAAGGCGGCAACGGGCGTAACTCCAGTCACGTTCTCCCAAACAAGCTCCGGTTAAAGGGCTACCGATAGATGACGGGATAACCATCTAGAAAAATAACAGATCAAGATTAAGCAGACCGGTACTTGGCAGCAACGTCTAAGGTGCGAGGTATCAGGAACGGTGATCGCAAAGCCACTTTCCAAGCGTGGCGATTGTAGCACATGTATCCTATACCCACGATACGTATATCCTATATTCATATACCAAGGAGGAATGCACCGATGAGTTTTTGAAATTTTATAATAAATAAAATAAATAAAAACATTACAAATATAAAACATTAAATCACATATAAATGGCTGAACGTATTTGAATGAAATTCAGCACACATTTTGTTTATAACATGAATTCATATATACAGACTTATACTTTACAAGGGAAAGTTCACCGTTCCGAAGTGAAAGATCTGTAGAGTAATTTTGTTTAACGGAATATAACTTAAAGAATCTGGAGCGGATTACATTAAACATTAATGTTGCGTGTATAAATATATGAAAGAGTTAAAGTATATTCCAGTTCTGAAGTAAGTCTTTCTTAAGTAAATTCATTTTTTTATATTCCTATTCATATTCATATTCATTGAAGGAATTGTTTCATATATTTCATACCTTGTCGCATTATCCCTAACAGGGTAACCAGAAGTAATACATCTTCAATCTATGTTTCTTTCTCTTTCGTTCGTACAAGATTAAATTTTTCTTTGTATCTGAATGAATTTGACTATATTTTTTTAAGCAATTCACTCAAGTGAAGGAATTTACTACTTAATAACTGGATTTAACAACTACTTTTTTATGACGGTTCCACATGTACCGCGTGTGAACTGCACTAACACTTTTTTTTATAATAATAATAATAAATATCTTCACGCAATTCCCAATACTGGGGTAGACAGAGGTCTAGTTTAGACAATTAAGTCCCTTCGACCCGCCTTACACCGAAGATATTTTTCTGGACACCGTGACAGGTGGTGAGCGCGTCGCCGCCTTTATGTCCAAGCCAACTTTTTTTTTATTTTATAAAACATTCCTACGTAATTAAAGCATTATTATTAATACGATATTACTATAAAATATTACTATAAAGTAATATTACTGTAAAGTAATATTTTGTGACAAGATATTGTTTATAATTTCATTTTGTATTCAATTTAGTTCTAAAATGACCAGTTTTTAAAACATATCGGCAAATATCGCACTGGAACAAAGTATTTTGGGAATTTATGCATACGTCGTGTCGTCGGAAAGGGTCAAGAATGGTGACGAGTCGAGCGTTTGCAATTGCTGAATATGTTATTCTAATTTTCATTAATAATTTTCAATTTAATACGCGCATCACATACAATGCTTCGATCCCAAAGTTCGTAAGTAACACTTTTACTATGGAATCAGAACTATTAGGAATCATAATGGAAAAAGCAAATAACTCGCAAATTTGATAAATTATTGGGATATTTACTAAATATTGCAGAAAGTTAAACACACTCCGCATTTTTTTCGTCGCTTAATTTCTTTATATCGCTACCTCATTGGCATTCAATTTATTTTCGTATATAAAAACGCGTGTTGCTGCTGTTAATTCATTTTTTTAAATTATTGTATACGTACGTTTTTTTTCTCATTCTCTTTAAATGCTGACAGTCGTCCGTAAGTCACACGCCACTAAGGCCGACTGAAAAGCAGCGTTACAGTTTCAATTTAAGTGCGGCATTAAGCCGAGTCGGTATTGGAACAATGACTACACGAACCGTGTGAAAATGATAAACAAATGTTTTTTTATGTGTCATTTTTAACATTTTATTTATAGGTATTTTCATTACTTTAATTTCGTCTTCAATTTTTTTAATTTTTGTATCATTGTTACTGTTGTTTGTATTTACCTGTTTTAATTTATTTTGCGTCCAATGAATATTTCTTTTTTTTTTCTCTCTCTCTTTCTATGTAAGTATTTATAATATATTTATGAAAATAAAAAGAATAAATGAAATGTTTTAAGTAAATCATCGTATATTTCTCGCTTCGTCATATTTTCTCGCTTGCTACAAAACGCAACGCAATCGCTACGCTGTCAGAACTGAAAGCAAACCCTAACATATTTAATCAGCACTGAAAGACATCCATACAAAGAGTACATTGAAGCTTATTTGAAAACATCGACCTTTTAGTTAAATTAGTACAAAAAGTTAAAAGTACAAAATAGATAAATTCAAATACAATATGAAAATTTCTCTCTTTTATAAATAATTTTAAATTTATGAGATAAGATATGAAACGAAACTAGAATTGTGACGATGCAGTTTGATTAAATATAATAGATAATAGTGCCACGGTACGGTAGAGTTCGCGGGTTCGAATATCACCCATGTCAGTGGGTTTTTTTAATTTTCTCTTTAATTACAAAATGTTCAGCATAACTTATATGTTTTTAAAATCCAATAAGAAATGCACGATCCAGTTTGAATTTACAGTAATAATATTTCATTACGATGTCCCGATAACCTACTTGGTAATGATCCTGCCTTCGAAGCTAAGGATTGCGGGATTGAATCCCGCAAGATTCGGAAATTTCTGTGATGAATATGAATGTTTGTACCCATGGATGTTTACATAAATATTTATCTGAGTTAAATCGATATAAGTATATTATGAGTGTAAGTTGACGGCGACCGGCTTACCACCTATCACGTTATTCTAGAAAAAATATGGTAATGGTGGGTCGACATGCGTTGATCACGACTCTTAGCAGTGAAAACCTCTAGAGCAGGACTTTAGATTCACTTTCAGTTAAATTTTATAGATGCATGTAATTGTAAATAATATTCATACAAAACTATAAAAATATATAACGTTCAATTTTCTCCCAAAGATCAGCTCAATAAATCTTATATCTCTAATCACACTTGGGATAGCTATCTAACCATTGAAATTCGAATAGCTACTGACCTTCGAAAATGGATTACGGTGCTGACATTGTCCGTATTATATCCTTCGTACAAGAGTATACATCGTCTAATAGTGTACTACTATGTCTATACATATAATATATATGAATAAAATTGTAGTGTCTGTTTGTAATTGCAAATCAAATGCTTTTCACTAAATGCAAATGAAAGTATATACAGTACTTAGATAAACAAATAAATATCTTCACTTCAATACAGGGGTAGACATAGGTCTTGACAGTTAAGTCCTTTCGACCTACCTTCCACTGAAAACATTTTTTGGAACAATGTGACAGGTGGTGAGCCCGTCGCCGTCTTGATGTCCATGCCAACGATGTAATCTGTACATAAGTTTTTGAAAAACCCATTGGTACGAGCCTGCCGCCTGGGGATCGGACTCGGGTCTCTTGACTGGAATCCCGATCACCCAAACACTCGGCTACCGTAACTAAAAAATACTGAAAAAATACTAAAATAAGAAATAAAGTGAAAATGAAACTTATTATGAATTCATTATCCGTACATTTAGTTCTGTTGCGTTGTTGTGAAAAGGCTCTCTATTAGCTGTGGTCGCAGCTGTCATTTACAAGTTTATCGCTGATGAGACCAGAAAAAAATAAAAAAGTATAAAAGAATAACAACGACATAAATGGAAATTGGATCAGTACTGTATGTCCGGTCACAACCCCTTTTCAGTTACTCATCTTAGATCTCACTTGACAGACCCCTAATAACGCAATCATTCAACTCACTTAGATAGATTAGAAAGCACCAAGAAGCTACCTTATTTTGAGAGTAGTGTAATCCATTTAGAAAATTTACACAAAATAAAAAAATAAAAATCTAAACATTTTATTTGTTACATACTGAAAAACTATGCAAATACACGCCCTTCCCAATACTTTTCATCGAAGACATTTTTGGGACAACATGACAGGCGGTCAGCCTTTCACCGTCTTTAATAAATATATGCCTGTAAAAATCCAGTGCGGAGCGTATGCCTCATCCGTTAGCTGAATGGGCCACAATTGCCATGCTTTGTAAGCGGATTAGCGATCACAGTACCAGACACCTCGCACTTTAGACTGCTACCAGTCATCGGTCTACTTAATATTGGTCTGGTATTTTCTAGTTTGTTGTCTCGCCATTTATCGGTAGCTATTAACATTTTCAAGATTAATCTTCTCCTGAGTTGCTTCATAATACCCAATGGAAGAAAGAAGATGGTAAACATTTACGCCGATACCACACAGCACATATTTTTAATTTATTCAAGTCACAATATAATGATTCATTTTAATATTTCATATTTGCAATGAAACAAACATTAATTTGGTGTTACAAATATTTTCATTTGAATAAATAAATACAAGGCCAAAGTAAGTAGCTAAAGCACTTTTGTTATGGCATTAGAAATAACGCAAGTAACATAAATACCCACATTGACCCGGCCGGGAATCGAACCCGGGACCTTAGATTAGGCGATACCTTGCCAACCAGTGAGTACGCCACTCGTCCACACAGGCTGTCAAAAAAGGTAATGAAGAGAATGAAGGAATATGAGCCGTCTGTAAATGTTCACTACTCGGTTTAAGGCCTTATCAAATATTTTTTTCACCTCACTGTGTTCAGTCCAGTTAATGAATGAATGAATGAATTATTTAATTATTTATTCATTAAAACAGACACAAAGGCATAAAATTTTCATTTGGCATTTCTGTATATCTGTAATATACAGAAATGGTAAAAAAGAAGACAAAATAAATAAATAAAGAGCATATGTTGAGTAACAATAAGTAATATATTTACTTAATCTCACTTTTGCAAATCAAGATTGCAAGATGTTGTCGAAACATTTTTTTAAACAAAAGTTTTCAGGTTTTTTTTTAACTAAAACTTAGTTTTCGCTTCGCGAAGGGGAGGCGCTATATCATTCTAGCAACTAGTGCCTCTAAATGCTGCGGTATTATGTTAGGGATTAGACAAAATTTGGGAACAACTCCTAATTATGTATTGATGCTGAAAGTATCGCTCTGTGAGTTTTCTATAAAGAAATTCAGGTTTATCTGTCTATATGATTCCAATGAGCATGGTGGAGTAAAACAATTTTATGCGGTGCCGAATATTGAGCATGTTACTATCGTTCAGGTAAGGTATAACATGTGAGCGACTTGGAATGAAGAAACAAAGTCGAGCACACGCATTTCGCATCCGCTGAATCAATTTGAGGAATCGTTTAAAAATACAAGGACCGTACACAGGTAAACAATAGTTTAATTTTGATAAAATAAGAGATTCGCAGTGCTGCTTGGCTAATTTCGCATATAAATAAAAATAAAGTTATAAGTTATTTTGGTGATTTCGTGAGTTTTTCGGCATTTGATATGCAAGATATTGGTTTTTGGCCTTTTCCATGTGGTAACCTTTATCGTTGACTTTCACCTGTGGAGATGGTTGGGTCCACAGAAATACGGTTTATAAATACATATACATATTCCCCTATTTGGTAAGAAACAAATAACATTTGATAACTGTCCACTTTAATATTCCATTCCAATACTTTAATATATCAAAATAGTAATTAGGTATATTGTTTTTTTCAGCTGGACGGCGTTTGATGTTTGTGTAGTTTTAAAGGTTGTTTCAAAAGTTTTTAAGTTTTAAAGCTTTTTTTAGGTTTTAGAAGATTTCTAGAAATAATTTGTTTTCCTCTCATTAGTTTAGATAATTACCTCTTCTTTAATGTATGAGACACTATAGAATTTATTGACTTTAGACTTTAATGTATATTAGTTTTCCATAAGTGGACAATTTTTTTTTAATGCCTGTGGGATAGTGGATCAAAAATCTATTTGTTATTTGATGAGTTAATTTCCCTTTCATTTGGAAGACAAAATAATGAGAAGATTATGATATCCAGACTTCTTATGACTGTCGACTGATATTGGATTAGCAGTGATTAGTAATTTATAGTATTTAGATTAGTAATTTATATACATGCATTAATAATAGTTTAGATGGAATTAGTACTTCTACGGCAGCTCACAAGAAGAAGAACATTTGAGTAATTTTTTGCATCTTAAATGATTATAAGCTTAACCTTTTAGTAATGCAAGATGGTGGTATAGCAGTAGGGACTAACTTGTCTATTATTTGTGAAGGAATTCTTTAACTTCCATGGCCCGCTTGAGGCTGAGTGAGTCGTAACATAGAGGTATAGAAAATTTGGTTCGTTTGAGTCGCATATCACCGGAGTTTACTTTGGGACAACGTTACAGGCGGTGATTTCGCAATTGAAACGTATACCTTTAGATTAATCTAGTGGAAATATAGTCCTATTTTCAACCCTGTATTTATTTTACGCGTACAATGTAATGTATATAAACTTTATGTATCCATGCCGACGGTATAAATGGTAAAAAAATATATATTCCTGCAATTCCCAATACAGGGGTAGACAGACGTCTAGTCTAGACAATTTCGTCCCTTCGACCCACCTTCCACCGAAGATATTTTCGGAACAATGTGACAGTTGGTGTGCCCGTCGCCGTCTATAAAGAAGCCCAAGCCAACAATATAATTCGTACATAAGTTTTTAAAAAACCCATTAGTACGAGCCTGCCACCTGTGGATCGAACTCGGGTCTCTTGACTCGATAGTCCAAGTCGAAAAACGGCAGCCCAAAGTAAAACAGACCGGTGATGGGAGAGTGTGTGCTAAGGTGCGTTGTATCTAGTACTGCGTTCGCCACTTGCCAACTAAGGTGATTGTGGCAAATTCTCCCGTGAGGGGAATGTCCAGTTATATGTCCTGCAAAGAACCATTTACATAAAAAAACAAATTAGGACTTGACTGCGTCTGACCAACATCAAAACCAACACGAAATCAAATAATGTCCCAACAGGGTTACTTACTCATAGGTTCATTTAAAGTACGATTAGCAGACCCGACCTTGACCTTCCTAAATTTATAAGAGAGCTCCCAGTAAAACAAAAATTAAATCCACTCTTTACAGATGGTTAATAGGGAAATTTTTTATGACATGAACTGAGCTCATATCATAATGATTTTTTTAAATTGTTACCTTATTTTTTAACTAAAAGAAAATTATTACATAATTTATTTCATAAAATTAATAAATGTGTCGCTACTGTGATATTATTACTATATGTATTTTTTGGATATTTTGAATGAAAATACTATTTTTACTTTGAACGGACTGTAATTATTGTAAAAATTATGACTATATAATTAATAATAATATTTATTATTAATTAATGATTGATTAATAGAGTAACTCACATAATTTTTTGTTTATAGAAGAGGGAGGCAAACGAGCAGGTGGCACACGTGATGGTAAGTGATTACCGCCGCCCATGAACGTCTGCAATACCGGAGGAATAGCGGATGCGTTGCCAGCCAAAAAATTAAACGATTATATTAGAACGAACTCATAACAGCCGGTTTTCGTGTTAATTATTTTTCTTTTTCTTTTAACAGCGTATATTTTTTGACCTGTATGTGTTAAGGGCATGATTTTAGAACTCAGAACCCTTTTGTTCCAATGTTTCATTCATTATTTAACTCCACCTTCTGGATCAGACATTTAATTTTAATATTAAAATAAAATAAAATATAAAATATCTTCATGCAATTCCCAATACAAGGGTAGACAGAGGTCGAGTCTAGAAGTAAGTCCCTTCGACCCACCTTCCACCGAAGATATTTTCGGGACAACGTGACAGGTGGTGAGCCCGTCGCCGTCTTTATGTCCAAGCCAACGATATTCGAACATAAGTTTTTGATAAACCCATTGGTACGAGCCTACCAACTGGGGATCGAACTCGGGTCTATTGACTCGAAATTCCGACCACCCAACCACTCGGCTATCGTGACTTAAAACATTAGATTTTAACAAACAAACAAAACAAAACCACAATCAATACTTGCTATAAAGTATTTATTGTGGTTTTGTTTAGTTTGTTTATTGAAGTCTAATGTTTTCATCATCATAGGATTCTTAACAAGAAGGATTTTGTTAGGATCGCAAAGATCACAGACTTTTTTGACAGAAATAATGAAAGAAATCTGAGAGAACTTATTTGCTTGTTACTTCTCGTGTAATGTAAATAAACAAGTAAATATAAATAAATAGATAAACGATCTCCGAGTTAGTAGGGAATCCAGCTAGGAGCAACACCTTCGACTCGAGTACAAACATTCATCATCATAATACAAATTATTATGATGATGAATGTTTGTACTCGAGTCGAAGGTGTTTATCTATGAATATTTATCTATGTAAATTATATTTGCCAGTAAAATGTACTATCAGCTTGGATATCAAAACAGCGATTGGTGTACCACCTGTAACGTGACAACTTTACAAATAAAATTCGGTGAAAAGTGGTCGAAAGGACATCATTGTCTGAACCTCTATCTGCTAGCCTGCCTATCCCAGTTTGGGAAATTTCGTACAACTATTATAAAACTACGTTTTTTATAAATTGCGTTCTGCCATGAATTTATGTGTAACGAGCAGCTCAATTTTATTGTCTATGGAATTCATTCGCGGATATAATTTATTAACACTTATCGGTTTATTCCATTTGAAGTATTTCAAATACGCTAATAATCCACTGCGAGCAGGGAAATCATTGGCGATAAATTGAGAAACAGCTTTCAATTTACACTGCGGTTCTGGTTCAGTAAACTCTTTAAAAACTTAATCAGTTTCATCACAATCCGCAATATCATTATGCCAACTTTAAAAATATACTGAATTGAGGTGAAGAAGTTGCTAATAAGTCACCCGGTAACAACTTCAACAGAATATGGCCATACATTCGTTGTCAACTCTTATATATGGACATGAAGTCAATGCTTATTCAGTTTATCTATAATCCTATCTATAAAAGGATCTGTCCACACTGTTGCTCACGACAAAATCCGAAATTTTCTAACCACTTTTCAGGGTTTTTTGATGTCTGTTTGACCGGTGAGGCTAAGATAGGACATTTTTTATCGCGTATTTTTTATAAATTCCAAGGCAGAACTACGTCTGCCGGGCCCGAAAATTTATAAAAATAAAAATTAATTTAAATATTTAAAAACAGATATTTAGATAAGGAAGCTCCTAATATCTACAAATAATACATTTAACTTCAATGCAAAAAGTATTTATTCTTTTTGTGTCGCGATAGCCGAGCGGTTGGGTGGTCAGAAGTTCGAGTTGAGAGACGTGAGCTCGATCCCCAGGTGGCAGGCTCGTTCCAATGGGTTTTGAAAAACCTATATATGAATTATATCGTTGGCTTGGACATAAAGACGGCGACGGGCTCACCACCTGTCACGTTGTCCCGAAAATATCTTCGGAGGATGGTGGGCCGAATGAATTTGATAATATTGTATGGTTACCAGAAAAGAACATGAAAAGCGCAACTAATTGGTTTTTCTTACAGTAGCAAAATAGTGTAAAAACTAAAATGGACTGCCCGAAATTTTCTGAAGTATTAACTTATATTAATATTCTATTTTAAAAGAGCACAAAAATCAAGCATTTTAATAAGTAACGAATTTTGCGTTACATGTATTTGCAAAGGTTTTGCTTTAAATTAAATCACTCAGAAGGTAACCTTTGTATAATGCGGATTGGCCGATAAAGGGGTGAAAGTCTGTACATTATTGTTAATGTCTAAAGTCATAAACTGGAATTGTGTATAAACGTCGTGGGCACGTACTGATTTATATTCAGGACAGCGATAAAAATGTTTGGAGTAATGATATCAATATTTTATTTCCATTATTGTTCGGTATTATAAATTGCAGAGTTTATTGAAATACAGATTTACAAATATGTAAATCATAGTCATAATCATTTATTCTATTATATTAATATTATAATTATTTATTCATTTTTTTATTTATCGTTATAAATAATGAAAAAATTTAATTAACTCTCTAACAAAACAAAATTGCCACCTATCTAAATTTGTAATTATAATCATTATTATAATTATGTCCTTATTATGGCCCAATTTAATAAATGAGAAAGTTAAAAATATTAGCTTTCATTTAAAAATTCCTTTATGTGTTTATAGCTTTTGGTCAAAAGTCAGGTCTTGAACTTAGTCTTAAATTGATTTATATTTTTTTGCTCTTTTATCTCAAATGGCAGTTTATTATATATTTTTATAGACATAGCATTACAATTTTGGTGATAAAATGTTGTATTGGGTATGCGATGGAATACTAGTCTCACAATTCCGTATGATACGCGAGAATACATCGATCGGTTTTTATACAAATGCTTATATTTTTTAAATACAGCTGGATACCAGCTTCCAGTATGTACATTGCTGGCAATATAAGAATGTAAAGAGCTCTAAACAAAGGCTTACACATATCATCTAGCCCCGATCAATGCCCTTAGGCATTATTTGTCCAATAAATGCTCTCTTACAGTCAGAACTATTATCCCAAATTAATAATCCATATTTAACGTATATGCATACCATAGAAAGCAGTCATCGCTGATTCAAGTGAACATATTGGTCTTAATTACCGCAAATCTATTGATAAATATCTATTGATTCCTTTGCAAACCCCGTCAACGTGAGCCTTCCAGTTACAATTCTTATTTACAATTAGTCCTATAAATTTAACACTTTCACTTTCTTTTATAATGCATGAAGGATTATTCAATCAAGATTTGGGTCTCCAATCACTAAACTTTTACCTAACCTTTCCCCATTTTTACCATTCTAAATGCCTTTCTTGGAGGTAAGCGACGCACCTGCAGCCCTGCAGGAGTTGTCAGAAGTTGTACTTGGGCGTGGGTAGTCACTTACAAAGAAGTAAACCAATTGTTCATTTTATAACTTGTCCTAAAATAAAAACTTGGGTATTCTTAGAAGCCAGCCAACTCATTCAGCATACATGCAGCATTATACGTGTGCTTTCCTGGTGTGATTATTAATTTAAATCCTCCGTATTAGAGCTATGCCTATAGCTTGCAGTTGCTGTGTTGTTACGAGGTAAATATAACGTATATCTTCACGCCGAAGATATTTTTTGGGACAACGTGACAAATGGTTAACCTGTTGCCGTCTTTGTATAACGACTCTTTTTTCCGTATTAAACCGTCCGTGTATGACCGATGGCGGGTAAATATATAGATCATATCAAACTAAAATTGACTGTGATTAGCAGTGGAATTTTTATAGGTCGTCACCTATGTTATGTAGAATAATATTAGACTGTTAATGCAATATAAAAAACAGTATAACTGGAAAATAATTCAGTACATGCCAAACAAATTAATTGTAAAGTGACGGGACAGAGAGATAGACAATAATAAAAAAAATCGAGCAATACATTTATTTAATTCCTTAAAGAATACCTTATGCTCTAAATATTTACATTCTTCTCTTGTATTTTTTAAACTATGAAAGAAACAATTTTGTTTCGATCGATGATGTATTGATCCTAAAATTCTTAAACAATTTAAACACCTTAATAAATTGTACTTTTTAAGTTATTTCACTTTATTATTTTTGTGTTTAACATTTACTTAAAACTAACTTTTATATTTTCCTTTAACCAGTGTTGCTGTTAACCAAACCGAGAATGCAATGTTCTGTTAAATTTTCACTCACTTAAATAAATTAACATTAATGATTCTATAAAACTAAATAAGTAAACAAATGCAACTTTAGAATTAAACTATATAAAGAATATTTGGACGGGTAAAACTTCATCGAAATGCTAGTGTTAATTGTAACTTAATGGTACAGATATAGTAGCTACAAGTATAGTAGCTATTAGTCGAATAGTCGTTGGATGTAAAAATTAATGATTATCATTTACAAATTGGTTAAAATTTTTTTCTTTGTGTCTTTCCCTCATTATTCAATAAAAATCATTGGAAAAATTATTGGCTACCGATAGAAAGTGGGATAAATTTCACGAAAAATACCGGAGACGGGCAGCAGCGTCTTACGTGCGAATTACGTGGTACTGTGATCGTCAATCTGTTTGCTAATAGTAGTAATTAGGGCGATTAATTTTGTCTGGTATTTTATTTGATAGATTTCTGGCCATCTGGCAGTAGCCATTGCAATTTTTAAGAGTTTTCTGTCAGTCTTCTAGTCTACTACTCTCGCGCTGACACTTAACGGCAATAGTTTCATTAATTAAAAATAATAGCGAGTAGTAAATATAGAGTAAGTCAGTTCAGTAAATTAACAGATATAACTGCAATCTTGTTTATTTTTAATTATTTTGTTTGAATTTCCTCTTACGACACCCACGGCAAGAGAGGTGGTGGTATATTCTTACACCATAACCACACGCCCATTGAATCTGATTTGTATGATACCTATGAATCCAATCTTACCGATAATAGCCCATTGAGTTTTAATTACAAATTAAGGTTCAAACAGTTTTACTAGCAATTTATTGACGTAAGTATCACGCTAAGGAGCGCAGCGGAGAGCGGATACTGGAGACGAAGTTGGCCGCCATGCTGCATTGCGGCAGGGTGTTCGCCTAATAAATAAAATCAATTATTTACTGTATTCAATTCTAATTTATATATATTTTAAATAAGGTGTAAATCATCATATATCATCGGCGACGGGCTCACTACCTGTCATGTTGTCCCGAAATATCTTCGCTGGAAGGTGGGTCAAAATTGTCTAGACTAGACCTCTGTCTACCCCTGTATTGGAAATAGCATGAAGATATTTATTTATTTTATTTATTTATAAATCATCATAATAGCCTGCAAAGTCGACTGTAGCCCTCTTGGGTTTGCCATAATCGTCACGATTGGCACGCGCATTGCACTCTAACTTGCCCCATAGACTCCGTTGCCAATCGCCGCTCTTTGCTCTGGTTTTTTCGCGATGGTTATCCCACTGCCTGCCGATAACTAATTTCATGATCTCTTAGTCACCAATTGCGACACTCACAGAAAGAGAAAGAGTGGCGTTATTCTTATATCCGAATCCACACGGGAGTAAAGTATAGGTAAAAATAGCTTTGTACAAGTCACTTACCTCTTAAAACGTGAACTATAACGGATCTAGGATTAGCATTCGCTGGAGAGCATGTATAACGCCCTGAGTCAGGTGCTTTCGCTTTTTGTACGAGAAGGTGTGACGTCGTTGTCTCTCCTTTTTCGGTTATAACAGATACACCGCCTCTAGGGGAGTCATAGTTGATTTCCTATGAACAAGCGCATTATCTTAAATAATTAATGTCCAGTATATATATGAAAGTTAATAGCGGAGTGGTCGGAATTTCGTGTCAAGAGACTCGATTTCGATCTCCAGGTGGCAGGCTCGTACCAAAATGTTTTTCAAAAACTTTGTACGAATTACATCATTGGCTTGGGCATAAAGACGGAGATGGGCTCACCTGCAAATCACCTCCATAATAATATTTATTTCAATGGAAAGCAATTGCTTTCAGACTTCTAGTATATATAGTAAACATATACTAGACAAACATAAGAGTTCACTTTATTCAATATGAATTTTGTGGCATATATATCAATGTTCGCCCAAATGTGCGGTCGCCTATGCAGTAGGTTTTGGAAAAGATCCAAAATAACATATTTGCGAAAGACTAGTAAATTTGATCAGTTTTTAGTCTTACATAAATATATACTTAACGGCCTATAATAATAGTCCACTGCTGATCACAGGCCTCTCCCGTAGGAGGGTTTGCTATAATAGCCATATTTGCAAGCGGATTGGTGATCGGAATACCGCCTTGCACCCGTCACTGAGACACTGCTGTCTGTCACCAGTCAGCTTGTTGTGGTCTGCCGCTGGTATTTTTTTCAAGATGGTTATTCTGCCATCTGTTGGTAACTGTTGCCATTTTCGCTTATTGCTTCAGATATTAAATCTTGCTGCATGGCATTTTAACAGTGGTAGAGCCACGCATCAGCTTTTGTTGTTGCATGAATGGACCGGCTCGACCGGGGAAGTACCACGAACTCACAGAATACCGGCGTGAAGTAGAAGTCTAACAAATTTCTGCGTCTGGTGAGTGCAGGTAACCGGAGGCCCACACACCCCCCTCCCCCAAATCTGGGGGGGAGGCACTCTAAGATCGGCAACGCATCTGCTATGCCTCTGGTATTGCGGGTGTTCATGGGCGGCGGTAATCACTTACTTATTCTTTAAAAAAAAATAGCACACGCATGCAGAAAGGATGCAATTAATTCTTACATCGATACCACACGTTACCTCAGAATATTTAATATTTATATTTCTAATTTATATGCCATTAATAAAAATTACCTCATCATTGTGTGTCCAACTTATAGCAGGCGGCGGTTCTGGAGAATGCTGCACCAAACAAGTCAAATTGATGGTGCTACCCTTATTGATGAACAGTTCGGGACCGCCCAGAATCGTCGTCAATGGTTCTGAGTTAGAAATTTAAAAGCTTTTAGTATTTAGTTTGTTATCCGCGTGAAATTATGTGATGATAGAAAGAAGAAAGAAAGAAATTTTATTTTTTATACCACATTACAAGTTAATAAAATATTAATTTAAGATTTTAGAAATTGGATTTTTTTTATTAAAAGTGACAACAAAAAGGTCTGCACTCAACATTCGTCAAGGGTATTCGCAAAATGGATTTTCAGCGCAGACTATAATGATACCAGAATGATATATAGTTATCTTGTTTAGAAGGTGTAAGTTAATGCCTTTTTACTTATTATAGAGCACAGGGTACGCGAGAAACGTCTGAAAGAAAAAAATAACAAAATAAAATCTACAAATAATAGGATAACTTAAAAATGTTTTGACAACTTTTTAATAAAGATTCTAAAATAACGCATTCTTAAAACGAACTTATAACTAACGCTTCCACAGTTTACTTTTTATTTCTCACTGGTAAAAGCTCACATTTTTTACATTATTTGTTAAGCTTTGTGATAGTATTCGTAATTCTGTTAGTATTAGTAGGCAATAAAATAGAGTGAAGTAATCCAATCCTAAAGGAAATGGGTTTTATAAATATTTACTAAAGTGTATTTTCTAGATTTAGATTCGAAAAGAACCTAATATTTTTTTTAATAACGAATTCTACAAATGTAAGATCTGAAACTGAAATTTATAAAGAAAATATTTATCGGAAAGTAATTTACCGACAACAGAGAGGTACATGCGGTGGCCGATAGGTGGCGTTGTCCCAACTTGGCACTCGTAGATACCGGAGTCCCGCCGCTGTGGAAACCTTATCTGGACAATAAACATTTCTACGTTCACTAATATTTGGGACCTACTTAAGGGTTGTTATGGTGCCAAATGTTCAAAGTTATACAATGAATAAATAATTCAATTCAAGGAGGATATATAGAAAGATTGGGTATAAATTTAATAAAACACAATACTAGAATACAACAGTCATCATTGCATGACCGACATTTCGGCATTGTCGGCAAGTAGCCAGGTAAAGGGGGCTGATGAAAATTACCACGACATATTCAGGGCTTATCACTTAAGCTACCCATGGGAAGATATTGAGCGATAGGTTTGATGTCCCAAACAGCCTTGTTTGTAGATGTGAATTTCCGTTTGCATTTAACACCAGGGCAAGCATTTGTTCCATTACAATTTATTTTGAACCTGTTTGTAAACCAGTTATGAATGTTATAAAATGTACAATACTAACTACAAAGTAATGGTAAATATTTACCATTACTTTGTAGTTAGTACTGTACATTTTATAACAAGCTAGTAACCTATTTTAAGCGAATCCTAATTAAAGATGACTTTGAGAGAAAGTGAGGAAAAGCAAATAGATTATGCAATTTTTATTGATTTTAAAGCATATAAGTTATGCTAAACTTGTTGTTATTAAGTTAAAGATTTTTTTTAAATAACAGTTGAAATAGAGCTCCAGATATGGAGCTGGAGAAGAATGTCAAAAGTGTCTTGAACTGAATTTCGGACCAACATGGCTATTCTAGAAGAACTCAAATTCTAGAATTCAAAATTAAAAATGAAATCAAAATTAAATTTTTGGACACGTGTTTAGAAGCGACGATGATAGCTCAATTGAACGTCTAGTAATTCAAGGAGGAGTAAAAGGCATACGAGACGTGGCAGGGCGCCAAAGAGATGGATAGACATCTCCTTACATTAACCACAATCTTCTTACATTGGCACAAGAGAGACAGCCATTAGGGAAGAGAGGAGGCGTTTAATCATGGATGCATAACACTACAGTGATCACCACCGCTCTACCAAGTGCGGGTCGACAAAGAAGAAGAAGAATTAAAGATGATCATAAAGATTCAAAAGAGATGCTTTTCGATTCTTGTATAAAAAAGTTATTTTATTACTGACATCGCTCCTATTAATACAACCTCAAGGGAACTTGCCAAAAATCCTTTTAACTTCATTTGTATCAGAATATTTGAACTTCAATACCAGTGTCATGATAAAATGCTCTGACAAAAGGCGAAATACTGGTAGCAAAGTTTATGCCCAACTGCCGCATTAGTTTATTCGTTAAAATACTGCTGTGTAGGTAGCAAATTGCAATCAGCAAGTTGAACGAGATCCGAGTTATTTATTTGACGTAATAATTTTTATTTGTAATCGGTGTAATCTCGCTAAATAGAAAAGCTTAAATTATTTGTAACTTCGTGGATTATTTTATATTATGTTTTACGAAAAAAAAAACATGCAAATCTGTCTTAAATCAAACACCAGAAATGGAGTCAAAATCAAAACCTGGCTTTCGACGTGAAAGAGATAGACAAGATTATTAGTTATTAATATTATATGACCAAACATATTATATGCATAAAAAACATCCTGTAAAAGTATACTGCAGGACGTAAGTCTCTCCTATAATCGTCACGCTATTCGAGCGAATTGGCAATCGCAGTATCAGAAACCTCGCACATTATAATGCGTCATCAAAGGTCGGCTTAATTTTGTTATATCTGGAGCTATTTAGATTTTTTTGGGTTTTACCCTTAGTTGCCTTTTACGGTACACACGGTACGAAAAGGGCTGATTCCGTACGCCGCTACCTTACGTCGACGAATAATATCAAAACTTACTTTTAATATCCAATCCTCCGTTTGTGGATTATGGACACTGATGAACCTCTGATCCGATGTATAAGTCATTTTTCCAGAAGTAAGTAGATGGATATCGCGGTGCCTTATCCATGATACCTGAACAATAAAAAAATATATATAGAGACAACATTACATCAGATACTTTGTACAGTGGTAGAGCCACGCATCAGCTTTTGCTTTTGCATGAATGCTCGACCGGGGAAGTACCACGACCTCACAGAATACCGGCGTAAAGTAGAAGTCTAACAAACTTCTGCGTTTCGTCTGGTGAGTGCAGGTAACCGGTGGCCCACACACTCCCCTCCCCCAATTCTGGGGGAGGGGGAACTCTAAGGGAGGCAACGCATCTGCTATGCCTCTGGTATTGCGGGTGTTCATGGGCGGCGGTGATCACTTACCATCACGTGATCGTTTGCCTCCCTTTTTCTATAAAAAAATCCCATAGTAAGTAGTTAAAGAACTTGTATCACTTGCACTGTGAAATTTTCAGAAAAAGTGGAGTGACAAAATTTACCACTCCACCTATCTCATTTTTTTTTTGGTAAGTCTCTCATTATGGCTTAACTCCGTTTGTCTCTTTTTAGTGATGTGATAATAACGAAGGCGCTTGTTGAGAATTCTCTGGACAGCCAAGCGGACAAACCTGTCTATCCAGTCACAACTTGGGGTTATTATCCGACTTTGCGAGCAACGTATGCTCTCTTACTTCGGGCACATTCTGCGATGACTTGACGATAGCTTGGAAAAGTTAATAATAACAGGCAATACGTAGGGGAAAAGACTGAGAGAACGTACAGCCACAAGATACTACTAATCAGCAGAAGGACGCAAATTGTAATAAATTCCACTCGTGAAACTGATCGCCAACTGAAGCCGATGAAAACAAATAGTTCATAAGTGGATTTCACCATGGCCACGATCCTTAGTAATCAAGGAACGACTTCAGAGAGAGCAAGAGAGAGAGAGATAATAACAGTTCTTAAGAAGTTTTAAACTATCATAATCATTTACACTCACCGTTCTATTTCCAAGGTCGTGGACTCTGCAATTAAGCTGCGCAGTCTTTCCTACTAGAGCCGTAGCGTTCTTGGAGTGAAGTACGTCGAAATGAGGGCCTCTTTGTGTATGGCCCAAGTCTATATCCGGATAGTCTATATCCGATACCCCATTCGTGCCCAATCCGTTAGATTTGTCAGCACGACCTGTTAATAAAAAATAATTATTTATTTCTTTATTTATTTAATTTGGCTTACCAACTAAACACATACAGAACATTGCCAATTAATGTAAAAACTAAAAATTAATATATAAATTTACGTATGTGTTTAAATTAAAGGTAAACTCAGCATTATACATATAAACGTTAAAAATATGTTTAGTTTTACAGTCAAAAAAAAATTATTTACATAAACATGCCTTTTCAGTAAATAAAAAAATTAAAAAGCTTAATGAGTCGTCTGAGGAGTCGTTTAATTCAGCAAACAAGAAACTACTAGCTTATAGAACTAAACGACGTTAGGTGAATTTTAAACCCTTTGTTATGGTTATAAATTGGATTAGAACGTTTGTGCTAGAAACTGTGAAAGTTTCTAATTGAAATACTACAGTGATTTTTTTAGTGCCAACACAATACTATGATCATATTTATTCTAATCTAAAGGCTACTTCCAAACAATCAGATAGAAATAACAGTGACTTAATTGAAAACGATACATACTCAAAGCAATGTAACAATCTCGAGGACATAGCAACAACTCCATGAAAATAAATTTCACAAGGAATAAATCATATAAGACAATCAAAGCAAGCTTTACATATTATAGGCGATGAACAACTCCTGGGACTTTCAGCGGCTCTGATAAAAACAAGATCTGGCAAATGGAATGACAAATATTTACCCTCTACATTATATTTAAGAATGCTACCAGTTCTTATATTCTAACCTATTGTAAAAGTAGTTTATCTCTTAAAAGTTTGACTAAGCATGATATTGTTATATTAGGTATTGGAAGTAATGATAAAAATCCCGTAATCTTTCACGAAAATCTATGTTTAATTTTGGACATTTTGAAGAGCGCATCAATTTACATAGCTCCTATTAAACAAAGTCCGTATCTCGATGTACATAAATTAAATAATAAATTATATATTTGGACCAACTATAAAAATATTTGTACATTTACTAGTTTCAATAATAGTAATTTACAAAGTAAACTCTATTTATATTATGTAAGTCAAAAAGTAAGCCTAAGCATAGATAAAATTGACTATAATTTAGAGTACCTAACATTTAGAAATATATCAATACGCATGAAGCAGTTACAAAAAACAAGAAAACTATAGAATTAAAAGGCAAAAATAATATGTCACTTGTAAAAAAGGGAACAATACCCTTTTATTTTACAACAGTTTCTAAAAATTATGTGACATTAAATTCGGTACAGAACATTGAAAATCAAAAAACTTTAAATTTACAGCACAATTTATTAAAAATTAAAAAAGGCATTATCCTATACTATATCAAAAAATATAATTCAACACCAATAAAGACACAAAGCTCAAACAAAAGCAATAAAAAGTTTTTTCGTACCACAATGGAATAATAATTTTACAATTTTACATCAAAATATTCAAGGTCTGAGATCAAAAAGAGATCTAATCAAATTACCACTAGCAGATCTCACAAATATAGAAAATCCAGATGTTTTGTGTTTCACTGAAACATTCATAAAAATTGGAGAAGAAATGTATTACACCATCAGAAACTACGAAATGGCATCATATTATTCACGAGAAAAGGGAAGAGGGGGATGCTGTATAATGGTTCGAAGAGGTCTTCCGTTTGTAAAAGTTAACTGTTTTGACGATGTAGCAACCTTATACCATTTTGAATGCTGCTTTGTTTATCTACAAAAGTCTAATACTTTAATAATTTGTGTTTATAGGATCCCAAGGAAATTAAAATGTAATTTAGATTTTTTTCACAAAATAGAATTACTTTTATATAGATGTAATTTAAAATATTACAATAAGAAAATAGTTATAATGGGAGACATAAATATCAATAAACTCATGAGTAACAGAACTGTTGATCGCCTTGCAAACTTGATTGAATCTTATAAAATGAAACTTCTTATACAAGAAGCTACGAGAGACGAATCTTGTCTAGATCATATAATTAGTAATGTAAAAGATGCAAAAGTATCATTAATTCCACTATGCCTATCGGTACATAATACTGCCCAAATTATAAGATTTTCAGTACAGGATAAAAAATTGGTGTCTAATATTGTATATAAATTTAAAAGAAATTTATGTGATGAAAATATTTTAAGGTTTCAACGTTACCTAGGAAATTTTTCGTTTTGTAGTGTATTTTCTGAATTAGACTTTAATACAGCATTTGATAATTTCTATGAATTGTTTTGTCTTATTTATAAACTCTGTTTTCCGCTAGTTAAGACAAAAATAAATAATAAATTTAAATTAAATTGGATAACAAAAGGTCTAAAGAAAAGTTGTAAATTTAAAAATAGACTTCGTCATAAATTTTACAGTAATAAAACAATAAGTAACAGAAATACATATAAAAAATATACTAGAATATTAAAAAGATGCATAGAACATGCAAAAAACAAGCAAATGTTAATTATATAAAAAGGAACAAGAATATTGTAAAATCGACATGGATTATTATAAAAAATGAAGTGAATTACTTGAAAACTGACAAATTTATTAATAAAATAAATATAATGATGTAATAATGACAAATCAAACTAAAATAGCGAATGCGTTTAATGACTATTTTATCAATTCGACAAAGAATGGGAGTAGCAAAGTTGTTAATACAAATACAAAAAAAAAGACTTCAAAACTCAATCTTTTTAACTCCCATTGATGATGAATATATTAGTAAAACTATCATGACCATAAAAAATACAACTTCTGTGGGGTACGACCACATATCTACAAAAGTTATTAAAATGTGTAAGGAACAATCAGCAAAGTACTCGCATTTATTGTAAACCAATCTATGGAAACTGGAATATTTCCAGATAAACTGAAATTCTCAACAGTTAGGCCTCTATACAAAAAAGGTGACAGGACAGAAATTGACAATTATCGTCCAATTACATTAATATCTACATTTGCAAAAGTCTTTTAAAAGGTTATTTATTTAAAGGTTACCGACTTTCTTACTAAGTATAACATAATAAGTAACGATCAATATGGATTTCAAAAGGGTAAATCAACAACAGTGGCTAATTTCAGTCTTATTACAGAGGTTTTTTTAAAAAAAACCAACAATAATATGAATACTTCAGTGATATATCCAAATTATTGATTTATCCAAAGCCTTCGACTTTGTACCTCATGAACAGCTACTTACAAAATTGGAACAGAACGGATTAAGAGGTTCTGCTTATAACTGGTTTCAAACATACCTACATAGAAGGCAACAATTTGTTGAGGTTTCCAAAATTGATAAAAAAATATTATAAGGGGATGTAGATCAAAATTGAGAACTAACTCTACAGGTGTACCTCAAGGTAGTGTACTTGGTCCTCTTCTATTTCTAATTTACAAAAATGACCTACCTAAGTTTACAGAGCAAAGAATAATTTTATTTGCGGATGATATTGCGATTGTAGTCACATCGCCAAAAAGTATGACACTATCCAAACACATTTCAGAAATAACGATCGTCAATAAAAGATTGATTAGAAAAAAAATATTTGATAGTTAACCTATCTAAGACGCAACTTCTTAATTTTAATAAATTTAAAAACTCAGTAGATATTTCTTATAAGGGAAAACCTATACATTGTGCTAGTATTGCAAATTTTCTAGGCATTATTATTGACGATAGATTAAAATGGAAAGAGCAAATCGATTCAGTTTGTAGGAAAGTAAATAAGTTTAACTACGCTATTTATAAATTAACTAAAGTTGCTTCAAGAGAGGCAGCACTTCTAGCATACTTTGCCTATGTACAATCAATACTTAGGTATGGCCTGCTTATTTGGGGTAAAGGCAAGGAAATAAATAAAGCTTTCATTTAACAGAAAAATGTAGTCGTATTTTGTAAAGCAGAATCATAAGAATGTTTATAATAGGAACCAAGATGTAGGTCAAAGAAGTAAAAGGTTCCCAGATAAATTATTAATAGAAGCTATACCATGCACTTACAAGTTTCAAAACAATTGTTATTGGATGGGCAAAACAATATACAATAAAATACCCCAAAAAATAAAAGAACTTCCATTCCAAAAATTCAAAGCAAATTTATATCGATGGCTCTTAGAACAAAATTTCTATAC
This sequence comes from Sericinus montela, assembly GCA_029286605.1. Taxonomy (NCBI): domain Eukaryota; kingdom Metazoa; phylum Arthropoda; class Insecta; order Lepidoptera; family Papilionidae; genus Sericinus; species Sericinus montela. The sequence continues at coordinate 675,210 of JAGSMR010000074.1, read as the reverse complement.
CGTCAATGAGTTCTTGAACTATAATGAATGAAATTGAATAAATGCGTTGATTTTATTGTCGTATACATTTTAATTTTAGTATTTTAAGTTTAACATTAATGTTATAAATGTAGTATGACGAAAACAATCCAATATGTAATAAATCCAAAATCAAAATGTAGTAAATTCTCTTAATATGTAAGAAAAAAAAATTTGCATGCTATTATTTAGTGGCTAAACTCGGAGATCATGTAATTTAATATAGCACTATCTTGTAAACACCCAGTTTAATGGCAAATAGAGATTATTATTCCGGGGTATTTGTTATATTTTTCGTCTGGTTGGGTTTTTTATATACATAAAAATAAAAATACATAAAATGAAATAAAATAAATTAAGTATTATAAAATATATACGTAATAAACCCATTAAATTACATAAAAATAATAAATAAATATTAAGACCCAACCAGACGGAAGCCCTCGACAGGGGAGACCATACGGCCGAGGGTTAGGAAGACGGGGAGAGAAACCGGCGGACGATGCGGGCTGTATCAAGGAGTACCGCCTTCTGCATTTGAGCTCGGAGCGGTCCGTCACGGAGTCCCAGTCGCCTCAGATATTCAGCGAGGCTGACTGGGATTAACCCATTCGCAGAAACAACTATAGGAATAATTTCAGCGGGCACCCCACCCCACATGTCGGTCACCTCGTGAGCCAGGTCCAGATATTTCGTATTTTTGTCTGTTTTGGCTTTCACGAGGTTCTCGTCATACGGGATGGTAATGTCCACCAAAAATATCCTTGACTGTGCCCGGTCCATCAATACGATATCAAGCTTGTTTGCCAGAATCATTCTGTCCGTGATGATGGGCCGGTCCGAATAGAGCCTGGCGCGGTAATTTTCGAGCACGGCCTCCGGAGAGTACTTATAGTAAGGCAGTTTCCGTCCGACGAGACCGTATTTAAGGGCGAGCTCCTGATGTAAAATCCTGGCTACTAAGTTGTGTCTATGCAGATACTCAGAGTTAGAAAGCATGGAACAACCGGAGATGACATGCCGAAGCGACTCCCCAGGATGGCGACAAGCTCGACAGATGTCGACGGTGACTTTAGGATGTATCTCCGATAGTTGTTCGTCTTAATAACCTGATCCTGTATCGCACAGACAAAACCCTCGGTTTCCCCAAAGAGGTCACCGAAACGTAACCAGTTAAGGGAGGCGACAGTATCTACGAACGGCTCATGTAGAGCCTTGTAGAAGCTCCCATGGAGCTCTTTTTCCTTCCATACGGTCTCCCGGCGGAAACGCTCTGTGCTCCCGGGTCCTGCCATTGCTCGTCGGCCAAGGATAGAGGGGTAAGTCCTTTATCACTCATAATGACGTCTACGTAGAACGAATCATCCGATTTTGCTAGGAAGTAGTTACGGAGGCTGTACACCTCGCGATTATGCATAGTGAGGGCGCTTAAAAAGCCCCGTCCGCCATGCTTCCGCAGTAAGTACAGCCTCATCACTGACGACCTGGGATGATGCATCCTGTGAGACGTCAGAGTGGTGCGGAATTTTCGATCCAGGGCGTTAAGGTCGGTTTGAGTCCACCTGAGTATACCGAAGGAATAAATCAGGACTGGCATGACCCAGCCATTGAAAGCGCGTTCCTTGTTCACGCCTGACAAATAGCTATTAAGCACTTATGCCAGGCGTGCAAAAAACACTCCGCAAATGGACCGCTTCACGCCACCCTCATCGACACCCAAGTTTTGTGACATACCCAGGTATCGGTATGTATCTGACTCGGAAAGGGTCCGTATGTTGACGGGCATAGCCAAGTCTATGCCCTCGGTGTTAGTGACCCTGCCCCTTTCAACATGGAGAACCGCACACTTATCCATCCCAAGCTCCATCTTGATAGAATTGCTGAAATCACATATGATTCCAAGTAACTCCACCAAATGGGAGCGATTGGAGGCGAACAGCTTGAGGTAATCCATGTAGAAAAGGTGAGTAGCTTTTGTCCCTGTAAATTGCGTTTCTTCGTTCCTGTGTGTTTGTATATCACAGAATCAATTATAAGTGGTTCTTTGCAACCCATGTGGCCTCATCTGCATCCTTTTTGTTCTTCTGCTATTATATTGTGTTTTTCCGTGTGCGTTGTGATTTTATGTGTAATAATTGACGTAAGTATTTTGTATATCGTTGATAAACATGTAATAGGTCTATATTGTGAAGGTTTTGTAGTGTATTGTTCTTTTGGTAACATGTAGGTTATCCCTTTAACAATAAATTCAGGTATGTTTTGTTTTTGTAATATGATTTCTGTTAAATTCTTTGCTAAATGTTTGTGTAATACTACTAATTTTTTATACCAATAATTACAAATTTTGTCACTGACTGGTGTTTTCCAGTTGTGTAATTTAGCTGTAATGTTCTTTACATCTTCCTCTGTAATATTTTCGAACTCCATTTCAGGGATCGAATTCCAACGTTTGCTTTCTTCACTTATCCATTCTGCTTCAGTGTTGTATTGTATTTCATGCTCCCAAATGTTCGACCGAAATCTCTCAATCTCTTCAACAGCCGGTATTTCATTAGGTTCCACGTTTTTATTTCCTTTGCTTGTAATTATCTTTCTGTAGAATAATTTTTCATTGGTCGTAAATAGATTATTGTCTTCTTTCCTTTGTAATGCTTTTTTATACCTCTTAAGTCTATTACCTTTGAGTGATAATTTTTGTTTTAATGTATCTAAGAATTCTTCCGGTTTTCTATTTTCGCCTTCATGTGTAGAATGTGTTTTATAATTTTTAAAAATTAGTGTTACTCTTTCTACTACTGTTTTTGACCTATTATTATTGTGAATAAATTGGGTGAAACTCACCTATATCGGAACTTAGCTTTTGTATATCTTTTTCTAGTCTAATTTGCCATGACGGTCTAATATCGTTTTTATGCCGTAATGTTTCATCAGTTTTTTTGATTTTATAGCCTAACTCTTGCGAAATGATCATTGCCGTACAGTATATGAGTGTGTGGATATCTGTTAAGCGTACATCGTCAGATAAGTGCCGAAGTAGTATACTGTTGTTGAAAATGTTCACTAGTCGCTGGAGATCTTTACTATATCTTAATTTAGGTAGCATCGGATCATGCTGGTTCAAGGTAATAAATAATAATCAGCAACAAAATGGACCAATTTTAATATTAAACATTATGGCGTTTACTAAGCGGCTACTTTTGTCTCCTTTGAGTATTATGGACCCTATTCAAGGCAAAGACAGGCATTGTACGCTGCACTGAGTTACGAGCGCAATATATCCAGCTATTATACTAAGATCCATCTCTATACTTACTTTCCGTTAAGCCATTTGTAGAATAGAGACTGTGTTAAAGTAAGAAAAATTTCGATCGGAAAGCAAGAGGTTTATTTTTAAATTTTTTTTTTATAGAAAAGGGAGGCAAACTAGCAGGTGGCTCACATGATGGTAAGTGATTACCGTCGCCCATGAACACCCGCAATACCAGAGGCATAACAGATGCGTTGCCGGATTTTGAGAAAGATATAGGCTCTTTTCTTGACGGTCCCTAAGTCGTATCGGTCCGGAAAAGTGCGAGGCAGAAAATTCTGCGAAAAACGCACTGTGGTGGAATGCCAAGCATCTAGATGGTGTTGATGGAATTTTTGACTATGCCGTAGGGTACGATGGTGAAATTCAGCGGCTGGTATTAATCCGAACAAATCCTCGGAGAACTCCCCGTAGTACATCTTGTAAAAAATGCAAAGAGATGCAAGATGAATATAGTCATTATGTGCGATACGAACATTGCTCGATATGTCGACGCCAAAGATTCTGATGCTAAATACAAATGTATTCCTTCAAATACAATCATTGAACTTTAAAAAAATACTTAAGGTCTCTCTTTTTTAGTTAATAAAAAATTACTTTTAATTTTTTTATTAAAGAGAACTACAAAAAAATATTTGTCAACCTATAAAAATTTGAACAAAAAGATTCACGCGCAAAGTAGCTTTACCCGTACTTTTTTACTTTTATTATAGCAGCAATTAAAGTTATTCTTTTCAGAACCAGCTTTTAACATTTCCAATGTTACTTAACTAGAATCTTCTTTCTATCTGTAAATCTTTTTTTGTTCAAAAAAGGATTTTTTTATGAGATTATGGTGAAGAAATGTGCTAACAATCTACGTTGTGGCTACTGTAGCCTATGCTACCTGCAAACCAATTAAAAATAAGAAAGTTACAGATTCGTAACGATTTTAAGGTAAGGTGTAAAATTTGTAGTCAAATTTGAAAGAGATAAAAGAGGTATTGTAAGGATCGTGTTATTTAGTGATCTGCCCTCTCCGGCTACCCAGACAGGGACTATACGTGAAGATATTTATTTATTTATTTTTATTTTCAAATCATATAAAAAAAAAAAAATATCTTCACGCAATTCCCAATACAGGGGTAGACAGAGGTCGAGTCTAGACAATTAAGTCCCTTCGACCCACCTTTCACCGAAGATATTTTCGGGACAATATGTCTTGTATATAAATACTAGCAAAACCTAGTAATGTTTTACTAATATTCCTTTTAACCACTCTAAGCCGCGATAGCCGAGTGGTTTGTTGGTCGGAATTTCGAGTCAAGAGACCCGAGTTCGATTCCCAGGTGGCAGGCTCGTACCAATGGATTTTTCAAAAACTTATGTACGAATTATATGGTTGGCTTGGACATAAAGACGGCCATAGGCTCACCACCTTTCACGTTGTCCCGAAAATATCTTCGGTGGAAGGTGGGTCGAGGTGTCTTACTCGTAATTGTCCAGACTAGACCTCTGTCTACCCCTGTATTGGGAATTGCATGAAGATATTTATTTATTTATAACTAAACCGCGGACACAAGGTCTAGCGTGGTAGTCGAATGTCAGGCCAGAACCTGCGACGTTAACTTTCGCAGTCCGCACCCTAAAACATGAGGTTATTGACGATTTGAGATTAAAACATAAGAATATTTACATTTGAATCATGATAGACTCCCTCAAGTGATGGTAGACTAGGCGGAGCCAAATGCCGTCTGAGTCAGTATAACATCTACTTCTGTGGTAAAATATCAAAAAAGTTACACAGAGCCAGTGTTATAACGGGCTATAGGAAACCTTTGGTGTGCGTCTGTGAGTCTTTGTTAGAAGTTGTTTGTATGTGCTACAGGCTGCAGTAGTTACTTACAATCAGATAGTGGTGTGGGATAGCCGTCTCAAAAAATACCTGACCGAAATTCAGCAGACCGGTGACGGGCAGCAATGTCTAGGGTGAAAAGGTGCTGAGATCGCCAATCCCCTAGAAAATGGCCATTATAGTAAATCTTCCCTTACGTGAGGGGCCTATGACTTAAAGTTTATTTTTATAGGCCGGTATGTATATATTCAGTCAAGCATTAACATTTAATAGTTTACTATTTTAAACCAAGTCACTAATAAATTACCGTTTTGCTAAAATACTGATCTTAACCCACTTTTTATTGTACCTACTAAATATTACTTTCGTAGTAATTATAAGAACATGTCTTATAATTAGGTGCAGTCGAAGTATAACGGGTTGCTATACTTATGTTGTATGTTGTTTGGATTCCTATAATCGGATAAATGTTCACTTTGATTTATTAATTTATTAATTTACCTTTGTCTTACCATCTTCTGATTGGTTATTTGCAGATAAATCGAATTAGCCTGCTCATAAAGGGATCGTTTGAGATAAAAGATTGTCAATCCACAGGATAATCCTTCTTACGGGGGAGGCCTATATGCTGCGTCGAGCTTTAAAAGCTACCTCTAGAATATATTCTTCTGTCGGATACAGACCCACATCATTGGACGATTTAGCATAATGACTACCCATTGCAGATGGATTAGAAATTCAGGATCAAAGTACATTAAAATAAAAAAATTCTAAATGAAAATTCTTGTGGATTTTTGTGTGCTTGGATCAGAATCAAGGTAACCTGCCTGTGGCTTATGATAATCTTATTTTTGCGTTTACTCCTTAATTATCATATATATGCCGAAACTAAGTCACGATGGACCAGTGGTTGGGTGGTCGGAACTTCGAGTCAAGAGACCCGAGTTCGATACCCAGGTGGCAGGCTCGTACCAATAAATTTTTCAAAAACTTATGTACGTTGGCTTGGACATAAAGATGGCGATGGGTTCAGCACCTGTCACGTTGTCCTGAAAATATCTTCGGTGGAAGGTGGGTCAAAGGGACTTAATTGTCTAGACTATAACTCTGTCTACCCCTGTATAAGGAATTGCGTGAAGATATATTTTTTCACATTCCTCATAGATTTGCCGTTTTCTTACATTCTATTGTGTTAAACATTCTCACAATATCTTATGAACTAACAGCCTCAAACTTAAAAGTTGAAGTGCAAGCAATTACATTTTGCTTAAGTAACAACGTCTCTCGTTAAGTCTCGTGAAGTCTCTCGGCAACATCAGAAGGACAATTCAGCCACTGTGTAGTCAAAATTGGAATTTCATTAAAAAAATTCTCAAAAACTTTAGCTACCTCATGATTAGTGTTCATAACTTGGTAGTCAGAATAATGTGACATGTTCTTCCCCGTTCAAGTCATTTTTAATTTTATTCTCTTAAAACATGTTTATTACGATTACCATTAAATACGTTATTGTTTCAGACTTCGTTACTAATAAGTCACCATTTTGTTAAGGTACTGAATCATCAGTATCTTAACAAAATAAGTAGTTTATCAAAACGACTTATTATATTTTTATATATAATCCGTTCTTAACAAGCGTTTACATCATGAAATGAGTAACTATTGTCAATTTTAAGTCAGTCGGGTGTATAGTTTTAGAGATCTCTGAAGAAAAGATAGATGATAAATTCTTTGTTTTAAACTTTTAATTATTGATTTAACTTGTAATTATTCATTACAGCGAGTACCCCCAGCGCCCCGAAGAGGAAAACAATCGTATAGTTTCAGAGATCACAAGATCTGACGACGATTGACAAACAAATTTTAGTGCTCCGGCGATGGGCTCGCCACATATGTTTTATGGTTTACGTTGAAAATTGCAACAATGATGCTAAAACATTAACCTTGCTACCTATATTACTTGTCAATCAGAATAAGTTTGAGAATATGAATTCAAAGTTAAGTAAAAATCTGTATCCGGAGTATGACTGCAGATCTAAATTCAATAGATTCGAAGTTCAAGTTTCTAGTGTACTACAGCACTGCAGCAAAACTTTTTCTATATTTTCTCGGGTCTGGGTATTCGTTTCCTTCGTTGTTTCCGATTTCAATTGATTTAGCTTGCAAGATTGAAATATTAGTTTCTTAAAATTTTTCTTTAACACATGTTTAGGATTTTTTTTAAATAATACTACCAATTTCAAATAACAATATCAGTATTTCTGTTAATCTTTCCAACTAAGCTTGTATCTGGAGTAGTTCACAAGAATAGTCAAATGGCGGACCCGAACCTGCGACGTCATGTTTCGCAGTCCGCGAAGGTCGAAAAACTTAAGTCTTTTCAGTGAAAGATGGTCACCGAAGATATTTTTTCGGACAATGTGACAAGTCGTGAGCCTGTCCCCGTCTTTATGTTCACGCCGACGATATAAATCGTAAATAATTAAAAAAAAACTCATTGGTACGAGTCTACCACCAGGCGTTCCTACTTGGTTCTCTTGACTCGAATTCCGATCAACCAACCTCTGGGCTATCGTGACTTCTAAACTTTTTGTTTGGAATGTTGTAAGTAAAACAATTAATCCTGTTTATAATATTAATATTTGTGTATATGATGAATCTAAAGAAGTCTTAGTAGTAGTTATTGAAGTAATTGAACAAATAAATTATAATAGTTTAAAGCCCACGCGATTTAGCTGAGCAATGATTAGACGGTCCGATTTTCTTTTTCTATTTAGACGGCGACGGGCTCCCCACCTGTCACGTTGTCACAAAAATATTTTCGGTGGAAGGTGGGTCGAAAAGACTTAATTGTCGAGTCTCTACTACCTACTACTCTCTACTACTCTAAACCTCTGTCTATTCCTGTATTAGCGTGAAAGTACTCTTTATATTTGTAATTATTGGTTTCATTTAGACTTACCTGTAAGGCTCACTATGGCGAGTACACCCAGCGCCCCGAAGAGAATAGCCATGACCAAGGCAGATAAGGGAAGCGTTCATAACACCATTTTTAACGCACCGATTCACCCTTTACCCGATCATCTGTAATAAAAAGAGGGTGTTGTATTAAAACTAAAAAGGGTTTTGAAAAAAAATAATAATTAGATCCAAATTTGATAATGAATTAAGATTTAATGCAATTTTATTGATTTTTACGACACACTTATTTAATTTTTTAAATTTTCTCATTTATTTTATAACAGAAAGTCTTAAAAAATATTGGTATATAAAAGAAACCAATTTAAAAAAATGCCTTCTTGTTGCTATACATGTATAAAAGATAAGCTCGTTTAATGTTATGAGATAAATTAACTTGCATAAATAATATTATATTATATTTCTCTGAACCGATATCAATTTCAACTTCAGTGGGACGAGTGAATTTATAAATCAGCTAAAGTAGTATTTTTACCGTACTGCCTAGTCAGTGTGTGTGTATGTTACATGTGGTATCATGGTATGTATGTTACTGTGGGGATCTGCAGCTGTACTGTAACTGCAGTTGTGCAAAATTTATTTTGAAAAACGAGCGTTACGGGCCATCTATAAGTCGGAAACACGCGAGTAACTGCGACCCATTTAAAGAGACTAATCCTGACACTTCCGTCGTTGTTTATTTCTGAAAATATTTTTTGCGTATCTAAAAAAACATGTGCAAATAAAATACTGCCTGGCATAGATCGTCATTGGGATAAATAAATCAATCAATTTCTTCACGCAATTCTGAATACAGGGGTAGACAGAGGTCTAGTCTAGACAATTAAGTTCCATCGGCCCACCGTCCACCGAAAATATTTTCGGGACAACGTGATAGGTGGTGAGCCCGTCGCCGTCTTATACGTAAATTTTTGAAAAACCCTTTGGTACGAGCCTACCACCTGGGGATCGAACGCTGTAGATTTCTAAATTTAAATCGGCAAAAACCAGAAAATCTTTTTCATGTAAATGTATTACATTCCATCATAAAGTACCTACAAAGCATTATTATATAATGTAACAAACACGCACAATATATTTAAAATGCTTGCTATGAAATAAATCAAAAATATTACTATGTAATGTAACAAACATGTACACTATATTTTGAAAAGGCTTACACAATATAAAAAGGACATTGATTTGTGGACATTTGCAAGTATCGATTTTTGTTATAAAATGTAAATAGTACTGTAGAATGTAAATGAAAATGTAAAATAGAGTATAAAAAGAAGAGAAATGAAGAGACCTCAGAGTTTCTTGCTGGTTTTTCTCTGAGTGGAGATGTGACTTTCTCTGAGCTGATTTTTTTTTAAATAATATATTCATAACTTAAATAACAATTTCTCATAAATATACTTGAAACAAGTTTTATTTAACTTTAGAAAACCAACTTTGTGCAAATATCCTTAAATATTTCTTTCAACTTCACAAACAGGCGGTTAAATAATCTTTCTTGCTACTGTTTTAAAATAAATGTTTGATTCAAACTTTTGAAATCAAAAACTCACTGAACCGAATACAAATCGCCTTCCTTTCTTCATTTAAATTTTATCACGAAAATATTTAAAATTTTTGTATGAAAATTTAAATAACTTAGTGAATAAAACATTTGAAAAAAAAATGTACCGCTCATAAAAGTAAAAAAAAGAAACAAATTATAACTTCCTCAGCTTTACGTGTGACGTATTAATTCAAAAAAAAAATATCTTCACGCAATTCCCAATACAGGGGTAGGACAGAGGTCAAGTCTAGACAATTAAGTCCCTTTGACCCACCTTCCATCGCAGATATTTTCGGGACAACGTGATAGGTGGTGAGGCCGTCGCCGCCTTTATGTCCAAGCCAACGATGAAATTCGTACATAAGTTTTTGAAAAACTCACTGGTACTGCCACCTGGGGATCGAACTCGGGTCTCTCGACTCGAAATTCCGACCACCCAACAACTCGGCTATCGTGACTTATTCTAATGACCACAATATTCTAATGACACGTATTAATTCAATTAAAGTATTCTAATGACCACAACTGACTGATGTGCTTGAAGACAGTGTCAAGTGTTAATAAATTTGTATTTATGGAATCTTAAAAAACATATATATCTTCATGCTAATCCCAATACAGGGGTAGACAGAGGTCTATACTATTAAGTCGTACCGACCCACCTTCCACCGAAGACATTTTTTGGGACAACGTGACAAGTGGTGTGTCCGTCGCCACCTATGTGTCCAAGCCAATAATATAAATCGTACATAAGTTTTTGAAAAAACCCCGTTGGGGATCGAACTGGGGTCTCTTGACTGGAACTCCGGACGGCTATGTGGTCTCCATCGATGCCCTTTGGGTTTATCGGACCACTGCCTGATCCGGAGTAAAGTGCCTAACATTTGCCATTTGCAGTCGTGATCTGCAGGCTACCGCTGTGTGCGGCACTACAGTTCGGCGGATTGGATTCGGTCTTTCTTTGCATCCCACCCATGGGGGCAGGTTTTCTTCTCGCATGATAGTCCCGTCGTCGTTGCGAATTCCGTCGTCGATGTGCTACTTTAAGGAATGGAACTTTTCGTTCCTTCCTCTGTAGTGCTCATCTGTGATAGATCTAAGCCTTGGTTTGGTAGGACCAGCAGAATGGCATCTCGCCTAAAGCAGCAGTCCTACCGGGCCAGGGTTAACGCATCGGCGTCTCGGGATTCAAAAATTATCGTTTTACAGAAGAAGTATAACTCTGCCGCCAGGTACTTCAAAAGAGTAATTGCTGCGGCAAAGTCTGAGCACATTGGCAGAAGTGGTGAGAAACTAGTTTGTCTTCCTTCGGGAACTCGTGCATTCTGGTCGCACGCCAAGGCTGTCCAAGGGAACTTCAGACAGCCACCACTACCATCTCTGTACAGGGAGGACAAGCATTAATCAAAAAAAACTGTACAAATAAGGTTATATAAACTGCACAAAACAAATGCTTAAGCTACTTACTTTGGGATCAGAGTAATATACATATGTAATGTCGTTCCTATCTATGTATTTATTTAGTATTTAAAGAGAAACAAGAAAAAAGAAAGAAATAAAAAATTCGACATTAAGACGCTACCAGGCGCACCACCTGTCACGTTGTCCAATAAAATGTCTTCAGAAAAGGGTGGGAACAACGTGAAGATATTTTTCTGGAGAGGTTATTTTTGAGAGGATGTACGAGTATTCGTTCAGTTGTTTTTTGTATTTTATTAAACAAAGTTAATACAGAATTGAACATAATATAATTAGAATAGCATGAGAGCCATCAACTCAATTTTAGGGGCTAATATCATTAATGCATTCCATTTATTTTATAATAAACCTTTTCGTAAAGTTTTTCTTAAATACGTTAATGCTTCAAACCTGTTTATAGGCAGGTTTTCCACATTTATTTGGATTTTGTTGTAGAAGCGCATGACACTCCCCGGGGGGACTGTCCCTCCGTGACCACGGATCCTGATAGCGAGAAATAAAAATAGTTTGTAAAACTATTTTTATTTCCCGCTATCAGGATCCGTCTAAATAAAACACGCGATAAAATCCGAAAATCCTTTTAATTTAGATAGTATTCTAGTACTTATCTAACTCATAACCGTTAAGGATTCCGTCACCAGCTTAGCAGCCATGATAACTTAGATGCAAACAACTAAAATACACCATAAGTAGCTAGCAGAAAAGATTTAAATCACTCAAAACTTATTTATCTTTACTTGGTGACAATGCTACAAATTTGCAAGTATAAACAAGAAAGAATTTTTGAAATCGGTTAATGTATGACGAAGTTCTGAAACAAAAAATATAAAAAAAAAACAAATCGAGAACCCTTTTCTTTTTTAGTCAGATAAAAATATATTTTTTTAATTGTTGATGTGTTTTACATACAAAAAAAATAAAAGGTTCCGACGAATTGAAATCCTCCTCCTTATTGAAGTTGGTTAAAAATGAAAAAACATGCAACTGAAAAAATACAACAAAGAAAGAAAGTGCGAAAAATATAGCTGTTTACTAACTACATCAATACCTATTTTATACATGTAATTAGTAAACAGGTTGCTAGAAAAATTACGAAAGGGAATTCTTGACGTTCCAGATAAATTCAATATGAAATATAAACTGAAGTCTATTTCAAGCGATAAACATAGAAGATGATCCGGAATCCTTAGATTTGACGGCTTATAATCTTAATCTACGCTATAATACTACAGAGCAATAAATTATTTTGTTGATTGTAACCTTCAGATATTTGATTATTAAATCATAATTTTTATGGTAATAGAGTGAAGAACTAGCTGATAGTCTAGCAGCTTGTAAGTGACTTTTGCAGCAGATAACACGGGCAGAAGAAGTAGAGTAGATAATGCTCTCTGCTCGCCCTCGGGACCTCGAGATGGCGACTCCTTGAAAACCGGTGTTAACACCACTCGTCTACGGAGGTCGTCCACAGATCAGAAGGTGGATAGTAGAACTCTTCAGTGGCTACTAGTAAGCTTCTTGAGTTTCGGGTCATATGATTCGTTTTTATGAGTCCAATATTTATTTATGTATTTATTTATTCAACTTTATTGCACCTTATAAAAATATATAGGAACAAAAGGCGGACATAATGCTAAAAGCATTCTCTGCCTGTCAACCTTTAGGAGTGGAAAAACATCGAAGGCGGTTACCATAAAAAAGACAAAACAAAACAGCAAAGCATAAATACTAAATATAATTAATACGATAATAATAGTAATATATAAATACACGCACATACATACTCACATAATTAACATATATAAATATACATACATGGATTAAATAAATGTGAATAGTGAAAATAGAATATTAGGGCAAGATAACTATAATGTTGATGACAACTCCTTAATTACTTAACAAGGTTTAAAAAATGAGCTTTATCATTATTTTTAAATGTAAGTTTACTGTAGAGTTGTCTCAAAGATTCAGGCAGTGCATTCCAAAGTCGTGCGGCTTGTACAGCAAACGAAGAAGAAGTGAAACCGGAACGGTGAAGTGGAATGGAGAGAGTAGGAGTCTCCGAAGAACGAAGAGGTCTATCATGTGTATCACACAGAAATTGAAACTTTCGTTTCAAATAATCTGGTAGACGGTCGACGAATAATATAGAAAAAAGTGTAAGGAGTGTCCTGGTGTGTCTTCGTTGACGAATGGGAAGCCAATTTAGCTGAGATCGGAAAGAAGAAACATGATCAAACTTACGAAGGCAATATATGAATCGTACACAGTTATTTACGAGACGATCCAGCTTGTCAAGATGGTTTTCATTAAGATCATTGCAACACACATCTGCATAATCAATAATAGGCAAAATAAGAGACTGCACCAAAATTATCTTTACCTTGATCGGAAGGAAGTTTCTAAGTCAATTCAAAGCAGTCAACTTAGCAATGACTGAACCACTTATAGTGCGTATGTGGTTGGACCAATTTAGTGTAGAGTCGATACAAAGGCCAAGGTTTTTTAAGCTGTTAGTTTAGAATCTGGTGAAGCAGCCAGGGGTTGGATAGTGGAAAAAATGGTTTTCTACATTAATCCCTCCGGGAATCGAACCCAGGACTTCCGAGCTGGCGACACCACGAATTCCGGTGAGTACGCAACTCGACCACGGAGATCATCATAGGTCAATATTAACTAAGTTTTTAATATTCGTATTAAAAAATAGATTATTCTTTATCTAAAACAATCCTCTATAAAATAGTTGAGGACACGTGGCGCCCAAGGCGCTTGTCATTCGGCAAACTTCCAATTATTTTGCGTTTGAACCACGTTTATTTGAGTAAACGTGATTTTCTCACAATATAACTATTAAATTTGTTAACTGTAATATAAAAATGTACTTTTAGTGTCTACTAACTTTGAAGCGATAAATAAAATGAGTAGTTTTCTTCTTTGGTTTTCTTCATAGCCTACAAAGTCGCGATAGCCGAGTAATTGGAGTTCGAGTCCAGAGTTCGAACTCTAGGTGGTAGGCACGTGCTAATGAGTTTATTCGAAACTTACGTAGAGCAAGGCAAGGCCACCAACTAGGCTATCGGGTCGACAAATTTGTATCGTGAAATTAATTACTGAACTCGAAAGCTTATTTTGAATTGAATTGATTGACTTTTGAACTTTCAAAACACGCTAAAGAGACAATGGAACAGAAGTTTGAATAATTAAAACTCACAAGCGATAAATAATGAATAAAATTAGAACTAAGCCTTTAATAGTGATCTAAAGCTTCTGTCGTTAGCTAGTCTGCACGGACAAAATGTATACATATTAGATATGAAAATATTTTTATAAAGTTAATTAGTATAAATATAAATAAATATAAATGTTTTCACGCAATTCCCAATACAGGGGTAGACAGAGGTGTAGTCTAGACAATTAAGTCCCTTCGACCCACCTTCCGCCGAAGACATTTTCGGGACAACGTGACAGGTAGTAAGCCCGTCGCCGTATTTATGTCCAATACAACGATATGATTCGTACATAAGTTTTTGAAAAACCCAGTGGCACATATTTTCACTAAAAACAAATACATTTTTTTTCGTTTGTGTAGGACTTTAGAAGGGTGAAAGCTAGATTATAAACTGTTGATAAAAAATCTGTGCATTAATACTTTTATAAAAATAAATAAATATCTTCACGCAATTCCCAATACAGGGGTAGACAGAGGTCTAGTCTAGACAATTAAGTCCCTTTGACCCACCTTCCACCGAAGATATTTTCGGAACAACGTGACAGGTGGTGAGCCTGTCGCCGCCTTTTATGTCCAAGCCAACGATGAAATTCGTACATAAGTTTTGAAAACTCATTAGTACTGCCATCTGGGGATCGAACTCGGGTCTCTCGACTCGAAATTCCGACCACCCAACAACTCGGCTATCGTGGCTATACTTTAATACTTTTAATTTCATATTAATAAAAAAATGTTTAGGTAATCGGTTGTATAGAACGACCGATCCAACTCGTAATGTATGTATGTCACAAATTATTTCAAGACTTTATTGTGCGGCAAATCCTCCCTATGTGAGTTATTTAGTGGAATTTTACAGGGTGTTATTTATCTACTCACATGAAGACACTACGTTAGGTAGTCTTTTTACTATGTTTTACGAATCGTGTAGCCAGTGCAGCTAGAATCTCCTGTTATTGAAAACAGGTACCATAAATAAAGGTAGTTTCCTATATGGAATATTCTTAAGTAACAGTGATATGAAGACTAACTAAACGAGTCATATTCCAAAAAAAATGATTTAAAAAGTTTAATTTCACTGATCTGGTGGAACGTTTTTTGCGTTCATACTTACGTTATATCTGGCTTGTTTATACGTTGGCTATTACGTTATATCGGTAATCTCGGTAACTACATGTAGCCATCAACGCGAACAAAGCCGCGGGCAGAAGTTAATCAATCATTACGGGCCATGCTAAGTTAATGACGTCACGCGACGAACACATTAGCCAACCGTTAGTTAAGCTTACATCACGTAAGAGTTTCAGCAATCACACTTGAAGCGATGACAATTTAATAATAAAATAAATATATATCTTCACGCAATTCCCAATACATGGGTAGACATAGGTCTAGTCTAGACAATTAAGTCCCTTTGACCCACCTCCCACCGAAGATATTTTCGGAACAACGTGACAGGTGGTGAGCCTGTCGCCGCCTTTTATGTCCAAGCCAACGATATTAATTCGTACATAAGTTTTTAGAAAAACCCATTGGTACGGCCACTTGAGGATCGAACTCGGGTCTCTTGACTCGAAATTCCAACCACCCAACCACTCGGCTATCGTGACTTATTTACAATTTAATTTATTATATTAGTTTTAGGGCAGGGGTACTTCGGTCACCAATCCGCTTACGAAAAATGTCAATACCCAGGTGGCAGGCTCGTACCAAAAGGTTTTTTTAAAAACTTATGTACGAATCATATCGCTGGCTTTGACATAAAGACGGCGACGGGCTCACCACCTGTAATGTTGTCCCGTTATGAGAGAGACCTGTGTACTGCTTAAATTAATGCCATGGGTGAAATCAGTTAGAAATCAAATCATCATAAATATTTATTTATTAATCGTGAAGATATTTATTTATTTATTATAGATATTTTTGTAGAAATAGCATGGGAGCGATTACCACATTCCCTGGGTTACTGTCATTGACGAATATGATTATCCTATACATAGTCACAATAGCCGAGTGGTTGGGTGATCGGAATTTGAGTCAAAAAACACCAAAAACTTTTGTAAGATTTATATCGTTGGCTTGGATATAAAGACGGCGACAGGCTTACCACCTGTCAAGTTGTCCCATAAAATGTCTTCGGTGAAAGGTGAGACCTCAAAATTGTCTAGACCTCTGTCTATCCCAGTATTGGGAATAGCGTGAATATATTTTTTATATATACGATATGATATATCGCCGGAATAACGAATTGCCTAAGAGGAGAATTTTGCATCCATTTGGTAACCTGATGGACTATCGAGATACCAAACATTTAGCTTCGTATTACAACTGTTTTTCATTTGTACTGTAGAAGAAACCATAGACTTGAATTAAGAACCTCCTCCATTTTTTAAGTCGATTAAAAAATTCACGACAGGATATAGGCCTCTCCCATAATAAGGACTTGCGGATAGGCGATTGCAGTGCCAGGCCCGTCGCACCTTGAACGTTGTTGCCCATGACTGGCCTGCCACTTAAATAACGGCAATCGATGGATGACGGGATAACCATCCAATCATATTCAAGGGCTATTTCCTTTTTTCTTCCTGTGGATATCGGAAGTGTTGGGAAAAGCCTTGAAAAGTTTAATTTTAATATCGGGATTACCATCTCGAAAAGTACCAGACCAAAATAAGTAGACCGGTGAGTGGCAGCAGCGTCTAAGGTGTAATGGGTCTGATACTGCGATCGCCAATCCGCTTGCCAAGCGTGGTGATTAAGACAAACCTTGCCACGGGATAGGTTGTTATGTATATACGTACGTATACTCCTTGAAAAGTAGAGAATTATCATTCAGAAAATAAAAATGTAGCTTTAGTGCTTACATTTACCGAAGCTATCCCCTAAATTCAATTTTTTCATTGTATTAAATAATTATTCGTATTCTTATTAACAACGCCCTTTAATAACGTAATAACGCTAAAACAAAATAAAGTAAAAGATAAACAATGATAACTATACGAAAACAATGCGAGAACAATTAAAGTATTACAGTAAAGTTAGTAATGTTCATTTTTATATTTATTTTTTTTTTAAAAAGTGATCAGTATTTTTTATATTATTAACCCATTTTATTTATTCATCATAAAAATTATGAAATTGCCTTTTAAGTGCTCATCTATTAAGCAAACCCGGGCTAACTACTTTTTTTTAATATTAACTTTCGTAAACCTTACTCACTTATAAAATTATAAATTTTTTCACATGACAAATTTAATATCAACAAATTATTTATATCAATAACTGCTTATCCTGTTAAACTCATATCTGAAGCAATTAACACGTTCCAATGTCAATCATACGGAACGCTCATAAACGATTTAACCGCCGTAATAAAGTATTGCGGGACGAGTTATTAAAAAGTTTTTGTCTTCCGCTGATTAAAAGACACGAACCTAAAAGAATGTTCTTCGTTTTCACGGGCACCGAAAACGAAACAAAACTTTCCGACATATTTCGACAAAAAAAAAAAAAAAGAAAACAAAAAAACACGAAAAGCTACTTACAACTTCGTCTTTAGTTTTCGAAAAACACAACACTGCACACACTTCACACATACGCACACTAACGCAGAATATAAATCGATGTATTTTAGAGGGGCGCTGGAACCACTCAAAAAACGTGCACTACGTTTGAGTGTGAAGGAAAACTGCAGGCGGGGGAGAGACAGTGGCGCTACTGTCGCACGGCTTTTCAGCCGATACGCCCGGGCAAAAGCGCGAAGAATGAAACGTTTACTTCTTATACAATAAATTAATCTCTCCGTCCAAATCCTCGGTCTATAATATAATTCGGATAGCAGAAATTTAAAAAAAAAAAAGGAAAAGCGAGGAATGAGTTCGTTGGTTATCCGCGTAGAGCTTTAGACAATATGTTTTTACGGTCAACTAAATTTTTAAGGCTCAGTGAAGCTTAGTGTAATGAATGACTAACGACGTCCCAATAGCCGAGTTGGTACCTGCCTTAGATGGTTTTATGGATATTTATACGTTTTAAACAATTACGAAACAATTAAAAATACATAAATAGATAAGGACAACATCACATACATTGCTCTGATCCCAAAGTAAGCAGCTTAAACATTAGATTATGGAATCAGAAACAACGAAGGTACCATAAACACCCAGAATCGAGAAAAAGAAGAAAAATTGTTTTCTATTTTCATCGAATCCGGGACCTGAGAGCTGGCGACACCATTAACACACCAATTGTGTGTATGCCACTCGTCCACGAAGGTCGAGAGATATCTATTATTACATAATGTAAAAATAATATACCGACAATAATGTAATAATAACATGAAAATAGTGTAATAATAATATAGCGGTCAATTAAAGTCCACTAAGTCCACTGCAGGATTTGCAATAATGCGAATTGAAAGCGAATTGGCCTTCGCAGTACCTGATATCTCTTACTTTAAACACTGCTTCCCGTCACCAGTCTCCTGAAATTTCAATCATCATATAATAATAATAACAAAATATACACATAAAAAATTATATTAATATATGTTAACAAAAAATTACAACATTATATTGCGTGATGTCAAATCAGGTCCCCGTATCATCAAATTGCTGCAGCACTGAATTAATGCAAAATTTTCAAGCCTGATGTTCACTTCACAGACGGTAATACAAAACATATCTACTTATAATAATAACTTCAAAATTATCCAAAAAGAGAGACAAATAAAAAGAAATACAATTAGTAAAAACAAAAACAATACAAAACGAAAAAATAAAAAACAATATTTTTTTCAACTAAGTTTAAATATGCACAAAAATATTTAAATATATGACCTGACATTGACGTATTCTTTACACTAAATAAAACGCTGTAATTAACTCTAATTAAGTATAAACTCTTTAGCACTAAGTTTGCATTGACTCAGTCACTGTCTGCATCATGACAGTGTGTCAGACAACGAACAAAAATGCTTTCAAGGATTTTCCTTAAGAAGGAAGATAAATTTTTACGCGGACACCACACGGAGATTGACCTAACCATTTGTTTTAAGATCACCAATCTGCGTAATGAAAGTGGCGATTCAATCAAATCCTCCTTAAAAGAGTGCCTCAATTCGTCAGCCGATTCTTCCCATAGGTATTGCAAGAGGTAACAGAGGGAAAAGGCCTTAAAAATCTATTGGCTACCGATAGATGGCAGGATATCTTTCTTAAAAAATACCAGACCAAAGTTTAACCGGTCCGGTGACAGGCAGCAGCGTCTAAGGTACGAGGTGCCTTTTGTAACGATCGCATACTTGCCTTGCGTGACGATTTTGGCAAATCCTCCTTTACAGAAGAGCAATATGTCCTACAGAGGACTTATTAAGGTAGTTTTGTATTTATCCAATAGTAGATACACTTTTTAAGTAAAATTGTTGGAACGTAATACATAGTAGAGTATATAGATAAGTTTACAAACGACTGAATTGTCTAGACCTCTGTCTATCCCTGTTTTGGGAATGGTGTAAAGATGGTTTCTACAACCATCTTTCAGCATACTAAGTGATGATTATATTCACAGAAGATTTAAGTCTTTAAAAATAGACAGACCATAATTCACATTAATTCTCTGCAAGACATTGTCCTCTCTCATAAGATGAAATTGTTGTAATAGCAACGCCTAGCAAGCGGATCCGCGATCATAGTTACACAGACCTTACAACTTAGACGCTACTGTCTGGCACCGATATGCCTTATTTTGAAAAAAAATATTATTACTTATTTTAAATTCACGGGTAGACAGAGGTCTAGACAATAAAGAGCTTTCGACCAACTTTTCACCGGAGACATTTTTTAGGACAACGTGACAGGTGGTGAGCCTGTCGTCGTCTTTAGGTCCAAGCAAATGTATTCTTATCTAACTATTCCTTATCCTGGCACACAGTTTAACTCTTATCATACTTCTTAACGCTCTCATCTCAACTGCATTTACTCTGATTTCATGTTTCTTCTGCTTTTTCTGCTTTTCTATCGGAACCAACACCCCCCTCATGCACTGTCAAACGAGCCTTATTAGACACCTTCCGTTTCTTGCATTCACTCTTCTTTCAATATCACTCTCACACTTTCCATCTCATGTAACCCAGTTTTTACAAAATTTTTAAATTGTTCCAGTAGACTAATATATATGTTAAAAACCCTTAATCAAAATTTATTTCAAAAATTCAGAGGAGAGACGCTTAAACTTTATTCGTGTATATTAAAACATTTCAAGCCGATCATTCACATAAGAGTTGTTCTGTATAAATTTGAAATTTTAGCGTAATTACTTAAGTTTAAAATTCACATGTCATTTTGAACTTCCTATTAAATTTTCTTATGTAATAGCTGTTTTAATTTGCTTCTCAGTTAAAAGATATTAAAAGTCAAATGTCATACTTGGGTGTCACGATAGCCTAGTGGTTGGGTGATCAAAATTCGAGTCAAGAGACCCAATTTCGATCTCCAAGGACCAATGGATTTTTTTAAAGTGGAATGGTGAGTGCCGGTTGCAAATTAATGACTGGATTTTAGAGGTAATGCGATTAGTCAATATAAATTAATAACATTCCGTATATGGCGACAACACGTTCAAATAAGTTGTCTAATCTAATTGTTTATCTAAAATTGTCACGTTTTTCTAAAAACATTTTTGTTTACCTTGACAGGAAGAGGAATCAAATAAAAGGAAAGACAAATATAAAAATTGAAGTTGAATTGAATTGGCTCCCTATCCGAAAACGTCGAGACTTACATGTGCTATCCTTTCTTTATTTCCTACTTTTTAACCCTCATGCTCCATCCTATCTCTGTAACCCTTTAAATTTCTTGAACCCCGCGGAGTTCCATGCCGGACCCTCAAATCACTACCTCTTAAGACACCCTCTCATTCTTCTATTAAATATGCTGAATCTTTTACAGTAAAGGCAGTTAAGCTGTGGAACTCACTCTCACATGATATTTGTGCTAGTCCATACAAATATATAGGTGAATATGTATTTGTTACCTACTTGCATAAGTTTTAAGCTATATTTTCTCTTTCGTCTAAGATTTACTGGAAGAGAACTCTTGTTAGGGTTAAGCTCGCCTTTGTATCTTTTTTTTACGTTCACTTTATTGTATATTTTCACTTATAAGATGTAAAATAAAGAATGAAGAGTGAAGAGTGAAGAATGATAAATTAAGAATAAATATTGAAGAATGAATAATAAATTCCATACATTATTAATTATTTACCAAATATTGAGTTTCGGGTCTTCAAAGCATTGAAGCGTATTTCAAAGCGACCTATAATTATCGATTTCAGCCTTTGCATTATATCTCTTCTGGCTGTATATAGTTAAACATTATTATTATCTTCACGCGTTTCTTGGTACTTCCCGTTACACGTACTTTCCCATTACCGTTAGTCGATAATCTAGACAATCCGATGGCCTAGTTGGTAGTGCCTCCTTCGAAGCAATGGGCTGCAGGTTCAAATCCTAGTAAAAACTTTTGAGTGATGAATGACATGGCTTAAAACCTATGTAATTAAATTCACATTTTAATTTATTATATTTCTCGAATTTAGTGGCATTGCTTTTGGTACGTACTTATCTTCATACACAATACCGGACGGGGTAGCCAGAGAGAATAGATCGCCAAGTGTCCCGATCCTTTATTACCTCTTTCACTTCTTTCAGATTCATTATCCTCTTCATAAATGCACGTCTAGGTATCCGAGTACTCTTGACCCACCCCTCTTTGAGCAATTTGCTCACATGGTCTTCAAAAGATAGTCTCGGTCTACCTTATAACCTTCCAATATTAACTTTCGTGCTATATATTTTCTTCACCATTCGGTCATTGCTCATCCGCTCAACGTGCCCAACCATCGAAGCACGCCCTTTTTAATTTTTTGATAAGTTCATCTTTCAAACCTGCCATATTGCGAATCTCTTCGTTTCGTTTTCGGTCGGCCATGGTAACGCCGCACATTTTACAAAGAGATCGCATCTCCACTGGATCTCCTCCGATTGGAGGTTTAGCCAAACCTTACACTTTAAATGCTGCTGACTGACACCAGTCTGTATCATTTTGGTCTAGTATTTCTTGAAATCGTTGTTTTGCATCTGTGGGTAGCCCTTAGTCACCTCTTACGTCACCTTCAAGAAAAAAGGGGGTAGCGTACTATTACACCGATACCAAAACTATACCTACGTCTAATATAGAGTAAAATTTGGACATAATATTATTAGGAGTTTAATAAAGAAGCTGGTTATAGCTTATAATTTTAAAATACTGGAATTTACGTCAATGTACGTCACGTTATTTATTATTTATCACGTTAGTTATTTATTTATTCTTTTTTTGCACATATTAAAAAAAAAACTTTTACACAAAACCGACTTAATGTCACGAGGATTTTACCAGTCTACCTTAGATTCGAGCAGAAAATATATCGTAAATTCCATCTGTACTAAATTATATGAAAATACAAAAGTTTATCTAGATAGTTGTCATCTATGAGTAAATAATTACACATACAAAAAAAAACATTATTGAAAACAATGTTAAGCCGTCAAAGTTTAATGACAAGCGAAGCTGGCTCAAGCACGTACTCCTTGTTTTTTAATCTTTAGTTAAACACTTTAGCTTAATTAATTTTTAAGCTTTATTAAAGATAATTTTTACAGTCATGATAGCCGAGTGGTTGGGTGGTCGGAATTTCGAGTCAGGTGGCAGGCATACCAATGAGTTTTGCAAAAAAATTATGTACGAATTAAATCGATGGCTTGGACGTAAAGACGACGACGAGCTCAGCACCTGTCACGTTGCCCCGAAAATATCTTCGGTGGAAGGTGGGTCAAAGGGACTTACTTGTCAAGACTAGACCTCTGTCTACCCCTGTATTGGGAATAGCGTGAAGATATTTATTTATTTATACTTAAAATAAAAACAAATATACTTGAGACTGAAGAAACTTGTCTATATTTTGCGTCGTTAAAACAGAATATTTCATTAATCAGCAAATGTGAAATTCATTATTAGTTTGTAAAATCAAATAAAGGGGAAGGTTTCCTCTCTACAATTATCCTGTAAGTATACAAATTATATTGACAATGGGCCGCTTCTAATTAAAATCACAGAGCGTCTCTCAGTAATATCACGAATCACTGATTTTCCTATATTTATTATCTATGACATTACCAAGAATATTAAATATAATGTCTAAACTACTTTCATTCAAATTATGCTTGTTTAATGATATAAAGAAGTAAGTAAAAGCAGTAAGAACCAAAAAAATTAAAGTATCATCATTGAAACAAAAGGATTATTAAAAAGAAACCTTTTTAGAGAAGAACCGGCAAGAAAGTAAGGTGTCTACTCTTTTAACGCTATTTATGTTTAAGTTCTCTGCAGAACATAGGCCTCTCCTACGAGGGAGGGTTTACTATAATAATCACGCTGCGTGCGGATTGGCGATCGCAGTACCAGACACAGCCGCTGGTGGTCGTCATCGGTCTGTAAATTTTTTGTCTGAAGACAACAAAGGAAAAAGAAAGAGAGTCAACGGTGTTCTGTCTGTGTTATTCAAAGGGAAGGCTGTTGTAAAATGTGCACGCCGCGCGATACATACCGCAGTTTTGGTACCGACTTTGTTGTATGGCAGCGAGACATGGGTCAAGTTGAATGGAGCATATCGAATAAGTGGGATATCTTCGTTAAATGTGCAGCATTACCTTGGTCAACCGAAACGTTGAAGTGGCAATAGACCGGCCACACAGCTAGTAAAACTTACAACAGTTGGGGAAGAAAGATTCTCGAGTGGCAACCTCGAACACTCAAACGCAGTGTAGGACCACCCCTCAAAAGATAGAGTGCCGACCTGCACAACATTGCGGGGAGTGGATGGATGCAGGTGGCTCGGGAACGTTCTTTGTGGAAATCTTTATGTTGAACGTCCTTTGTCTCTCCTATGTTCAGCAGCGGACTTTTGATAGGCTGTAAAGAAGAAGATAGTAAAAAATGCAAAATTCTATTTCGAGGCTATTTTGCCAATATGCGCGCCCCTGTAAACCTTGTTTTTTTATTAATTTATTAAGAACTTAATACAAAAGGAAATAATTTGCAAACCTTAAATATATAACCCGTAATTAACATCTGCGTAAGAAATAACTACGGTACGACTGTTGAGTCGTGGCCATTCTGAATATAAGCTGTACGATTTTTCATGAATGTACACTTGCAAAGACAGTTCCATAGTAGATACGTAATTCGTTGCGCAGACATATTGCACGAAGTTCATAGTGGCCACGACTATGGCCATACTCTCTTCCTGTAAGTGTTGTAAGAGGCAACTAATGAAAAACCCTTTATAACGGCAATGGGGTTTAATAGACGGGATAGTAACTACTCGTATGTCGAAGTACGAGTATACTTGGTTTAAATTACGCCGACGGCAAAATAAACTCCTTCTCTCACTTATCTATGCCATGTGCAAGTACAAACTTATTTAATTATTCAGTAAGTTTTTCTCGAAAATTAAGTAAACAAATACAAATTAATACTAATTTTAAATATTGAAGAGCCCTTACAGAGGTCATGTTCCAAAAATTAGACCAATGTAAAAACATTGGTTTATATTTAAAAATATATGTGACTACGACAAAAGGCGATCTGCTAATATAATATACAAGTCATTATTCCAAAATAAAAACTTTTTTATCTTCATGCATTTTACTGGAATAGACAAAGGTCTAGACAATTAATTTTTTCTATCTACTTTTCACTGAAACTTATTTTGGAACAAATTGACAGGTGATAAGCACTTCGTCGTCTTAGTGCCCAATCTAACGGTACGATTTATAATAAAGTTTTATATATGAATTAGCTCACACGACCCATTTTCATCCCTTAGTTTAGTCCCTTCTACTTTTTACGTGAATAGGCTAGCTACTCACGTAACCACAAAAGCTACCACTTTACCAAAATAAAATATATTTCTTTTTTATTTTCTTCTGTCACATTTACACAAATCACTTTAAATACATGATGAGCTTCAAGTCAAACTTATGGAAAACATAATTAAATCAAAATCATGTCTTCAAAAAAATATTTTAAAAGTTAAAATGTCCGTAAAGTAACAAGTAAATGCTTAATAAATGTTTTGAATTGTCTAAAGTTTGAAGCGAGGGAGTTAGTTGAGATTGGCTATTCATTAAATACTTGTAAATAAGTTACTCTTTTATTACGAAATCATAATTTCACGATAGCTAAAGAAAAATATCTAGCACCTTTAAACACATCAATAATTATTGCTTATTAGAATATTTCATTTTAATTAGTAGTAATCGGATACCTAGACGTGCATGTATGAAGAAAATGATGATTTTTTTAAAGAAGCGATACCTCGTCAAGAACTTTGCGTGAAGATATTTATTTGTTTTAATAAGTAACTAATGTAGCTATTTTACATGTTTTTTTATCCATTTAACTTTCTTTTTTCTTTCGTGAGTATTTGCTTTCTTATGCTTTTTTAATTTTGCAATAATCGAACATTATCTCTGTCACATTATGTCCGAAACGACAAATTCTACATATTAAAAAGAAATATAGAAAATAGGAATATAGAGCCTCTTTATATTTTGTACGAAAACATTGGTGATAACATTTCAAGACGTGATGCTTCTAACTTCTGTCTCATGTCGTAAATTTCTTGTCAAATATTTAGTGTCTGACTAAATATTGCAGAGAAATTATTTTAATAAACTAAAAAATACGACAGTCCAAGAACGATAGCTTCGCATCCGTACGCCCATTTATAGAGACTGAAACACGTGAATGTTAAAAACCTCATCTCATTTATTCATAGACAACTCCACATGAATGCTGTGTCGCCCGCCATGCCGATGTGGAGGGTCGCCACGTCGGACGGAGTTGAGTCATGCGGCAAGATGGGCGCGGTGAAAGGGGACTTGCATGTTGACGGTTTATTCACGCAGTTGGCGACATGTTTTTTATTTTATTTTTTGTTGAGGCAATGACTAAATGAATAAATTAGTTTTTCGCGCCATTTAAATATTCCTATTTTTTTAATTTCACTGGTACTTATTTTGGGACAGTAAGTAACCTTAATGAGTGTATATTAGGTTTATGCATTGATATTTTGGTAAATACTCTAGCGATTAGGTCAATATTTAGATAGTGATTTATGTTCCAACTTTTTTTAGAAGTATTTACAGATACTTAATCCTTTTTAAACTTCGACGAAAAAAGAAGGGTGTATCTGTGATCCTTTGTGTTTTTCTGTAGTATCGTAGGTCCCCAATGGCTGAACAGCTTTTGATTTGGTTTTATTTGTTTAAAAGGTCAAATATAATCGGTAGTGTTCTTAGCTATAATTAAAAACTCTTTTCAGCCATTTAGAGGTCAATAGCTCTTTTCTAACTGATGTGTGTCTTGTCGTAACAATAATACCTTCCTTTATAATCCCCTCTTCCAGTGGGTCTTATATGAGACGACTAAAGAAAAAGACTTGAAAACTCAAAGGCCGGCAACGCATCTGCTATTCCTCCGGTATTGCAGATGTTCATGGGCGGCGGTAATCACTTACCATCACGTATGCCATCTGCTCGTTTGCCTCCCTTTTCTATAAAAAAAAGCCATCCCGAAAACTCTAGACCGAAATTCAGTAGACCGGTGACAGGCAGCAGCGTCTAAGGTGCAAGGTGTCTGGTATTGTAATAGCCTATCCGCTTCCCAAGCGTGGCGATTATGGAAAACTTTCCGCCAATGTCCTGCAGTAGAATTTTAGAGGCAATTTTATCGATACAAAATTAGTTAAATTTTTAAATGTTAAAATTACGTCATGTTGAGAGCATAGCAATCGCATTCTTAGTAGCCCTAACACAAGCCTCATTCCGTGACACGTGCCACGTGCCCCTGTTTTTTTTTGTTTTACCTTCATTGGCCTATATTTAGCTTAACTGCAATGCTTTACCATATAAAACTAAGATTTCATAAGTAGATAAAAGTATATCTTTATTAGTATGTAATATATATGTGATATTTACTTTCCGTGTGGTGTGAGAGTAAGAATAATATCATAACCCCTTCTCATCCCATATGAGCCTCAACCCCTCGTGTCATATGAGGCGACCAAGAGAAAAGCCTTGAAAATATATAACACCGATAGACGGCGATATAACCAATTCGAAAACTATCCGACCAAAATTAAACAAACTGGTGACATCACCACGGTGGTACCGCGATTGCCAACACGCTTATCAAAGCCAAATCCTCGTAAAGTGATCTCTGATAAGTAGCTACTGCAGCAAAGCACAGCTGAACTATGACAGACTCATGACAGATCAGAATGTATGGACAGTGTTAAATTCAGTAAAAGCTTGTTACGGCAACATCGCCGAGGACTAAGATAAATAAATACATACATAATAAAATATCACATACATTGCTCTCATCTCAATTATATCTCAAAATAATTGCTTGTTTCAAGAATTAAAAATGGATGTTTATACAGTCACGATAGGTGAATGGTGGGTTGGTCGGAATTCCGAGTCAAGAGACCCGAGCTCGATACCCAGGTGGCAGGCTCGTACCAATGGGTTTTCAAAAACTTATGTACGAATTATGTCGTTGGCTTGGACATGAAGACGGCGACGGGCGAACCAAGAAGAACCCTCATGGCCGCCCTAACTTAGCGAGGTATGACCGACCCGAGGTACCGCTCCAAGTGGGCTTAGTCAGCCCCAGCTGATGCGTGTTGGTGGGCTGTCGAGGGAGTGTTTGCATCGTTGCCTTCGCACCGCTCTCCGTGCCCTTCACAGCCGAGGTGGAGTCGCGGTGGAAGAGGAGTCTTGGTATATGAATTATTTCGCCTGGCTGCCTTTCCACCGCGACTCTGGCGGGGGTCGCACCGCTGATGCGGCTGTGTGAGGTCGTGGGGGGAGAGGAGTGTCGGTATTACGAGGCGCCGCCCTCCCTGCCCTCCGCGGCCGAAATGTGGTCTGCGGCGGAGCCAAAGTTCAGATATTCCAGTCCAGTAATTATCTTCACACATAGTCCCTGATGGGCTCTCCTCTTCGAGCAATGTCCTCAATTGGTATTTATCATATTATTATAGTACCGTTATGTGATAGACCACAAACTGCTACTAACCTCACAATATGAAAAACGGATGAAGAAGAAATAAATATTTTGTTCGAATTTTTGTTGACTTTAAAGTGATCTATAAGCTTTTTAAATTCAAGTATAACGATAGTGAGTAAAACGAAGATTAAGTTACATAAAGAAAGATGCTCTTCAATATTCGCTTAACTTTATGTTAAAACGATTGCTAGTAGCCCACATTCAGTGTTATCACCGGATTTGACAGCAGAATGTTGGAAAATGTTGAATTACTTTACTAAATTGAATTCACAATTTACGGCCAGTACGGAAAAGAGGATGAAATGTATTAAACAACATATTTATTGTAAAACCTGCAAGAGATTTCAGATGAAAAGATATTAATGCTTATTTTGCGATATTTGTAAGAGAAAAAGTTTGAAGCAGCGTCTAATGTGCACGATGCAGGGTGGTGCACTTCTTCGCTTCGGACCAGGTAGCATACCGTTTATTGTTTGCATTCGGAGTGATGCGATGTAGTTATTTAATAACAACTTTATAATACATGACTTAGTGTGGTTGCTTTGCACCAGTGATCGTAGGCTATTTGTAAAGCCTACGATCACGGGTGCAAAGCTCGGGTTTTTTCAATAATCAATGCAATCAATAACAATTCATGAATGATACATTTGTTTTTTTAAATTTTAAATTACATCTAGCTAAAAAAAATTCTACTTATCGCTCATAATTAAAATTGCTACCTATTCGACAACACCAAAACTTTCGTGTACTCACTTCATTTTAATCCATACTGTTATTTCAGTGTCCTCCTCATCCTGATGGATGTGGGGCACACATCACATACATAACATCGATTATTTTATGGAACACACTTTCTCTCGAAATCAGGGCTGCCACTAATCGTTACTCATTCAGTAAGAAAGTTTGTGAAAATCTCTATGTATTTACCAATTAAACATATTGTTGCGAATCAATTTTAAGATTTGATTAACCCTTTTCTTCCTTTACTTTGGGATAACTGTTTGATAGGTGATGAGTCTGTCGGTGTTTTTATGTCCTAGTCAACGACAGAAATAGTATATTAGTTTTGAGAAAACACATTGGTACGATCCGATGAGGAAATTAATAAGTATGACTTTCTCTTACATTCGTAGGCTCAAAAACACATTACCCTCCTTGCGTCCAACAGTCAAGTAAATAACGAAACGTACTAATTTTCCGAACTCATAGTTGACAATAAGGTTCCACTGAAGATATTTTAGGGACAACGTGATAGGTGGTAAGTCCGTGGCCGTGTTTTTGTCCAAGCCAACAATATAATTCGTACATAAGTTTTTGAAATACCCATTGGTACGAGCCTGCCACCTGGGGAATGAATTCGGGTCTCTTGACTCGAAATTCCGACCACCCGACCACTCGGCTATCGTGACTTGACGTGAAAAGATTTCTTGATGAAAGTGATTAAAAAATCCTGACCCGTAACTGACTTTAAAATGATTTCGCTTCAAGGACGGATTATTTAATTATAACTTGCAAAACATGAAGAACCGGTGTAGATAAGTAGAAAAGTCGAGTGACCTACAGTATATGCCAATATTGTTATCATTTATTTGATATAATTGTCGGGTAGTAATGCTAAGTATTAGTTATTTAATGATTTCCCCGTGACCACGGATGCTGTAAAGCATCCGAAACGTCGGGGAACAAAGATAGTAAAAACTAATTAAAAAATGCGATATAGTCCGAAAATCGTTTTATTTTAAATAGTAGTTATTTAGTTTAGATTTGATGTTATTTGGGTTTATTTCATAGCATGATTCATTTAATAATTCTGGAATCATTTATTTGAGTTTACCATAGTTATTGAATTATACACAGGGACATTTTTTTTCACAGCGCGAGAATATTCGACGTGTGAAATTAGAGTGCAGGTCTTTTTTATTGATTTTTTGTATTGCTTTAACCAAAAATACAAAAACTCAAAAAGAGATCTTCTTTTAAGCAAAAAGCCTGTGTCAGAAGATCTTGCTCTTTCATACCATGGTTACAAACTTGGTTCATAACAATTGTTTCCTTAACAAAAATAAAATCTTACAGCTCAATTTTCTGTCACTCGTTTGAACAAGTCACAATATGGATATAAATACAAGTCACAATGTGTGTGTGTGTGTGTGTGTGTGTGTGTGTGTGTGTGTGTGTGTGTG
The DNA here is from genome assembly GCA_029286605.1 of Sericinus montela. Taxonomy (NCBI): domain Eukaryota; kingdom Metazoa; phylum Arthropoda; class Insecta; order Lepidoptera; family Papilionidae; genus Sericinus; species Sericinus montela. Next base: position 644,464 of record JAGSMR010000074.1, on the reverse strand, counting down.
TGTGTGTGTGTGTGTGTGTGTGTGTGTGTGTGTGTGTGTGTGTGTGTGTGTGTGTGTGTGTGTGTGTGTGTGTGTGTGTGTGTGTGTGTGTGTTTGTTCCTTCTTTTTTCTATGGCAGTTGGATCACAGGGCGTATTATTGTGCCTCTTTAAAGTTGCGCAGTATGTATAATTTTATTACTGTCAGAACGTCACAAATTTTATATAAGTTTTCGGTAGGAAATCTAAAAGGCATCAAGTACATGACCTTTAATAACGCCCGCTGTGCTCTTTCCATCGCTAAGAACTATGATTTCAGCATACCACCCCAGATTGGAATGCAGTATGTGAGAATGGGCTATGCCAAAGCTATATAAAAAACTGATAATTATAATAAACTCTTTGTTAAAACACTGTTCTTCTAAGAGCGCATATTTGATTTTACCATAGATTAATATTATTTTACAACATGTTCAAGAATAAATAAATCCAATCTATCGATTTCAAAGGTCGTATTTAGGAGAACACATAACTTTGAATTGTTGGTTTGAGCTAATTTATAATTATTGTGTTATTAATTTATGTGATATAGTTACACCTAATATCTATACAATGCCGGAGCATCTAACATATTTTTCGAAAAAATTCAAATTATTGATATCGATTCAGTGTTTCATATCTTCTATAAGTTTAAGTTGGGAAATCTCCGAACGACTCACGAATTCCCTTTTGCATCACTAACGGCATTTTAGGTATTTAATAAAACATCTTTTATTTTTTTATTAGTGCTTAAGTTTTAGAACTCGGGTCTCTTGACTTGAATTCCGACCACCCAACCATTCGGCTATCAACGATGTGATAAATTTGAAAAAAAAAATTAAATAAAAACGTATCGTGTGATTGTTACGAAAAAAAAAATCAACTCATAGATACCCAAATCAGAAACGTGGAATTCAAAAGAATACGTGATCTGAAAAATATATTGTAATAGTATGAATGTTGCAAGCTTTGAGTAAGCTTGAATTACCTTATGGTATTTTCTGACTCTGGAGCTTTGTGCTATAATATCCGAAAACTAACCGACTTGTATTTTTCCTATCCTAACCTACGGTGGACCTAGGTTCGAATTTAATAAATAAATCAAAAAAATATATAAATAAACTTAGTTTTTACCATAGAGCGATGGCATGCAGCATCCTATGGATAAAGGGGATGGACATAGTCCGAAGTATAACCGTTCGATGACAGTGGCTCTTAAAATTACCAAGCTGCATGGTTGGCCACGTAGCTCTAATATGACCTGATAAAAATGCAGGCTTAATAAGTTAAATATACTTTTTTATACAAGATAGACATGTTTCTAAATATATGGGGATGACCTTAACGCAGCAGTGGGACAGAACAGGGTTATAAAAAACATTCATATCTCGCTAACAACACCACTATTCAGGTCCGAAACTCATTGTGAACTAAGTTACACATTATGTGAATTTTTTTAATAAGATTTGTAGAAAGTAGTTGCAGAATTCATTATTGTGACTCGTATAAAGTAATCTCGAGATTTATCCAAGCAGATTCTAGTTTGTTTAATGTTTCTCTGAAAATAACCTCGACGGCAAATATTAATCTAACAAAGAATTGTTTCTTCATCCGGAATTAATTCATTCCCGAAGATTTCGACTGAGAAATCTGTCAACGTTTCATATCTGATAAAACGCTTGTTTCTTATTCAGAAAAGCACTAGATAATTTGTTTCTTTTGAAATAATGTAATATGGAATACCGCATAAAGTTTTTTTATTTACTGAATCAAATAACATTTTTATTGTCAATACTTACCTCCTAACTAAATTTATCTACTCTTTGTTGCTCTCACATACATTTTATCTGAATATTAATACGGGACCAGGCTGTCAACTTGTCAAGTTAGTCAAAAGAAAATGTGGTACACACAATCACCCAATTATTGGCCGTCGGAGGGTAGATTCAGAGTCAGAAGTGAATTTTATCACTCCGGCGAATTGCTTTCATTTCAAATAAACTCCTTCGTAAAGTGTCTCCAGAATAATTTTGTTTTGTTAAAATAAGTAGAGACCTACTTTACTAAAAATAGAATTGTTAGCAATACAGGCACGTAGAATTATGATAATTGATGCTTGATATTTTCCGAAGCGGAAAAATCAATAGCGAAAATTTAAATATCACGTAAAAGCCTAACAGTATTTACTGACTCTTGCTTTATCTTATATACATATTATACACTTATTCTATACAAGTGTATAATATATAATATATATAGAGTCTATAAAGTCATGTCTGTATAGATATGATAAGATATTTGAGTGAAACTTAGTGGCATAGATTCCTAGGACGTGTCTGAGCCCAAAACAACGATTTTTAGAATTCTTGTCTGTTTGTTCAGGGTTGGCGCTTAAATCACTGAACGGATTTTGATGCAATTGCATTGATCAATGTCTTATTTTCATCCCTAGTGTCCGCTTCCTAAAACTTACAACTTCGGAGGCGACTGTGATTCTAGTACCGCCATCCGACACACAGCATCTAATTCTCTTTCTTTCATTATTTCGATCAACTTTTTCGTCTTATCCATTATGCCTCCTCTGATATTCCACGTGACAACTTTGTACTCCGATGGACAAGCCACCACTACTAAACTCATGAGGAAATAAGATATTCATCAGATAAAGTAGTTTTGTCGAATGACTATGTAAATGTAAAAATCATTGTCTAGATTTCAGTTATGGAAGACCTCTGTTCTGTTAACTTTGATGTCCAGCCTCTAACTCGCAACAAATTGACCTCTTATTCTTACTATAAAGGCAACTATAACCAAATAAGTTTAGATATTAGTTCGGTGAATAGGGATGAACTTCTTAGTAGAGGCAATGTGAATAATGCTGTTGAACTGTTTTACGAGACAATATATAATATTCGTGACAAATATATTCCTTCTCTTATACAAAGCAATAGCAAATATCCACCACGGTTTAATCTTGCTATTGTCAGATTAATTAATGAAAAGAATAAGTACCACAAGGAGTTCAAAATCTATAGAAATTTATATGATAAAATCACATTTGAAATTTTGAGCGAAAGGATTAAACGGATTGAAAAGACACTTTACAATGAATATATTTGTCGCGTTGAAGATAGTTCACAAAGTCGTTCTAAAACATTTTGGTCGTATATACGAAACAAAAGACGGGGTTCATCTTATCCCTCTCGTATGACTTATTCTGGTATAACATATAACTCAGAACAAGATATTTGTCATCTTTTTGCACAATATCTTCATTCTAATTACCTGCAACTAACTGAATCAGAAGAGACCTCACGCTGTACATCATCTTTCATATTAAACGATATCTCTACAATAAATACAAATTACTCTGAAGTAGAGAGGCTATTAAAGTCGCTTGATTTAAATAAATCAGCTGGCCCTGCTGGTATACCAGCTTTATTTCTAACAAAATGTGCTGAAACTTTATCGAAACCTATAACTTTTCTATTTAGAAGATCTATTAACGAGGGCTTAATGCCAGCAAAATGGAAATCCGCATTTATAACCCCCATACATAAAAAGGGTCCACAAAATATCATTGAGAATCATAGACCTATTTCAAAATAAAATCTCATTGCTAAGGTCTTTGAAAGAATTGTATACAACCAATCGGCGATCAAACATACTATCATTCCCCAACAGTATGGCTTTCTTCAAAAAAGATCCACTACGTCCAATCTTTTGCTATTTACGGATTTCGTTTCATATAATATGGATAACGGAAATCATATCGACGCCATATATACCGATTATGGCAAAGCATTTGATCGTATTGATCATGATATATTAATGGAAAAGTTATCGACAGCCGGTATAAGTTTACGTCCTATATCTCTAATAGATCACAAGCAGTAATTCTAAATGGATTTACATCATCCTGCGGACCTGTCCCCTCCGGAGTCCCGCAAGGTTCTTTACTTGGCCCTTTGCTCTTCGCAATTTTTATTAGCGATATAATTGAATACTTTTTAAACTCAATTTTTTTACTTTTTGCTGAAGATATGAAGTTTTATAGCGTAATAAATAATTTAGACGATGCGCTATACTTACAAAACGATCTACTCAATTTTAACAATTACTGTAGTAGAAATAAACTTGATATTAACGTAGATAAATGTTTTTGTGTTATATGACGGGCGTAAGCGTAATATGAAAATATTTAAATATCATCCCTTCAAGGATCAGAATTATCCAGGTGCAACGAAAGAAGTGACTTGGGTTCATTGACAACAAATTATTTTATGAACAGCATATTGAACAAATTGTTAATAAAGCATATAAAGCTCTTAGCTTTATCATTAGATCATGTTTTAGATTCCGTAACTTAAAATCTATTAAAATTTTATAGTGTTCACTTGTTCCCAGTAATCTGGAATACGCAAGTCAAATATGGAATCCTCAGTACAACATTTACGTTAATAAAATTGAATACATCAAAAAAAGGTTCATCAGATATGTGTGCTCAAAATTCCGCATTCCCAAAGAAAGCGGATTCGGCGATATACGGAGAGGCTTAAACGGTTCAACCAGAATCGTCTCTTTCAGAGTGACCTAAAGAGGCTCTACAAATCATTGGAGCGACCTGGAACATGTAAAACAGGTCAAGGACCGGATCAGGCTGATATTGTGACCTTTTGGCGGAACCTATGGTCAGAGCCTGTTATCCACAGAGAGGGTCGTTGGACGGAAACCATTGAGGATGTGTGTGCACTTATTAAACCCAAGGATCCCATCGTTATTAGACCAGACGACGTAGCTGGCGGTCCGTGGAGCGCCGAACTGGAAAAGTCCGGGGCTCGACGGATTGCATCACTACTGGTTGAAGGGGTTCATGGTGTGTCACGCAATACATATTAATTTAAAAGACATATTAATTTAAAACATAGTAAAACAACGTCAATTCAATTCAAAATTATAAAATATCATGTCAATTATTGTTAATTTCCTGTCATATTTTTAATAGATATTTACCGTGCAATTCAAATAACATAAATTAATCAAGATTATTTCATTTTATCAATCAAATAGTCGTTGGTTATATAATAACATTTTTTAATTAGGAATTCCTTTAGTTTGGCCTTGAAAATAGTCGCACTAAAGTTCCTATCTGCCAGTCCTCTCGGTAATTTATTATATATAATGGGTGCCATGTTTAATATGCTTTTACTGAACTGTGTAGATGAGTGCCGAGTGAAATATATTTTTTTCATTTTCTTGCACTCTCCGAATATAAACATGTTTTATTCGTCTTAACGAATACAACAACTTAGACAAGGAAGTATTCTTAATTTTTGGAAATAAGGCTTACATGTATCGGTAGGTTTTAAGTGACAGATAGGCCTTATACATTTTTTTCTGGGCTCTAAATACACTCTCTTTATCAGTAGAATTTTCCCAGAAAATAATACTATAACGTAAGGTTGCGGTCACTTAGAATTATATGCAATCATAACTGGATTCTGATTTACTACTTTAAAAACCATTCACAGTGCAAAAGAAAGAGAATTTAATTTTGAACACACATTTTCTATGCGAGTTTTCCATGACAAACAGTCATCAATATAAAGGCCTAGGAATTTAGTATTAGAAATTTTATTTATTTCAATTCCTGAATATTTATATTTTTCGGTCTATTTTTAAAAGTCATTGTATTGTTTTTTTCTTTGTTACCCAGTCAATTATATCATTTAAAGCATTAATAATGTCATTCTTAATTGCAATTTCATTTCTGCCTCTAAAAATAACTGTGATGTCATCTGCATATAGAACCATTTCATGATCTGTACACGTAGGGAAATCATTAATGTATGAATTAAATGTGTATTAAATATGTAAATTAAATTTATAAATTTAATGTGTAAACAAAATGTGTTAAATTAAAATATAAGTATAAATAACTGAAATAAGGCTCTGTTAAGCTGACATTTAGAATGACAATATACATTTTAAGCTAATAATTGTGCGATAATAACTGTAATGGCTGAACAGAGGCGACTACAAATGAGAATAAACAACCTGCCAACGATCCTCATAACGTGTCCCACTTTATTTTTATATACGAGGCATGAATAAAGCGTTGATAATTAATTAAATGCTCGTCAAAATTTATCGCATCTTATGAGTGCCTTTTGAAAACTCATTGGTACTGCCACCTGGGGATCGAACTCGGGTCTCTCGACTCGAAATTCCGACCACCCAACAACTCGGCTATCGTGATTCTTTATATATATATATATATATATATATATATATATATATATATATATATATATATATATATATATATATATATATATATATATATATATATATATATATATATATATATATATATATATATATATATATATATATATATATATATATATATATATATATATATATATATATATATATATATATATATGTATATATATATATATATATATATATATATATATATATATATATATATATATATATATATATGTATATATATATATATGTATATATATATATATATATATATATATATACGTCACGTTGCCCCAAACATACTTCGCTGAAAACTGGGTCAAAGGACTTCATTATCTTGACGCTATCTATTGTATGGGAAATTGCGTGCAGATATCTCATTAAATATTACTAGGTGATCATGATCAATACGATGTTGCTGTAGCTCGGTCTGTTATATATGTCGGTATATATATATATATATATATATATATATATATATATGTATATGTATATATATATATATGTATATATATATATATATATATATATATGTATATATATATATATATATATATATATATATATATATATATATATATATATATATATATATATATATATATATATATATATATATATATATATATATATATATATATATATATATATATATATATATATATATATATATATATATATAAATATATATATATATATACATATATATATATATATATATATATATATATATATATATATATATATATATATATATATATATATATATATATATATATATATATATATATATATGTATATATATATATATATATTGGGTTAGACATAGGACAAGACTCTTAACTCAAATTCCGGTCAACCAAACACTCGACTATCGTGTCTATTTATGTAGTGGAAAAAGTCTCAACAATATACATTAAATAAAGGGAGATAAGGATTTTGTTATAGGACAACACTTTTGTAAACTCGTGGGAAATCACAATGTGAAATACAAAACTGTGCGAATAGTCCTAAGAAATCACTATACGCGAATACTTAAATATCATTATGTTCTTATTGTGCTGCCGTAAGGAGACATGTAAGAATTTACAACCTTTTCCTTTCCATGGGTGTTGACTGCGATGGTGGGGAGATGATGAGATATATAGGCTGATTAAGGAGATATAATAAGCATTTCGAAAAATACCAGACCTAAATAAAGCAGACCGGTATGGACATATCGTCTAAGGAGCGTGGTGTCTTATATGGTATTGTTACTTCCCTTACCGAGCGTGGCGATTATGAGGGAGAGGAAGAGGCCTATGTCCTGCAGTGGAATTTTGTAGGTCGTTTTGTTTTGCTCATTGCTTTTTTATTTTCACGCCATTTCCCAATACTGAGGTAGGCAGAGGTCTAGAATATAAAGTACTTTCGAGCTGCTCATCGCCGTAGCTTGTTTGGGATAACGTCGCAGGTGGCGTGCCTATCGCCGTCTTAGAGTCCAAGCTATGCTAGCAATGTGCCTAAACACACACGAACTTACTTATCTAAGTAGTCATATAGACATATAAACATCCATGACTCGAGTACAATGTACCCCTTGCAGAATTCATATCCGCAACCACAAGCTTCGAAGGTTTTAGGTCGTATATTGAGATTGTTGTTTATGAGCATAATTAGCATAAATTTTTCATTTATCGACAAATTAAATTATTACTATTTTTATGGAGCTACTAATGTAAGCAAAAGGAAATTGTAAGGTGAAAGGAAACTTTAAGCAATAAATAATGTTCTGCGAATCCCCTTAAGGCGATTATTTACTTTTTTCCCTATAAGTTATTGTAACTTTCACTGTATGTCCTTTCATAATCATAACAGATAATTTAAAATTAAATAAATGAGAAGTTAAAAATATCTATTGACTGGGGCGATATTGTAAGGGTTACGTTATGTTGTTACCAATGTTGGGTTATTTTTTTTTAATTTCTCATTTATTTAATTAGCAGGTTGGTCATGGTATCGCCAGCTTTGTTAGGTGAAACTTTTTAAGTTGGAGGAGCTCCGTGGACGAGTGAAGTACAAACTGGTTTTCATGTTGTCACCAGCTCTGTCTCTGTATGCTCTGTCCTGGGTTCTCGAACGGGTCAATGTAAAAAACCATTTTTTCTATATTGTCTCGGGTCTGGGTGTTTGTGGTTCCTTCGTTATTTCTCATTCCATAACACAAGTGCTTTAGCAACTTACTTTGGGATCTGAATAAATCCTTGAAGATAGATTTTGTTTTGTTTTTGGATTAAAATAACTTATGTTCGTTTCCAAGATTCTACTACCATCTTACTAAATGACATCAAAATCTATTGTGATTAAGTCGGGGAAGCGTAACAGATACACAGAGTTATTTATTTATTAAAAAGGCTTACCAATTAAGTACATAGAGAATATTTAAAATTATTTTTAAAAGCTAAATTATAAAGGCAAGGCATAGTCAAAAATGCACGCTTTGCAATACATAACACAATACTGGTTCCGACTTTGTTATATGGCAGCGAAACCTGGATATGCCAGAAGAAGCATAAAAGTGAGTTGAATGCTGTGGAGATGCGATATTTTCCTAAAATGTGCGGCGTTACCATGGCCGACCGAAAGCGAAACTAAGAGATTCGGAATATGGTGGTAGGTTTGAAAGATGACCTTATCACTAAAATTGATAAGGGCGTGCTTTGATGATTTGGGCACGCTGAGCGAATGAGCGAAGACCGAATGAATATATATAGCGCAAATGTTAATATCAAAAGGGGTCGAGGTAGGCCGATGGCGATCTCTTTGTTTGTCTCTGGCTACCCCGTCAGGAACTATGCGTGAAGATATATAATTAAAGAAATATATATACCTCGTGCATCGACTACCTAAAAACAAGTTCAAGTTCAAGTCAAATAATTTGCTCAAAACATGTGATTATATACAGATGTCCATGAAAATTTGTGTACAATGTTTTAACCATATAGTCATGCAAATATAAGAGAAATTTTAGATAGTTAAATATAATGTCATTAATAATTTGTTAATAATAATTTGAAACTTTCAATTATGAATAATGAGAAATTATATAATAAAATTAAAATTCAATTTGTCATATTAATTTAAAACAACGTCAATTCAATTCAAAATCATAAAATATCATGTCAATTATTGTTAATTTCCTGTCATATTTTTTAATATATATTTACCGTGCAATTCAAATAACATAAATTAATCAAGATTATTTCATTTTATCAATCAAATAGTCGTTGGTTATATAATAACATTTTTTTTAATTAGAATTCCTTTAGTTTGGCCTTGAAAATAGTCGCACTAAAGTTCCTATCTGCCAGTCCTCTCGGTAATTTATTATATATAATGGGTGCCATGTTTAATATGCTTTTACTGAACTGTGTAGATGAGTGCCGAGTGAAATATATTTTTTTTCTTTTTCTTGCACTCTCCGGGAATATAAACATGTTTTTATTCGTCTTAACGAATACAACAACTTAGACAAGGCAGTATTCTTAATTTTTGGAAATAAGGCTTACATGTATCGGTAGGTTTTAAGTGACAGATAGGCCTTATACATTTTTTCTGGGCTCTAAATACACTCTCTTTATCAGTAGAATTTTCCCAGAAAATAATACTATAACGTAAGGTTGCGGTCACTTAGGAATTATATGCAATCATAACTGGATTCTGATTTACTACTTTAAAAACCATTCACAGTGCAAAAGAAAGAGAATTTAATTTTGAACACACATTTTCTATGCGAGTTTTCCATGACAAACAGTCATCAATATAAAGGCCTAGGAATTTAGTATTAGAAATTTTATTTATTTCAATTCCTGAATATTTATATTTTTCGGTCTATTTTTAAAAGTCATTGTATTGTTTTTTTCTTTGTTACCCAGTCAATTATATCATTTAAAGCATTAATAATGTCATTCTTAATTGCAATTTCATTTCTGCCTCTAAAAATAACTGTGATGTCATCTGCATATAGAACCATTTCATGATCTGTACACGTAGGGAAATCATTAATGTATGAATTAAATGTGTATTAAATATGTAAATTAAATTTATAAATTTAATGTGTAAACAAAATGTGTTAAATTAAAATATAAGTATAAATAACTGAAATAAGGCTCTGTTAAGCTGACATTTAGAATGACAATATACATTTTAAGCTAATAATTGTGCGATAATAACTGTAATGGCTGAACAGAGGCGACTACAAATGAGAATAACCAACCTGCCAACGATCCTCATAACGTGTCCCACTTTATTTTTTATATACGAGGCATGAATAAAGCGTTGATAATTAATTAAATGCTCGTCAAAATTTATCGCATCTTATGAGTGCCTTTTTAAACGCTATAATAAACATTTTTATTGGGCTTCAATGATATGCGGTCCATAGTCCACCTAATGGTGGTAATAGCCACTATTGCTAAATATGGTTCTCTACTAAGAGCTTTAGATATGCTTCAACATCTCTAATGAGTTATGCGGAGATTATTCGGACTATTGTTGGCTTAAAGTGGAGCTTCGTTGAAAAGTCAGTCGAAGGGACATTATCATTATCAGGCGCGTGTCACAGAAGCCTGACAATCATTGCCACGCTTCTGCCTACCACAATATGGGAAATTGCTTGAAGATAAAAAAAAATAATTAGATTATAACCATTTCTTTGTTGGTTTACGTTTACTTCATCTTTGGGAACACTGCAACTTTGGTTCAGTAGTTTAAAGGATGTGAGCCAAATTTTATATGTATGTAAATTTTATATGTATTTAACTACACTGCTAATACATTTTATTTCTGTTCAGCCTGATGGTTGACTGGTAGAGAATGCCACTTGGCATTAAGTCCGCCATACGTACTACACTGGGCATTGAAGCTTAAATAAATATATAAATTAAAGGCGGCAAAGGACTCACCACCTGTCACGATGTCCCGAAAATATCTTCGGAGGAAGGTGGGTCGAAGGGACTTAATTGTCTAGACTAGACCTCTGTCTACCCCTGTGTTGGGAATTGCGTGAATATATTTATTTAAATATTTATTATAAGTGTACAATAAGTGTGGTGTGAGAACAAACATATTCCTGTGAGTATCAATCAAATGAAATACCAACTCACTTCGACGTTGATGTATTGCACTGCGCATTTGGTTCTTTTCAATTATCGTTTTTTTATAAAAAAAACTAACGCGTTTACTGAGAAAAATTAAGTTTGCTCTTACACTATTTATATATATATATATATATATATATATATATATATATATATATATATATATATATATATATATATATATATATATATATATATATATATATATATATATATATATATATATATATATATATATATATATATATATATATATATATATATATATATATATATATATATATATATATATATATATATATATATATATATATATATATATATATATATATATATATATATATATATATATATATATATATATATATATATATATATATGTATATATATATATATATATATATATATATATATATATATATATATATATATATATATATATATATACATACACATATATATATATATATATATATATATATATATATATATATATATATATATATATATATATATATATATATATATTTTGCTTAAAAGGAGACACCAGATAATTGTAACCATATGTATTCTCTGTGTTTACGTAAATAAGGATATTTTTTTTAACTACTACTGACTACACAAATACACCATTAACTCGTATGTTGAACCACCGACACACGCAATTAATGTTTAATGTTAAAACTGTTTTATTCGTTCTCTAATGTAGACCACGACGCTGAATTTAAATTAAACTCATTTAAATTCTCGATAGACATCTTAAAACTTTAATGTTTGCGACTGCGCCACTGTAATGTACAGGGATATCAATAAGACGCGGCTCGTTCGGAACATTTTTCTTCTTCTATTATCTATTCCTTAGTATGTTGCACTCTTACAAAAGGGCGAATTGAATATTTAACACAATATGTAGGTATGTGTAGTTATAACTACAGTGAACATTTAGTAGCTATGCACATTAATTATACATTACAGGTATATTGTATATTTGCATTGTGTTTTATATTTGCATGGTCACTAAAACAGCGTCACTAATTAAGCTTCGGTGTAAGGTGGGTCGAAATAACTTACACTATAATATCTGGACCTCTATCTACCCCAGTATTGGGAAAATGTGTGAAGATTTATTTATTTATTTATGGAAAACCAACAGCTTATTTAATACATAATTTAACAAACAAAATAACAACTTAAAAGCCAATAACAGGTTTTCACTAATAGCAACTAAATAAAAACAATGATTCGTCATTATAAACACTAAAGCACACATCTAATAAGAAAATGAAAAACAGTAAAATTCATATATGTAAATGAATAAAAGCGAGGTGGAGGACGGAGTGCAGAGTTGGCACGTGGAATGTTAGAGGAGGCATGAGAGATAAGACGAATGAGTTGATTGAAATAATGAAAGAAAGAGAATTAGATGTCATGTGTTTGTCGGAGACCAAGCGGAAGGGCAGTGGTACTGAAGAGCTCCCTGGCGGGGCGTTAGCTCTATGGTCCGGAGTCCCGGAGAGCGAGAGCGCCTGCCAGGGAGTGGGGGTGCTGCTGTCGTCTCGGTTGGTCGATGTTATGACTGAATATAAGGCTGTGAACTCGAGACTTCTCTGGGTTCGCTTTAAATTGGGACTGACGAAGTTATTCCTTTTGGCTGTTTATACGCCGGTGGCTTCGTCGTCAGAGCTGAGCTGGAGGAGTTTTGGGAGAATGTAAGAGAAGTTCTAGACTTGGTTAGAGGAAACGAAAGAATTGTTGTATGTGGTGATTTGAATGGATGGGTTGGTACCGCTCGGCCAGGGTACGAGTCGGTGCTTGGAATGTTGGCGATAAAAGGGTTAACGATGCTGGCAAGCTTATACTGGCTGTATGCAAGGAAAAGGGTCTTCTTGTGACAAACACTATGTTTAGTCACAAGAAAATCCATATGTATACTAGAACAAGAGAGAATGAGAGAAGTATGATCGATTTATTCCTGGTGGATGACCGACTGCGAAAACAGGTGATGGATACGCGAGTGTTCCGAGGTGCTGACCTGGGAACGGATCACTACCTAGTGATTACTAGATTTAGGGGTCTGTTCGCGGGTTGGCGCCACCGGACGACGATACCAGAACCACAGTCGGTCGGTAGCATCCGAAGCTGGAAGCTTCAGGAAGCGGACACTAGGAATAAATATCAAGCAAGGGTAGCCGAAAAGCTGGACAGCATTGGTGTTAGGAAAGAATGTGGAAGAAATATGGCAGAGCCTTAGAGATGGAATGGTTAGTGCAGCGGAAGACGTGTGTGGAAATGTGAAAAGAGGTAGTAGTAAAAGGGTGATGCATGGTGGAATGACGAAGTGAAAGAAGCTGTAAATAAGAAGAAGAAAGCATGGTTAGACTACTTGGCCTCTAGTAATGATAAGGATATGAGAGAGAAGAGGAAAGAAAGATATAAGCTCCAGAAAGTTCACACGAAAGCATTGATTGAGGAAGTGCGTGAAAGGAGTAGAATGGAAGCGGACGAAAGGTTGTCGCACAACTTCAAGGAGAACCCAAACGCTTCTGGAAAGAGGTTGGAAGGACCCGGAGTGGTGCGACAGCCTTAAGAATGAATAAAGTGCTTTCGGGAACCAATGACGTCCTCTCAGAAAAATCGGACGTCATGCAGCGATGGAGCGAATTTTATAGAGAGATGTATGCGTGTGATGATCTTAGTGAGGGATCCGGGGTGACGCCGTGACTGGTACGCCAGACTCGGACCTCGATTACACTGAGGTCATCAGTGTGAAAGAGATTGAATGTGCGATTAGAAGTTTGAAATGTGGTAAGGCTGCGGGACTAGACAGAGTTACTGCTGAAATGGTCAAGTATGGTGGGCCACGCGTCTGGGACAGCTTTCATCTGCTGTGCAATTTGTGCTGGCGAACGGAAGCTGTTCCGGATGATTGGCGATCCGCGGTCATTATGCCTTTATATAAAGGTAAAGGTTCACATTATGACTGCGGGTGCTATCGGGCGATCAGCTTGACTAGTTTAGCAAGTAAAGTTTATTCGAAGGTTTTGACACGTAGGATGCAAGAGAAATCGGAAAGATTTCTATGGGAGGCACAATGCGGATTTAGACCTGGAAGAGGATGCACGGATCAAATGTTTTCTCCGCATGATCACGGAGAAGCTTCTGGCTGCTAACCAGAAGATTTTCTGTGCTTTTATGGATCTTGAGAAAGCATTTGAAAAGGTTGTAAGGAAGAAAATGTGGGAACTGTTGCCGGGGTATGGTGTGGATGGTCGATTGCTAAGGGCTGTGCAGTCACTTTACTGTGACTGTTAAGCCTGTGTGCGGGTAGGCATGACCTGTCACCCATGTTTAGCGTCAAACGGGCGTAAAACAGGGTTGTGTCATGTCTTCCGGCTATTCATACTGTATCTCGACAGCTGTTTACAGAAGCTGAAAGATAGCTGTTTGGGTGTGAAATCGGGTGACATAAAAGTAAATTGTCTGCTTTATGCTGATGATGCAGTGCTTATAGCACCATCAGAGGCAGAACTGCAGGCATTAGTCACGTGTATGAAAGAAGAATGTGAAATTAATGGTCTCCGTTTGAATGCTAATATAAATATAAAACTAAGGTTAATAAAAAAAATAAAACTAAGGTTATAAAATAAAACTAAGGTTCTGGTATTTGAAAGGGACGAAGAAAGAACGAAGTGCGAAATTTGGGTAAATCAGGAATGTCTAGAACAGGTGAATGAAATCCTATACTTGGGGAGTGCGTTTAGCCGGGATGGAAGATGTGATTTAGATGTGGACAGGCGTGTCGCTGCCGGGAACAAAGTCAATGGTGCCCTGACTGCGTTAATCAAAAGGCAAGGCGTTGTGAAAAGTGCACGCCTTGCAATACATAACGCAGTGTTGGTACCGACTTTGTTTTTGTTTGAGTCCGACTTTGTTGGAGATGCGATCTCCTCGTAAAATGTGCGGCCTTACCATGGCCGACCGAAAGCGAAACGAAGAGATTCGCAATATGGCAGGTTTGAAAGATGACCTTGTCTCAAAAATGGATAAGGGCGTGCTTCGATGGTTTGGGCACGTTGAGGGAATGAGTGAAGACCGAATGGTGAAGAAAATATATAGCGCGAAAGTTAATATTAAAAGGTGTCGAGGTAGACCGAGATTAACTTTCGAAGACCATGTGAGCAAATTGCTCGAAGAGAGGAGGGTCAAGAGTACTCGGATACCTAGACGTGCATGTATGAAGAAGATGATGAATCTGAAAGAAGCGAAAGAAGTATGTAGGGATCGTGACACTTGGCGATCTGTTCTCTCTGGCTACCCCGTCAGGGATTGTGCGTGAAGATAAATAAATAAATAAATAAAATAAAAGCGAGACAAGGACAGAAAATAGAAAATATTGCTTACACTAATTATTCATTAAAAAAAAAATTTGTCGGTAGATAAATTAGAGTATTCTTTCTGAGATTCAAAGCAGGAGTTCTTAGTGAAATTTGTGAGAGAAGTTCAGGACAGTCTACGCTACTTGTAGCAATTTTAAGCAAGAATAATATATCAATCTTACGACGCTTAGCCAAAGGTAGCAGATGGTGTTGCTTGCATAAAGAAAGGTAGTCTTCAGAACGATGCCTTGTATGACTACGATAGCAGAGATAACGCAGGAATTTTTGTTGAACGTTCTCAATCCGTGAAACGTAGGTGTTGTACAACGGGTTCCAGATCTGCGAAGCATATTCAAGGGTACTGCGAACATAAGTGCAGTACAAAATTTTAATAGTTTTTATATTGTTGAACTCTTTCGCAGTACGCATAACAATACCTAATGCCTTGGATGCTCTTGCTATGATATTGTCAACATGTTCATTAAATATTAATTTTGAATCGTGAACAACACCTAGGTCTCTAACAGCATACTGTTTCTTTAGCTTTTGACCTTTGAGGTGATAGTCAAATAGAATTATATTACGCTTTCGAGAATATGTAACTACGGCGCATTTACATGGATTAAGATCAAGCTTGTTAATCGTACAATACTCCTCCAATCTCAAAAGATCATTCTGAAGTGATATAGCATCCTCTTGTGACGAAATATTAGCGAATTTATACAACTACAATTTATATCGTTAATTAAGATTCTAAGACTGTCATTGGCTCACGAAGCTATTACACAAAGTCAAAGTCATTTATTTTAATCAATTTAGTTTTCTTTAAAGCTCTTTTAACGTTATTAACTACACCGCTTCAGCGCAAGAATACCTTTTCAGAGAAAAACCGGCAAGCTGGTTAAATTAATCAAAGCAAGCTCTGTGGTCTATTCTTTTTTTTAATAACTCTATTTTAAAATGTCATTTACATCCACATTTTTTTCCTTAAAACTTTTTTACAGTATGACTATTTTTGTTAGACAGTTTTAGGTTTTTTGAATCCTATTAGAAAACAAATGTTATAACACCTTCATTAAGCTGAGTCGGTCTTTTTGCCCATTGCATCACAACTTATATGAAAACGATAAACAACTGTTATTTTTTTCATGTCATTTTTATGTTTTATTTATAGATATTGTCATTACTTTATTATCATCTCTAAGTTTGTTAATTTTTTCTCATTGTTAATTTTCTCTTCAATTTACTATGTTCGTGGTATATTATGTGCAATAAATGATTCTTTCTTTCTTTCTTTCTATTACATATTTGTAACCATAAATAAGTCTATAATATTAATAATTATGTATAAGTCTGCCCCCGTCTGCTTCGCGTGGCAAACGCCCAGCGCCCTTGCGGGTGGAATTTCGTAAAATACGTATTAAAGTATATTACATTAATATAAAACAGGAATATATATATTCCCACCAAATATCTAGTCTCTATGCCTTATGACCAGAAATATCGTGATGTCAGTAAAGTCAGTGATATTTACTTATATATAAAGTTTGGAAAAATATATTTTATTCCTCTTGAGTCAAGATTCTAGATGTTTTAAAATTCTAAATCAATTTCGGCCTACTTATATGTAATCAGAATCTGTAACAACTAATTAAAAACTAACAATTCATGAAATTTTTTCTTACTGTTAGAGTAGTTTTCGAATATATCATTCATATAAATTGACGTCTGTGGATGAGTGGCGTACACATCGGTCTGCATGGTGTCGCCAGCTCTGAACTTCCGGGTTCGATTCCCTGTCGGGTCGAGTCTCGGGTCTGAGTATTTATGGTACTTAGGTTGTTTTTGATTCCATAACACAAGTTCCATTTCATAACAATAGTTCCTAGACACCTGAACAAAATAAATCGTAAGATATGATTACTTATTACTACAGAGGAGAAAAAGACAGAAATCTTCCATTTCTGGATGTACTAGTGAATTGGGAACCTAATCGAAGCCTTGTAAATACCATTTTCAGAAAATTGGCCTGCGATTAGAACTTAAAGTAAGAACAAATTAATATATATATATCTTCACGCCATTCCCAATACAGGGGTGGAGGTCTCGACATTTAAGTTTTTTCGACCCACCTTCCACCGAAGATGTTTTTGGGACAATGTGACAGGTGGACAGCCCGTCACCGTCTGTATGTCCAAGCCAATGATTTAATGAACCGTACATAGGTTTTAAAAAAAACCATTGGTATGAGGCTGCAATCTGTGGAACGGCCTCGGGTCTCTCGACTCGAATTCCGATCATCCAACCACTCGGCTGTCGTGATATATAATACGAACTTTAATAAAAACGAAAAAATTTAGTTTACAATGTGAATAACTTTAGACGAAAAGGAATTAATTGTTGGGTCGAAGGGACTTAATTGTCTGGACCTCCGTCTACCACAGTATTGGGAATAGCTTGAAGATATGTTTATACTTTGTGAATACATTTTGTGCACCTTCAAGCACAAGAAGTGATATAAAGGCTGGCAAAATTGGACGTGAATGTTGAAAAATTATCCGACCAGCTTCTCCTCGTGGCTTCGCCCGGGGTTTAAGAAAACGCGGGATCCTTGTACATTTTTTGAAATTAAAGTAGCCAAAGTTACTTCATACAATATCGACTAACTAGCAATGGAAATCACGTTAAAATTGGTTCAGCCGTTTCACGGATTTGCCGGAACAAAGAGAAAGATAATATTTAAACTTATAAGTACCATATATATATTTTCACAGGCATTTAGTAAAAAGTTTACACATTCCAAACGGGCACTTAAATTTTATTTAAGTTATACATAAAATTTTGATGTATATTTTCATTTATTATTTATTTTTGGATGATTGTTTCTCAATCGCCAAAAAGGCTCTTTGGATTTAATTCAAATTTGCACAAAGATAGATTTATAACCTAATTTAACCCAAAGCATACCTTTATCCCGGAAAATTATCCTTTCCTGGTGACTTTAACTGAGGGCAAAGCAGCGTCGTGCAGCTAAAACTTTAACCTTATAAAATCTATTAGTGTGTTAGTTGAAAATAAAATACTTTTACTTAAGTGCCTACTAAATATAGTTATCTTGCCATTATTCCAGACCAAAACCAGCAACAAGATAGACTTTACAATCCGCTGTTACAGTATAGCGACTGCAAAATAAACTGTATAGTTAATTTACTTCATGAAGCTCAGCCAATTTCCTGCTACTCGTGCTTAATTATTGTGGAGATTTTCAATTTCCGTTAGGTGATTATCTATAATCTATGGTACAATATACCGTGTCTTACAATTATAATGTTATTATCTTAACTACTATGTCAGACAGATAGTTAAAATAACAACATTATATTTGTAATACTCGGTATTTAATAGCTTGAAAATTAATATGGCGATTTTCTCGCCACCTGTCACGTTGTCCCAAATAAGTTTCCGTGAAAAGTGGGTCGAAAGGACCTCATTGTCTAGACCTCTGTCTACCCATGTATTAGGAATTTCGTGAAGATATCTTTGCGTGATATACCTCTGCCTGCCCAAGTATGGGAAATCCTCGGTATGTATTACGCTAAATGGTCATGTTTAATATTCTGTGTAGATTTACAATGATTTCTCATCATTGTAAATCTTTTAAAAAGTGTGTTTATAGGATTTGGTACGTGCCTGCGTGACGTAAATATATTTGATTTTTGAAAATATATTGTTATTTCTTTTCACTAATATTTTTCTATGAATATTGTAAATTTGTAAATAAGGTGTAATGCGAATGAAGTCACGATAGATAGAGTGGTTGGGTGGTCGAAATTTCGAGTCGATAGGCCCGAGTTCAATCCCCAGGTGGCAGGCACGTACGTATGGGTTTTTCAAACACTTATGAACGAATTATATCGTTGACTTGGACATAAATACGGCGACGGGCTCACCACCTGACACGTTGTCCCGAAGTATCTTCGGTGGAAGGTGGGTCAAAGGGTCTTAATTGTCTAGACTACACATCTGTCTACCCTTGTATTGGGAATTGTGTGAAGATATTTATTTATTTATTTAAGGTGTTACGCATAATAACCCAGTAATATTACCTGATTAAATAAGTGAATAATACATATATACATAGATAAGGATAATATCACTTACGTTGCTCTGATCCCAAAGTAAGTTAAACACTTGTGTTATTAAATCAGAAGCAACAAAGTTACCAAAAACACCCAGACCCAAAAAAATTTAGAACAATGTTTTCTATAATGACTTGACCAGGACCCTTTCTAACCTGAGACTTCAAAGCTGGCAACACCATGAAAACCAGTGTGTACGCCACTCGTCCACGGAGCTCATCAATGTAGTTTTTTTACAACAATTTAAAAATTATGCAATATTAAACTATACAAAACCAAGGTAGCTTTTTTTTGACAACCGTTGGGGAAGAAAGGTTCTTGAGTTGCAACTTCGTACAGACAAACGCAGTGTAGGACGACCCACGAGATGTAGTGACGACTTGCAAATGTTGTGGCTGAGGACCGTTTACTGTGGAAAGCTCCAGAACTTTAGGTAGGCCTATGATCAGCAGTGGACTCTTGATAGGCTGAAAAAGAAGTTTTTTACTTTTATATCGTTTCATTAAGCAAAATTGGGGATCGTTTAGAATTTTGTACTGGACTTTTGGAGTTTTTATGTATATGTGAATATTTATTTATGAAAAAACTGTATTGGAAAAATGCGTCAGATTAAACACAATTCTGAATTTTAAGGTAAATAAAATTCGAGTGTAACTATTTATGTATTACGTTCAAGTTACTGACAAACTTTATTATCAGCTGCGCCAAATATGTAAATGAGAAGATATTTTATGCTAATCACTTAAGTCGGTAAGTAATGTCTGTTATAAAACCGTATCCTAGAACACTGAAATTCGTACTTAAGTTCAAGGTACAAGGTATTGTAGAACATTCGTACCATTTTGTTTTGAATGTTTGTACTTGAGTCATGGATGTTTATGTATATTTATCTATGTATATATATATATATATATATATATATATATATATATATATATATATATATATATATATATATATATATATATATATATATATATATATATATATATATATATATACATATATATATATATATATATGTATATATATATATATATATATATATATATATATATATATATATATATATATATATATATATATACATATATATATATATATATATATATATATATATATATATATATATATATATATATATATATATATATATATGTATATTTTCGGACCAAATTCATTATTACCACCGTAATGTATCAATACTTAGGAGGATTCCTAGAGGTGCGAGGATGCAGCTAGCTAAAGCTTTATCAAATACCATTCAAAATTGTTTTACTTTTAACACAGTAACTAGTTGGCAAAAATTATTTTACTTTGCATATTTTCATTTTCATTTTGACAAAACGGGACGTAAGTCAATTACGTCCCAGCTTAAAAACAATTCTTTTCAAAATTTTGATTCACCGATTGATACATCCGTAGCTCCAAGACCACACAATTTTAATTTAAAGAAAGTTGTCGAGTCTAAAGTTATGGATTGTGATTTAAAAAACGCATCGCGTGTTTTATTTTCAGATGATATCCTGGCGCCTCACAATGCGGACACCCTTGAAAGCTTACATCAGAAGCATCCTAAGGCCAATTCCTCCTTGCTTCTACCGTCGCCTCCTGATCCTTCTTATCAGCCATTACAAGTTTCAGAAAAAGATACTTTAGAGGCAATTATGTCTTTCTCAAATGGCTCTGCCGGCGGCATTGACGGAATTATGCCTCAACATCTGAAAGATCTTGTAAGCGCGTCCGCCGGTGACGCCGGCCGAATTCTTTTGAGCGACATAACAAAATTAAGTAATTTTATGCTTTCTGGCAATGTAAATCCCAATTTTGTTAAAATCATATATGGAGCAAGGTTATGTGCCTTTAAAAAAAAGGATAATGGTATCCGCCCTATAGCTGTTGGTTCCACTTTTAGACGTTTAATTTCTAAATTAGTATGTAGGCACATAACCTCCGATCTAAAGTCAAAATTTAAGCCTGTTCAGTTAGGCTTCGGTAGCAGAAGAGGTTGTGAGGCAGCTGTACATTCAGTGCGTACTTTTTTAACGAATTGTCAAACAGATGTTCTCTTGAAAGTTGACCTTAGGAATGCCTTTAACTCCCTCGACAGATCAACCCTGCTAAAGGAGGTTGCGAAACATACCCCGGAAATTTACCATTACGTTTGGCAATTTTACAGTCAAAACTCTAATTTATTTTACGAAAATCATTTAATTGACTCAGCCGTCGGAGTTCAGCAGGATGATCCACTGGGCCCAGCATTGTTTAGTTTGGGAATTCAACCGATTATTTCAAAGTTTAAATCCAAACTCAATGTTTGGTACCTAGATGACGGAACCCTAGGAGGAAAGCCAGATGACGTGCAAAATGACCTTCAAAAATTATTCAAAATTTTAAAAACATTGGCCTTGAATTAAATAATACGAAATGTGAACTATTCATTCCTGACCGTTTGTCTTCCCATAGACACAGTTTGTTTCAAAATTTTAACAATATATCTCCTGGCATTAAAGTAACTGAGGCGGATTCTCTTAACCTCCTTGGAGCGCCGTTATTTATAGAGAGTATGAAACCTCTTTTGAAAGTAAAATTTGATCAATTTTTAGAACATGTTAATAAACTGTATATTCTTAATTCTCATATAGCGCTTACTATTTTAAAATATTGCGTTCTTGTTCCTAAATTTACTTATTTACTCCGCTCGAGTCCAGCATGGAAATGTTCTGATTTTTTAAAACAAATTGACCTTAATCTCAAAATAGCTTTGGAAAAAATTCTAAATTTATCTTTAGTCTCATCTAGCTGGACTCAAGCTACTTTACCTGTTAGATTTAGAGGTATCGGTATAAGAGAGGTTTCAAATATTGCGCTGCCGGCTTTCCTTGCCTCCGTACACAGTGTTCATGATTTGTCACATAAAATTCTTAAGAATGATTTGGACTTGACCTTTGCTACCGAGGCAAGATAAGCATGGTTACGTCTCTGTCCCGGCGAGGATATTCCATTGGAACCTAACTCACAAAAACGGTGGGATATCCCGTTGGTTCAGAATGTGCAGAAATGCTTACTGAACAATTTTCACTGTGACAGAGACCGCGCCCGCTTTCTAGGTGTTTCGACAAAGGAATCCAGTTACTGGCTACATGCTTTACCATCAAGTAACCTGGGTAAAAAAAAATATCTTCACGCAATTCCCAATACAGGGGTAGACAAAGAACAAGTCTAGACAATTAAGTCCCTTTGACCCACCTTCCACCGAAGATATTTTCGGGACAACGTGACAGGTGGTGAGCCCGTCGCCGCCTTTATGTCCAAGCCAACGATAAAATTCGTACATAAGTTTTTGAAAAACTCATTGGTACTGCCACCTGGGGATCGAACTCGGGTCTCTCGACTCGAAATTCCGACCACCCAACAACTCGGCTATCGTGACTTTTTAACCTTGGTACATTACTAGATAACGAAAGTTTACGTATAGCTGTAGGAATACGATTGGGTGCATCGATTTGTCAACCACATCGATGTCCTTGTGGCAGCGACGTCGACGAGTTAGGCCTCCACGGACTTTCATGCCAAAAAAGTGCCGGCAGACTATCTCGTCACGGTTCCTTAAATGAAGTCATCCGAAGGGCTCTTGTTTCCATAAATATTCCATCGGTTTTAGAGCCTTGAGGAATATTTAGGGAGGGTGGTAAGAGACCCGACGGCTTGACTTTAGTCCCTTGGGAGAGAGGCAAAGCTCTTGTGTGGGACGCAACTTGCGTCGATACATTAGCGGCCTCTCATATCAAGGGTACTTCGATAAGGGCCGGGGCGGCATCAGAGGCAGCTGAATCGGGTAAATGGCGTAAATATGAGTCTTTGAAGAAGACTATATATTTGTTCCATTTGCCGTAGAGACAATCGGTCCGTGGGGTCGCCGCGCGATGCAGTTTCTAAAGGAATTGTATCCGCGACTTATCGTTGCCACTGGTGACAAGAGGGCTGGTTCTTTTCTCGCTCAGCGGTTAAGTCTAGCCATTCAACGTTGAAATGCAGCCAGCGTTCTTGGAACCATGCCACGAGGAGTAGGGCTCTACAATTATGATAGTTTTTAGTTAATAAGTATTGTAAATATTAACATAATGTTTTCTGTAAATAAATATTTATAAAAATATATATATATATATATATATATATATATATATATATATATATATATATATATATATATATATATATATATATATATACATATATATATATATATATATATATATATATATATATATATATATATATATATATATATATATATATATATATATATATATATATATATATATATATATATATATATATATATATATATATATATATATATATATATATATATATATATATATATCTGCCCAGGGTGGCCAGCGTGGGTGGAATCGCGAAAGCGTTCCCGCGGCCCAGCTAATGTGCGGCGATGTAAGTGGTTTCAGTCGGTGCCAGCCCGACACCACCTGTTCTTGCCGCCGCGAGGGCGGGTATTGGCATTCATTATTTCAATACGTATAAAAAAAATGTAGAAAGGACTTAATTGTCCAGACCGGTCAATCCCTTTAGTGGGAATTTATTGATTATTTATTTATTATTTTTTGTCAAGTATCAGTGAAAGTACCTTAAAGTTGACTGGCAGAGTATGCTTTTAGCATTAAGTCCGCCTTATGTTACATTACTGCTTTGTAAGGTTCATTAAAGAATAAATAAATAAAATAAGAACAAAAACAACATTTCGATGAGATTTTGTTTGTTGGCCGGCCCCTATTTAATAAATTGTTGTGGTTTTTTTGTAGATTTTATTATATGCCTCATCCAAAAATTTTGAATGGGGAATCTCATATAAACTACGAAATGATAATATAATTTCAAAATATAAAACATACATATTTTCTTTCTTGGGTGTCGTATGAGGCAACTAAAGGTCGGCCTTGATAATGCATTTGGCTATCGATAGAAAGCGGGACACAGTATAATCATCTAGAAAAAAATGCTAGATCAAAATTCAGCATTCCAGCAACTAGCAGCAACGTCTACGGTGCGTAATGGTAAGGTACTGCGATCGCCAACCAACTTGCCCAGCGTCAAGGCAATCTCCTCTACGGGAAAGACCTATATGAGAATGAGACATTCATGATTTTTACAAACCGTTATGAATTGTAACAGTGGTAGAGCCACGTATCAGCTTTTGTTGTTGCATGAATGGGTCGGCTCGACCGGGGAAGTACCACGACCTCACAGAATACCGGCGTGAAGTAGAAGTTTAACAAACTTCTGCGTTTCGTCCGATGAGTGCAGGTAACCGGATGCCTACACACCCCTCCCCCAATTCTGGGGGGGGCACTCTAAGGCTGGCAACGCATCCTCTGGTATTGCGGATGATCATGGGCGGCGGTAATCACTTACCATTACGTGAGCCAACTGCTCGTTTGCCTCCCTTTTCTATAAAAAAATGTAAATTAACATTTTTAAATATTATAAAAATCTTGATACAGAGAAGTCAGAATTCTACTAAGAAAGAAAGAAAACATGTCTTGAATATATTTACACTAGTCTGAAAGGTTGAAAGAAAAGAAGTAACGACAGGAAAGGGTAGTCAATTAGAGAACTGGTATTCCTTTGTGCCATTTCCCACGAAGGTTCTTGAATGAATAATTGAACTGTATTTTGCAAAACATTTGTAACTACAAAGTTGGAAAATATAAGATATGTTTTTCCTTTGATGCATATCTTTATTTTTTTTATACTTATAACATACTCTTGTTAATAACTCCATTTAATTGGCCACAGTATAAGCACTTTTTCTCAATCTAATGTAATACACATAATATAAGACATAATAACACATAAAAACGAAAATATATTCAAACCATAGGAGGACAGAGGTCTAGACAATTAAGTCTTTTCGACTCAACTTCCAACGAAGACATTTTTTGGGACAACACGACAGGTGGTGACCCCGTCGGCCTCTTAATTTCCAAGCCAACGATATAATTCATACGTAACCCATTGCCACGAGCCTGCCACCAAGGGATCGATCTCGGGTCTCTAAGAGCGTTGCCACGGATCGGTAGAGTTCGTGGGTCCCGCCCGTGTCAGTTTAAAAACATGTTTTCTGTTTAATTTAATCATGTAACCTTTAGTTTTGAAGACAGACTAAACTCAGATTCAACGTAAACATTCATCAACTAGATTATTTCGGCGACCTTCGTGGACGAGTGGCGTACACCCCGGATTTCAAGGTGTCGCCATCTCGAGGTCCCGGGTTCGATTCCCGATCGGGTCAATGTAAAATATAACCACTTTTTCCTTTTTTTTCCGGTCTGGGTGTTTGTGATGCCTACGTTGTTTCCTATTCTCATACCACCAGTGCTTCTTACATGGTGATCGAAGCAATGTATGTGATGTTGTCTCTATCTATATATCTATATATGAATTTGTCATTGATTTTGATTATCTTCACGCGATTCCCAATACTGGGATAGACAAAAATCTAGGCAATTAAGCTCTTCCTACCCACCTTTTACCGAAGACATTTTATTGAGATAACATGACAGGCGGTCAGCCAGTCGCTGTCTTTATGTCCAAGCCAACGATATAAATGGTACATAAGTTTTTGTTCTGTAAGTACACCTGGCGATCGAACTCGAGTGTCATGACTCTAATTCCGATCACTCAACAACTCGGCTATCGTAACTACAACTAGGTCGTTATAATTATTTCATTAGGTCTTAGATGCGGTTTACTATGAACTTAAAATTATTTTTATATTAAAAATTGTGGAATTGTACTACTGATCAACTTTGAGATCAAATCGAACCGCAACTGAACTCCTGAGTTTAGTTGCGTCCAGTATATCATATCTAGTATATCAGTTACCTGTAACTGGACCTATCTCCCAGATATTTTTGGTTAGTTACGGCTGAAGAATTTGCCACTCCTTTCTTCCGTGCATGCTTTAAGAGGCCACAAATGGATAAATCATTGAGTGACTCTAAGCTTTAGCTAATTCATATATTTTGTTCACCATTAACTGTTAAATCGCAGGCAAAGCAGCGGAGAGCAGCTAGGTGAATATACAAGAGAAGCTTGTATAGTAAGATTATGACTTAATATCTAACTCAACTCAAAGTAATAGAGTATCAATTGTTAGAAAGCTATTGCACGTAAGAGTACACGATACATTAGCAAATAAAGCCTTTCCATCTATTGTCAAATATTATGAATTACATTAGTAGTGTATTTTTTTTTTCATATTTTTGAATAGACATTAGCACAACACAAAATATCTAACAGTGTATTTATTAGTAGTGATTGTACTGTTAACATATTTTGTGTGATTTGCGAGTTTAGGAGATGCTAGATTTTTATTTTCTTTTTTTTTAAATATAATTTTTTTTCTTCGCGTTTATTCCCAATACTGGAGACGACTGAGATCTAGATAATTGAGTCGTTTAGACAAAACTTCTACCGAAGCTTCGTTAGAACAACCTGACAGGTGGCAAGCCTATCATCGTCTTAGTGTCCAAACCAACGGTTCAAATATAGCCATCCATTGTTCGAGTACACGTACATATGTACGTAGTACATATGGGCTGGAGCTCCTAAATATCAACTGGCAGTCTTGGACTCGGTGGAGAGACGGGCCAAGCGGCTAATCGATGATCCTGACTTGGTTACTATCAATTTGTCCAGGCTCGAACACAGACGTCGGGTGGCCAGTCTCTCGGTGTTTTACAGGTTACATTTTGGAGAGTGTGCGAAGGAATTACATGAGTTGATTCCCCCTTCCCCTTTCCATCATCGGACAACAAGACGCACGGCGGGTCTCCATCCTTTTGTTGTCGATATACCCTGCATTCGGACGAAGGGTTTTGCTTCGTCGTTCATAATGCGTACAGCAAAGGACTGGAATAATTTGCCTGCATCAGTCTTTCCGTCCGATTACAATGTGGGTGTCTTCAAGAGGAGAGTGAATAGGCTTTTTCTAAGCTAGTGTGCCTACCAACAAAAACTACATCGCCACTTACCATCAGGTAGGATTGTAGTTAAACGCTAGCTTATAATGTTTAAAAAATACGTATGCATATTCATCAAACAAATGTTTTCCCCGAGAGGGATACAAACCCGCAACGCTTAACTTCGAAGGTAAGGTACACTACCTACTATCGGGCCGTCGTAACGAAATTATGTTAATACTAGGTTCCGCCCGCGGCTACGCCCGGGTGGTATGATGATGAAAAAATTGATAGTTAATAGACTCGGCCATTAATTTGCGAAAATTCATTATCATGAAGTTCTTATTAAATAATTACATTGCATTGGCCGCATAGATCTCTGCGGTCGCTCATCGTGGAGTCTACATGCTTAATAACGCATTGTTTTGAAGCGAAACACGTTTCGCGTTCTCGTTGTTTCGTTCATTTCGTTTATATTTAACAGTGGTAGAGCCACGCATCAGCTTTTGTTGTTGCATGAATGGGCCGGCTCGACCGGGGAAGTAACACGACCTCACAGAATACCGGCGTGAAGTAGAAGTCTAACAAACTTCTGCGTTTCGTCTGGTGAGTGCAGGTAACCCTAAGGTAAGGTTCTTCGGACATATGTTTTATTTTTTGGACGCGGAATGGTGCAATGTAATTATTTAATAACAACTTTATAATGATGAAAGAATAGCCTATGTCTTACCTAAGCCAGGGCTTCTGACTACTAAAACAATTCCAATAGCACATTTAGAGAAAAACAAAATTAACCTCTTAGTACTTATAACACAAGTTAAACTAAACGTTATTCTTATTAACAAAATTCTAACAATATCATGAAAAATAAATCTTATAAAAATATATATCGAAATAATTAAAAATACCATTATGAAATTTTAAAAACATTTTATCTCTTTAATTTAATCATACCATTCTCTAGTGAAATAAACAAAAAAAAATCTTACGTATTGCTAATGTAACTGTTATAAAAATTAAAATTAATCTCTATTTCTACTTAAAATATACTGAATAAATATAAGAGTTATGCCTACTGTTATTAGTTATAAATCGCTTCGTATCGAATTAACTGTAAAGAAAAAACGCAAAATGACAACAACCGTCTTGAGGATATGTGCCTGCGTCGGGTCGCGCACTCGGTACGCTGAGCGCCGTGGATTTATTAATTCTATTACTTATTACTAATTATGATGAGCTCGTTGTGTGGCATTCCGTCTTAGTTCTCAGTGGTGATAATGATTTCCTGACATTCTTCGATTGATAGATTGTTTAGTTATCTGGAGAAATCGTTTGTCGATTTTTATTAGCCGTCGGATGTGTGTTGTTTTTGGTTCATGTATAGATGAAAAAATTGCCTACTGTGAAGTTTTTGCTTTAAATTACATTAAGAAAAACTGCTGGTGTGCTGTGGAATACTATTTGGAGCGATTAATAAGAGATATAAGAATTGCTAGAATTCTTTAAAAAAAGATAATTATCATAGCAAAAATGCATCTCATATTTTCCAACTTTCTAGTTACAAATATTTTGCGCAATACAGTAGAATTATCCATTCAAAAAGTTTCGCAGGAAATCGTATAAAGGAATGCCAATTCTCTAAAAAGACTATTCTCTAATTTCAACCTTTCAGACTAGTATAAGTTTATTTAAGACATATTTTTTATGTCTTTGTTAATGAAATTCTGACTTCTCTGAGTCAAGTGTTAGTAAAAAAATTAATAATTTTGACACATTATACCTTTTCTTGTAACGCCATTGCGTTTTTAAGGCTTCCTATAGTAACGGATTCAACGATATTACTTTTTACTTGGTTTTCCGCATCATCTCTTTGATGCCCCACCCTTTTAATAATCAGTTCAGAGAAAAATAAAAAAGGTACCTCACTTACCTTAAGTAGACTTATAAATAACTTTTGCAATTTTGATTACACTCAGAAATGTATAAATATCTTACTATAGACAAAGTACAATTTATTTGATAAAGTTCAACTACGTATTCGAGAAGTTTTAAGGAAAATTATTGAAACTAAAGTCTCTAATTTTCTTTGAGTTCGTTTATTTTATTTACCTAATCTTTCATCTATTTACTTTTTTTGTATTATAAATAACAATGGACGATGACGAAAATTTACAACATTACAATGATTAAGTAACTAATACCCAAACTTATTGGAAATTCATGATTATAAACTTGTTACTAAACAATAACATTGCCCCTTTCTGCCTGCAAAATAAAATGTATGCAAAATGGTGCAATGTTATTATTTAATAAAAACTTTATAATATTAATAATGTACACGCTAAGTATGATCACTAGTATTCCTGATAACCACTCAGGCTGGTTTACAACTATAGTCGAACAGCGGGCTATAATTTGCGACCAGCGTCATGGATCATAGTAGGATTAAAATATTCTTTGGATTTTATTATGGACTCCTTATTGTTATTCAATATATATTTATATACAGATAAAATCTGAAGCACTCAAGCACTTGAAGACTAAGAAGAACCTTAAAATTAAAGTTACAATGAGAATATTCGACAAGTGCTGTCTACTTGAAAACTAATCTCTCTCTCTCCATTGAAAGTTGGTAACTGATAAGCAATTAAAATGAAGTGTATAAAGGGAATTTATTAAAATTTATGAAATATAATGTTTCTGTTTTTTTAGGTTATAATTTTCATAACTTGATACAGCTGTTACCACACGTCGCCTCTGAAACCACACACTTATTTATTTATTTGAGTTGCGACCCAAGAGCCATGCTTTATCTGGCACTCTTCCGATGACAGCTCAGTCTGTCCCTCAGTCTGAGCGAGATTAGGATAACTCTAAAACAGCCTAACAACAATATGGTACGATTCCTGAAGGATGCATGGGGGAGTTACAGCTGAGATTCTGAAAACAGGAGGAAAAGTCTCTTTTTGTCCTTCAGAAGTTACACAAGTCCATCACCAAACCGTTAGCCAAGCGTGGCGATAAGGGCACATCCTCTTTAGGGGAGTGGCCTTTGTCCTGATGTGGACTAATACTCGTACTTGACATTAACTAAGTGAGACAGGATGACATCTATGAAACTCTTCACCGCTCTATTGAAGAATATATTCAAGCTACTGGACTGGAAATACGGTACTAATATCAATGACGAAAACATTACTCACTTTCGGTCTGCATACAATGTAATTTTGATACCAGGATCACAAGAGAGAAACCTAGCACTATGCTCAACTATTTCAATAGTATCTCCTACCAGGTGGATCTTCGGATCGACATCGACAAGACGAAGGGCCAAAGCCTACCATTAATTGAGTTGACTGTTAATGACTAAATGACTAAGCCGCGACTCATTCCATCGTCGGATCATCAGTTACATGCCTATTTATACTAACTAATGAGAAATATGCAGTGCCAAAGTGAACTATAAAAGGTAAGCCGAGACAAACTTTTTAGGCCTTGTGAGCTAATTTGAGTAATTCGCTCAAAAGAGGGAAAATCCTAAGTAATTAAGAGTACTGGGATTCCCCTACGTGCATGTATGAAGGAAATAAAAAAATGAAGAAAATGATGAATGAAATATTACTGAAAAAGGTTATATGGATCGTATATACCTTTTTTACCATCTCTCCAATCTGGGTTCCGTAAAGGTAAAAGCAATCCTACAGCACTGTTCAAAGTGACACCAAATATTTTAGAAGCTCAAGATATAGGGGTGGGATCTATTTTAATCTTACTAGGCTTCTCACATGCCTTTGATTCAATTAATTCTGAATTAATTTTAGCAAAAATGGTTTTTCATGGATTTTATGTATCTGTAATTAAATGGTTTGATAGCTATTTGAATACCGTCATCAATATGTTGAGCTGCAAGATGATGGTGGTATCACGAAATCTTCCTCTCTTAAAGAAGTTAAACGCGGCGTCCTACCAGGATCTGCTTTTTATATTATACAGCGCAGATATAGTAAAGTCGATAATTAACTGTAGACATAACAGAACTTATACGATGACTTACAATTATACACTTAGGCTTGAGGATGCACGTGAAAGCATTATCAAAATTTATGAGGACCTAGATAGATTAGCTGATTGGTCGAGTCGAAATTCACTTTTTCTTAACTCTAAGAAGTCTAAGTACATGTTATTAGATTCCAAAAAGCAGGTGTCTACAATTATTTGCAGCAATCCCGAAATATATATTAGAGGTCAAATAATCGAACGAGTAGACAAGGCTCGATATCTCGGTTTAGAATTAGACTCAGCATTTTATTTTGTAGCGTACATATCAGAAATTACGCGTATTTTTTTATCGTCTCGAACTTCTTTATATAGTTGAAGAATTTCTTAGCACGCAACTTCGCGTAAAATTGGTTGAATCACTTATCTTGTCAAAAATAAATTATTGTGATTCTGCATATGGTCAATTACTACTACTGTAAAAGTCAATTACTAATACTACGCGTGAAAAATACGTCTGTTCTAAATTCCGTTCTCTGTCTCAGATTTTTATTCTCTGTTTTTCAATTCCCCCCTCGGTTACACAGCACTAGTGTAGGCTGTACCAAAACAAGGCGCGCATACTTAACAACCATTAAGACGTTATGTGCATTTAGCTAAATTTATAAATTACCTAAATTACCTTTTGGTAGTTAAGAATTGTCAACCATCGTACCGGTTTGAAAACACACATTGCTCTATCGTTCTCAGTTGTCTACTCTATTTTTAAAAATTCCGAAACATAAAACTTCTGCCTATCGGGGCAGTTGTAAGTATGTGGCTACAAAAATTTGGAACAACATACCTCCTCCAATGCGCAATATAAAACCGGTACAGACGTTTAAGAATAAAATAAAAAACGCTCTTTAAGTTTACAATATGATAATGTTTACTATAACTTAGTTTAAAATAGTTTACCTTTACTAGTGGTCGTTATTTAAAGTACTCGTTGTTTGCCCTGAATCAATCCATAGTTATTATTTGTGTTTTTTTTTTTCAAATTGTAAGTGCACAAATTTAAGTATCAGAACCGAGTATTTAAAAATTGTTATTAAGATTGTATAGGTCAAGATTGTATAGGTGTGCAATTTGTACGTTACATGTGTTTACGTTACGTTACGCGTGTCATTTTTCTTCTTTTTTTTAAATTTTCAACCATTATTTGTAGATTGATGTAATTTTTTTTGTCTCGAATCAACTCGTACATGATTTAAGAGGATCAATCTGATAATCAGCGCTGCCTCAAACGACTGCAGCTAAATGCTGAGTGGCCGTCCTTTTCGCATACTACTTAAACTTTTTTATTTTTTATTTTGTATTACTTTTTTATGATTGTTAATAGATCTACCATTTAATTATTTTTAGTTAGTTATAATCTGTATATATATTTTGTTTTAATTAGTAGTGAATAAATATTTTTTCTTTCTTTCTTTCTTTCTTTAAGTGGACTTACGAAGGCCTGCTATAATTTCAATAATAGCATAGATCAAAAGTTAAAAATGAACAAATAAATTGAACAGTATATCTCGATTTCAACAGACAGTACTCTTTATCAACAAAATATCTAATTCGCTTATTTATTTCTCTTCTGTTCAGTCACGACCTCTTATTACTACGGGCAGTTATGTTGAATAAGAAAAGCAAAGTATTATCTTTTGTTGAGAACATAATTATCCGTGAAAGCTTTAGCAAGTTCTATTTTAAGAATATACATTGTTCTTCATATTTTCCTTCTGTTTCGTATTACGTTGTTATTAATTATAATTGTTTACCACACATAATTATGTTATTATTATTTTTATGCCAACACTCATCAAGGGTCTTATTCTGAATGACTCAATTAATAATTATACCACCAAAACGCTAGTGTCAATTAAAATGTACATATGCTTCTTCGGCGACATCTATGTCTCCACATTGGAAGCTCGCTAGTGGCGGATTCAGGAAACACATCGACGTCTTACATCGCGCTATCGAAGTTCACACGATTACATGCATATATACGATTACCGATAGCGCACACAGTGGAGGAGACGTCCTCCCCAGATCACGATCACCCGACTTGACGGGTAGCTACCCTTTTCCGACACCACATCATCCGCTACACTTCTTACAAGCTGCTTATCATCACAAGGCCTCCCCGCATCTACAGCAGACATCTACACCTCAAACCTCCATAGACTAAAACCACACGATGCGCTGATTTCAGGTAAACACCGATACGCGACCGTCACAATACGCTACAGCGTATGCCGTAAGCATCAAGATGACTATCACATAGACAGTGCACCCTCACATCACACCCATGTGACCCCATTTAACTTTCGTTGCAAAGTTGTGGATACTTTGGTATCACTAGGAGCACTCAACATACTCCTAGCGAGATAGTCGCGATAGCCGAGTGGGTGGGTAGTTGGAATTTCGAGTCAAGAGACCTGAATACCATCCCCAGGGGTTTTTGTACCAATGGGTTTTTCAAAAACATGTGTACGAATTATATCGTTGGCTTGGACATAAAGACGGCGACGGGCTCACTACCTGTCACGTTGTCCCAAAAATCTCTTCCTCCTCCTGTATTGGGTCCTGTATTCTGTATTGGGAATTGCGTGAAGATATTAATTTATTAACATACTCCTAAAATCGAATGATAACCGACATATCATAATGTAATTAAACACTAAGACGCCAGCCACTAACGACCAACTTAATGAATTTCTAGCAAAAAGACACATCCATTCCGAGTCCACGTTTATCGCGGTCTCTAATCGGCTGAAGATATCACTCAACTCTTATATTAATTAACTAACTAATATAAAAGATACGTGATACCTTCCGAACTAATTGAAGTACAATTCGAACATTTCTATTCAAGCAAGCGAATATTATTCTATACAATACAACACGACACAACTAAAAGTTATAAATGTGGATGCATTTGAATTGGTTTACAATGTTCACTACATAATTTTTCGCTAATTGAATAAACAAAAAAAAATCACTCTTTAAGTCACTCTTTCTCTCTATGAGGTAATCGTATGCGATTGGATGTCTTTCAATAAAACCAATCACCCTCAATTTGGTCACGGTAATTACTTTGCGTTAATATCAGTCACTTAAACTGAATTCCCGTCCATTACAACCGCGTTCAGGAACCAATTTGGGCAAAGTGGGCTCCGCATCATTGCCTTTATCGTCGTTTTAATTTTTAATTTTTCCTTACTAGTAATTGAGCCTTGACAGTCTAGTAGTCAGGACGCTTACTTGATACACAAGTTATCTAGGTTCTATCCCCGGGCCGGTAAAGCTAAAATTTAAGTAAATGTACCACTAGATCGTCGGCGAAGAAAACTGGGATAACCCCGTCTGGGAAATAATAAAATAAATGTATGTAAAGCCTGCCTATAAACAGATTCAAGAAATTTATTGAAGTTTTTTTTTGTTTTGGAAGGTTTATTATAATATAAATCAATAATTATTTATTGTAATATTATTTACTGTATTTATTTATTATTTACTGTAATTCCTGGGAACGACGAGATCGCTCTCTAGCTATTTCTGTTAAAATATCTTAGTACTAATATTATAAAAAATATGTACATAAAAACATTGACGCAAAAAGAGAGTACCTAGGAAGTTTCTTTCGCCTGGGTTTTCTCAATTTGAAAAACGTCATTACAAAACGGTGGATTTCGCATATAAAGATAGCGTATAATGTATATTCTTATTTTGATAAATAAACGATTTGAATTGTTTTATATATTACATTTCGAGGACATCTGCCAACACGCACTGGAGAAGCGTGGCGGACATTCCCCTGCTCTAGTCTACTTCAAATATTTGAAAGAACGCCTTAGCTCAGCAGAGGGTTTTACAGGGTTTTGAAATGACTTTCCTAATGGGAAAAATCAATTTTCATCCGTGGATGGTTTTTTTACCCACCACATAAGGTGCGATAACTGGTGCGATGAGAATATTACTTTCTATGGGATTCGATTAAAAACGAGTTGCCAGTTCACCTGATGGAAAGTGGCTACTGCAACTAATACAGGTGTACACTGTACACCTAAAGCAGCTAAAACGAAGCTTACAGAGACGCTTTATGCACCGCAAGTACTAACTATTAAGGTGCTCGGTGATCGAAAGTTTGGGATTATTTAGAAAAGAAATAATAAAAATCATTTTGTCAAAAAACCACGAATAGATTCTCGACAACAGCGCCAGCTACCGGGTCCGACTATGGCTTCAAAATCTTCCACTTGATCAAAAAAGTGGTGAACATATACGACTATATCATATAGGATTTTATCTCTTATACGTAAATGGCATTGTAATTTTTTTCTTTAAATAAATAGTTTTTGTAATCTTCACGAATTTTCCAATAATACACAAATATTTATAATACATTTACACACCTATTACATTTATGCACGGTGCACACACACACACACACACACACACACACACACACACACACACACATGTTGTGTGTTTTATTAATTTTATTTTTATTTAAAAAAAGTGTTTAAAGTCACGATAGGCGAGTGGTTCGGTGGTCGGAACTTCGAGCCGAGAGACCCGAGTTCTTGGGGATAGTGGCAGGCTCGAACCGATGAGTTTTTCAAAAACTTATGTACGAATTACATCGTTGGCTTGGACATAAAGGCGGCGACAGGCTCACCACCTGTCACGTTGTCCCGAAAATATACTAGACCTCTGTCTACCCCTGTATTGGGAATAGCGTGAAGATATTTACTTTATTTATTTATTTATTTTTATGTACATATATTTATGTGTGTGTATATACATGTAGACGACACTAGGACCTGCATACGCAAATCGTCTAAAAAAAATCATCCACAACCATTATTTACATCGTCATTTTTGAAGTTGGTGGTCAACCACGAATTAACAGTTTTCAACTGTGAGCGGAGTTCAAATGATTCCATCAAACTAAATTTTGTAAAAATAACAATAGTATAGTAGTCGAAATCAGATAAATTTTAGTTCAGGAATAATGAACCCCGATTTTTTTTATCACGCCAAACTTCCTCTGTCGAGTCTCCGGTGGAGCCCTGGGGGTCCTTTGGACCTGGACCACTTTGGAAACTAAAGGTTTAATTTGTGATATTTCATAAGCATTGGTTACAACTTACCATTAAAACTGCTTGTTTTTTTACCGGTGTTATAAAAACATCAAGCTTTTTTTGACGACCTCCATGGACGAGTGGTGTACTAACCGGTTTTAATGGTGTCGACAGCACTCATGGTTCGATTCCCGAACGGGTAAATGTAGAAAACCACTTTTTCTACAATGTCCAGGGTCTGGGTGTTAGCTACCCTCGATGTTCCGATTCCACAACAAGGGTTTTAGCTACATAAATAAAAAGTATTTGTGCAAAATATCCAATACCTAAAGTTTAAGATGTTTTGCTCAAACACATTTTAAATGCAAGGAGAAGAAAGTAAAGTTAGTAACCGTTATTTACCCAAGTTAGTTTTAACGATGAAGATTCTAATATTTTTATTGCATTTTGTACATCATTAGCCTCGCAAAGGTGATCAATTATTTTCCAATCGCATGAATTCTGATCAATTTCAACAGTTTTAATTAACGGAATGCTATTACCGATGCCGCGTCAAAGCTAATTTTCCCGATCTGCTCATTGAAAATGAAACAGTAGCGTAACAACTAGCAATATCATGTTTCACGTACGTATTTATAGTCACGATAGCCGAGTGGTTGGATGGTCGTAATTTCGAGTCAAGAGATCCGAGTTCGATCTCCTGGAGGCAGGCGTACCAATGTACGGTAACCACGGTGCGACGAGAATATTACTTTCTATGGGATTCGATTAAAAACGAGTTGCCAGTTCACCTGATTGAAAGTGGCTACTGCAACTAATACAGGTGTACACTGTACACCTAAAGCAGCTAAAACGAAGCTTACAGAGACGCTTTATGCACCGCAAGTACTAACTATTAAGGTGCTCGGTGATCGAAAGTTTGGGATTATTTAGAAAAGAAATAATAAAAATCATTTTGTCAAAAAACCACGAATAGATTCTCGACAACAGCGCCAGATACCGGGTCCGACTATGGCTTCAAAATCTTCCACTTGATCAAAAAAGTGGTGAACATATACGACTATATTGTATAGGATTTTATCTCTGATACGTAAATGGCATTGTAATTTTTTTTATTTAAATAAATAGTTTTTGTAATCTTCACGAATTTTCCAATAATACACAAATATTTATAATACATTTACACACCTATTACATTTATGCACGGTGCACACACACACACACACACACACACACACACACACACACACATGTTGTGTGTTTTATTAATTTTATTTTTATTTAAAAAAGTGTTTAAAGTCACGATAGCCGAGTGGTTCGGTGGTCGGAACTTCGAGTCGAGAGACCCGAGTTCGATCCCCAAGTGGCAGGCTCGAACCTTTCAAAAACTTATGTACGAATTACATCGTTGACTTGGACATAAAGACGACGTCGGGCTCACCACCTGTCACGTTGTCTCGAAAATATCTTCGGTGGAAAGTGGGTCAAAGGGACTTAATTGTCTTCACTAGACCTCTGTCTACCCCTGTATTGGGAATTGCGTGAAGATTTTTATTTTTTTGTCTTTTTATAGTACTGTGCTGCAGCGCTGATTTTCAAATGAAGTCTACATATGATATATAAGTCTACTATACATGGACGGAAATATTAAAAAATATTAATAACGGCCTGTAACGGTCCATTGCAGAACACATACTCATAGGCCTATCCAGTATCGGACCGGTTAGCCACCACGCTTGACAAGCGGATTGGCGATCTCAGTACCAGACACCTCGCATCGTAGACACTGCTGCCCGTCATCGGTTTGCTGAATTTTGGTGTGGTATATTTTGAGATGGAAAAACAATAATAAACATTATAGAAAAAACAACAAAAATGCACGTCTCCTAATATGATGAAACAAAAAAGAAGAAATAATTAAATTAATTACATAAACATAAATTAATTACATAAAGGAAAAAAAATGTAAAATAAACTTTTATTACAACAACAAACAAAAATTCGGACTTAAAGAGCAGTACTATGCATTTGTGCTACAGCGATCTCACTTAGCTGTTGCTAAGTGAGAATGCTGCAATTAACAGCCTCAGCGCTGATTTTCAGTGAGTGATATATATATATATATATATATATATATATATATATATATATATATATATATATATATATATATATATATATATATATATATATATATATATATATATATATATATATATATATATATATCACTCACTGAAAATCAGCGCTGAGGCTGTTAATTGCAGCATTCTCACTTAGCAACAGCTATATATATATATATATATATATATATATATATATATATATATATATATATATATATATATATATATATATATATATATATATATATATATATATATATATATATATATATATATATATATATATATATATATATATATATATATATATATATATATACAAACTGTTCAGCAGTCATAAAAAATCTTAACAATTTTTGGTTTTATAAATTTGTATTTTTTATTGTGGTTTTATACTTTTTATAATTCGTGTGGAACCTCCATCCCTATCCAACCGATCACAGAGACATGAAAGACATGATAGTAATTTATAGTAATGACGCTGTACCAGAGTGCCACTCTTGAATCTACGTGATGTGTGTTTATGTGATGATCAACTGTACGATCTGACTGATGTGCGGCGGATCGTACGCTTCCTAACTGTTTGTGAATGTAAAATATGTTTAAAAAAAAGTCACGGAATTCCTTTTCCAGGATTTTCCTCTTTCTTCGTCAGAGGAATCTCCGTGCAAAACTGTGATAAATTAAAAAATTGTGACTTTAAAAAATTATGTTTTAGACTTAAAAAAATATAAATCTCACGTTATTGCAAGTTATTGTGCACTTTTTGATATTAAAAAGACACATTATTAAATTTCAACGCCCTTATAATCACACAAGACATACTTTACAATTAAAATATCCAGCGAATTATATCTTCGTAAATTTCATTTCCTTTACAGATTGCAGTTTTTGATGTGCTCTTTTCGGATTTCCACTTTGCTACCGCGGCGACGACATATTAGAAAAATTGCGCCTAAAAGCAGTGAGATATCATCTCTTTTCTAAGTGATTTTACGATAAAAATATCTAAAGTTAAGGTTAAACTAGAAAACATTTCCTACAATTTATGTCTAATCATTAATCATTGTGTTAATTTAAAAAAATATTAGTTTCGGAGTATCAGCGCCGCAGTGCTATTTGACACGCGTTTTCGCTGAAAATCCAGTTTCCACACCACCTTGTGGTAAGTGTATCACGTGTATGCTTTTATGACTTTGATGACGCTACCGCAGATGATACAGAAGTTCAGTCTGTGATGTCTTAATCGCTACTGAACACTATGAACAGGCAACCTGGCCCTTCAAGAAGATCTAAACGGAGAAGATCGCCTCAATGTAATGTGATAGCTTAAAGCTTTAGATGTAGCTTTAAGTTATTAATAACACATTGCGGCACTCGTACGCCGAAAATATTAATTTCATGAAAAATGTACATAAATTGAAGGAAAATTCTCTAGTTTAATTTTGTACCTAGAAGTTTTTATCATAAAATTACTCGGAAAAGAGATATCGTCAAAAAACTACTTTTTAACGCCATTTTTCCAATATGGTAGCGCGAGCGGCAAAGATGACATCAAGACATGAAAAATTATAAAATCAAAATCATCCCGGACTTTCGGGGAAGGGTAAATATCGAAACTCACAGAAAACTTTCCTGGTAACCCCATTTGTTTCAAACCAATGACTGTATTAAGTAGATACTTCTTATTACAAATTTCAACATGAGACATCACTGTGAAGTTATTCAGACGATTCGTCATGAATTAATTGTCAGCTAGAAATGTCCTATTGCCTAAGTTATAAATCGAATTGAAAAATGCAAAATAAATGGAAATAAAACTTTGCTTATATTCACAGTCGGGTTACATGCATACGTAATTCTAAAGTGAACGTTATCATGCTTTTTCCCGTGGGTGTCATTGGTGGCGACTAACGGGAGAGCCGTCCAACTGCATCTGGCTATTATGGTAAATCCTCGCGTACGGGAAAAGCCTATGTACTACTGTGAACTATTACAGGCCATTGTGCATATATGTATGTAGAACGAATTTAATATGAAATAACGTTTTTTTATCAACTATTACACTTTAGATTAACGTCGTATTACAACTAGATTAACGTCTTACATGATTGCTCGTTTTAACTGATAAGATAAAAAAAATATCTTCACGCAATTCCCAATACAGGGGTAGACAGATTTCTAGTCTAGATAATTAAGTCCCACCTTCCACCAAAAACATTTTCGGGACAACGTGACAGGTGGTGAGCCCGTCGCCGTCTTTATGTCCAAGCCAACGATGTAATTCGTACATCAGTTTTTTTTTTAAACTCATTGGTACTGCCATCTGGGGATCGAACTCGGGTTTCTTGACTCGAAATTCCGAATACCCAACCACTCGGCTATCGTGACTTCTGATAAGATGATAAAGATAATTAAACGTAGCCGATGCCTAACATTACCCGAGACAATTGAATAACTGTAAAGAAAAATAATATTAAGCCAGTCATTTGATAGAAGAAATAACGCTTGTTTGCAGAAATATTCTAACCAAGATTCAATTACGCGAACTGATAAGTGACATTAGCCACAATAGCCGAGTGGATGGGTGATCGGAATTCGAGTTAAAAGACCCAAGTACGATTTAGGTGGTACGTTCGTATCGATGAGTTTTTTCAAAACTTATATACGATTTATATCCTTGGCTTGAACATAAAGACGGCGACAAGCTCACCATTTGTAACGTGGTTTCAGAAAATGTCTTCAGTTAAAGGTGGGTTAAAAGAACTTAATTGTCTGGACCTATATATACCTCCGTATTGGGAATGGCGTTAGTATGTAGTTTACATAGGTTAACTAATAACATTAATTGGATGAAGTCATTCAGGATGTATAACAGAAGTCCTCTGTCGTTTGTTTTCTATTACATTTTTCATGGCATATTAATTATACCGTTATACATAACAATGCGAATCATGCCTCGTTCCCGTAGGAGTAGGCCATACTACACCATTGCAGTTGCTTCGATCCTAAAACACTTCTGTCTCTTCCTCTGCTTTTCATTTAGAATCTCATACATTCGTTACCGTTATACATTTGAATTTTGAATATCGTTTTGTTTAGTTCCATTTGGTCAAAACCTGTTACTTAATTTCCAGTTATTGTGACGCTATTTATTTAACAGGCTTAAACTGTTGGTTTTCCTTTAAATAAAAATAATAAGTTATTAAATTAATGAGAAAAAAGTTAAAATTTCAACTGAACGGGCGGGATTCGAACCCGCGACCTTCGCCAATCCGTGGCGACGCTCTTACCTCCGAGCCACCGTGTCTTGCACACATCAGTTGAAATTTTAACTTTGTATCTCTTTATATTACTTATGCCTTGTTTATTGGCATAGGCGCCATCTGTTATCCTTTTTACAAGTGACAATTTGATAATCCTGACTTTTCAGTTAGAAATTATCAATACGATAACGCCAACTTTGAATTTTATTGTGCAATTTCATTGATTTTTAATGCATATTTATGCTGAACTTTTATGTTATGAGTTCTTCCGTTTTACCAAGCAAACGTAATGATAATTTTCCGCTTATTGTATTTCTACGGCTTTCACAAACAATTTCTAACCACTTGGGACTGTGAAAATGAATATACCTATGAACACGCTTAAACACACAACATGAAAAACAAACAAAAAAAGTTTTCGCCATTATACTCCCATTACTCTGAAGTTTCTCAGAAATAACAAAAGAAAAAAATATCGCACGAGCCTGCCACCTGGGGAGCAAACTCGAGTAAAGTCACCAGACCACTCGGCTATCGTGACTTTAAATCAAACCAACTAAATTCTCGCCCAATCGGTGTAGGTACAGACTAGTATCGGACCTGTTGGTAATCCTTTATCAGGGTGAGCGGGTTGCAGTGGGGGTTGAGGGGAGGTAGGGGGTGGTCGCGCTCCACCTTGCACTAAGTTTAGCCGTTTTATAAATATTTAGTTAATAATATCTGACTAAACTTTTAATAATTTAAATTAACTCTTGCAACCACAAACCCAATACGGTTAGACGTAATTTGAATGATTTAAAGCCTTAAAGTGTCACCAGATAAGTACTCTATCATTATTTATATGTAGATACCAACTTTAAATGAATTAAATAGATATCTTCACGCAACTCCCAATACAGGGGTAGACAGAGGTCTAGTCTGGACAATTAAGACCCTTCGACCCATCTTCTACCGAAGATATTTTCGGGACAACATGACAGGTGGTAAGCCCGTCGCCTTCATGTATATGAATTAAGTCCTACATAAATTCAAATGGCTTATTACATGTCAATATTACTAAAGATACGATTTTATCTATTCCGAGATTATACTGTTGAAAAAATAAACATGCAACCGATCTGAGAACCTTTTCTTTTTTTTTTTTAAGTCAGTTAAAAAATAAATTGTAGTGAAATATTAGGCCACGACATCAGCGTTTCTCTTAGCTAAGTCGAAGGAAGCGACTAATATATACGTTCGTTAGAATTACAATGGCTAGAAACGAACAAAGAGAAAAAATCTCTTTAAAATTTCAACAGACACGGGCGGAATTCGAACCCGCGACCTCTGCCGATCCGTGGCAACGCTCTTACCTCCGAGCCACCGTGTCTTACAAGCATCAGTTGAAATTTTAAATCTGTATTCTCCTTTCTTTATCTATGCCTTGTTTTAGCATCGGCTCCATCTATAATTCCTTTAGCAAGTGACAATTTGACATTCCACACTTTTCAGTTAGGAATTATCAAAAGATAACGCCAACTAATTTTATATTACGCAATTTATTGATTTTTAAAGCATATTTATGCAGAACTTTTATGTGATTAAATAAAAGAGAAAAAAATCGAATCCCGCCAGTGTCAGTTGAAATTTTAAAAACATTTTTTCTCTTTAATTTTAATCACATAAAAGTTCTGCATTAATATGCTTTAAAAGTCAATAAAATTGCGTATAACCAGATCAAAGTTAAACGCGATTATGTCGAGACGATGACGCTCCGATGTGCAAGTTGTGTGGGAATATTTAAATATTTAAAGAGCGAGTACATCGCGATCAGCTCTGAGCTTTACTACTGAAAAAAAAAATTACTAAATACGTCACCTTTTGTTTTCATGAAGTAAAATTCTTGTTCGCTTACATGCTTTATAATTCTACCCTACATTTTTTTAACGATCAATACTTAGGCTTTTAACATTAGAAATTATTATTTGCTGTTTAACTCCTAATATTATATACAATAGAAAGTTTCAAAAGTCTTCAAATGACTCATCCGATTATTATGCAAAAAGCCTATAATTTGTACCAGGCTACGCTTTGTCTATCCGTGAAAACGGTATTTAAATCCGCTTATTAGTTTCGGAAATGTGCGAGAATAATTCTAAAAATCATTTACTCGCTAATTTTCTTTGGCCACCCCTTTCTATTTTAATTACTTTTTTTTAATATACAGATACACTGAATTATACTGTTTTATTACAGTAAGCACTATGATAAGATTTTACACTAAATTTTCTGACACATTCATATACAATTAATTATCTATTTAGCAAGTGATTGACCTGCAGATGATGTCGTAATAAGTACGCCCATTGTTACCTTTTAA
Organism: Sericinus montela; assembly: GCA_029286605.1. Lineage (NCBI taxonomy): Eukaryota > Metazoa > Arthropoda > Insecta > Lepidoptera > Papilionidae > Sericinus > Sericinus montela. The sequence goes on along the minus strand of JAGSMR010000074.1, from coordinate 599,663 downwards.
CATTATTGTGTTATTAAAGAATAAATAAATAAGAACAATAAATAACAAGTCACCAAAAAATAGACCATAATAAAGGCGTAGTCATTTATATCGCTCAGTAATTTAATCTTATATAATTTCCATGCTGAATCTTATATCTATGTCAACTACAATATATTTTAATAATGGTCTCGTGTCGGGACAGCTAGAGAGTATTACGTACATTACTCAGGCCGCATTTACGGCATCTGTGGTCACTCTGTAATGCGGTGGATATGTGGGTACCTATTCATGCATCTGTACGGTTGCTTTGATGGTACTTCATTCCATTACATTTGGATAAAAATCGTAGAACTGGAAGGAATTTAATTTGGTTTTATTTTGATATTTATATTATGCGAGATTATCGCGAATTGTAAACTGGTTTTGATAATCTTTCCTTGTAAAATCACACACACACACACACTCATTCACACAGTGGCCAATCACAAAATCCCTAAAACAATTTAATGTATGAGGATGGACTTTGGGATGAAGTTGAAATATGAGTGGAAGACTCAGCCTTTTATCGGGCTTCCACCGATTAAAATCATACGGTGCCTTTGCCGCATGTCAACAGGTTGACAGAAATGCTTTCCGCTGTGGACTTTCTCTTAGTGAGACGCACCAATGCGAATGGAAATGGCACAAAAACTTTAAAAACACTGTTCTTGTATTATATTTTTCCCGTCCTGTGATCCGCCATAATGGGAGAAGTTTATCGCTCGAACTAAACTTCAATGCTTGAGGTCGGTATGGTTAACTACTCAACCATTAACCACGACAAGAAGAATGGCGAGTTCAAGTCGTCGTTGTTAGCTAATTCGTACTAGTAGTACTGAAACTAGTTTATTTGAATGTAACAATTTATATTTCGCCACTACTTTTACCGAGAAATAGATAAAAAAATAAGTTCTTAACGCCAGAGTCAATATATTTTTTTATTTATAGAGATCTAGACAATTAAGTCCTTTCGACCCACCTTCCACCGAAGACATTCTTTGGGACAACGTGACAGGTGGTGAGTCTGTTGCCGTCTTTATGTCCAAACCCTCGATATAAATCGTACATCGATTATTCTTTGAAAAAACCATTAATACGAGCCTGCCACTTGGAGATGGAACTCGGATCCCTTGACTCGAATTCCGATCACCCAACCACTCGGCTATAGTGACTATCAAAAATAGATATGCATATTTAATATCAGATATTCTACAAAAAAAATTAATCTAGTACCTACAGAACAGGCAAAAGTTATCTTCAGATAAGATACGCCCTTAAAATCGGATAGATCGAATAAACTGGATACGACAGTTCACTTCGGGTTTCATAATACCAGTCAAAGTAAATTTAGTTTCGACAAATTTTCCCATTCTAAACCTTATTAAAGCGTAACGTAGTAAAATGAGGTTTCTCGTATGTTATTTTTCTTTACAGATTTCTTTTCTCATTTACTGCAGATGCTTTTAGGATTATTCGCTTAAAAAATAAATAATTACGTATTAGTTGTTTATGCTGAAAACTATCAAAGAAATTTTATTGAAAAGCTTTCTGAGAACAATAAGTACAAACTCTTTGTCTAGTCACGTCTGATTTAAAAGCTTTAGCTATAAAACTCTGGTTTTCCTGAACGTATTTAATATTTATAATTCAATGGAATACATTTATTTTATACGTAATGAGAATACATTATAGTAACTGAACCGCGTAACTAGACAAAACATGGACGAGAAAGAAGTTTCACACATCTTTTTATGGAAAAAGGAGGCAAACGAGCAGGTGGCTCACGTGATGGATCACCCCCCCTCAGAATCGGAGGGGTGTGTGGGCCTCCGGTTACCTGCACTCACCAGACGAAACGCAGAAGTTTGTTAGACTTCTACTTCACGCCAGTATTCTGTGAGGTCGTGGTACTTCCCTGGTCGAGCCGGCCCCTTCATGCAACAACAAAAGCTGATGCGTGGCTTTACCACTGTTAAAACTGATATTTTGCGGCAGAAATAAGTGAGAGCACTGATTTTATGGAATTTTTTCGCACTTAATTTAAACCTATTTGTACCTCCTAACGTTCCGGGGGCTTAAAGTATTGTCAGCTTATAATTATTTAAATTTGGTACGATTTACACAACTTTGAACGGAAGGAGAAAGGGAGGTTAAACGCGGTAAAGTTATAATAATTAATGTCATTGCTTTTTTATATTTTCGTTTGTGTTTGTATATTGACTTCAGCTAGGATACTACATCACGGATAACTGTACAAGTATATTTTTTTTTAAATGTAATTTTCCCATTACCTAAAATAGCCTGCCCGTGGAAATGTAATCAGCGGTTAAGAATAAAATTTGAATGTTATTAAGTTATTTTATTCTGCAGAAATTGTTCTTTTTCAGATAGCACTCAGATGGTACGTCTATTGTTTAAATAAGATCTCCGAGACTTGGTTATAAATTATGTAATAAAAAAGGTCTATGTTTTTACTAAACACCAACTATTTGGAGCAGTCGCAGTTATTTAATTGTGTGGAAGTGTATTGTATAAGTAAAGATACAATTTGTTCGTTGAGGATTAGGCCAAAATTAAGAACGGTGTTATGTAAATTTTATACGTCTTCTTAAAAAGCTGCAGCGCACGCCAGAATTTTGGAATAGAAAAAAAATACTTCGCCAAGTGATTTGGCTCACCCTCTGAATAAACATATGGTAACAGGAACAACGTCTCAATTTGGGCTGGTTTTATGGATTTACAAAGATGGTTTTTATGGATGCATGTTGAACTCAACTAACTCACGTCACATCATCGTAACATCTCCAACACGTAAATTTTGGAAAAGAAAAAAAATACTTCGCCAAGTGATTTGGCTCACCCTCTGAATAAACATATGGTAACAGGAACAACGTCTCAATTTGGGCTGGTTTTATGGATTTACAAAGATGGTTTTTATGGATGCATGTTGAACTCAACTAACTCACGTCACATCATCGTAACATCTCCAACACGTAAATAAAGGCCTGTAAAAGTTCTCTGCTGGAAATAACATCTACCTTAATCGCCACACCTGGTAATCGCAGTACCAGACACCTCGCACCGTAGACGCTGTTGCCTGTCTCTTGTGTGCTTATTTCGTCTGGTATTTTTTTGAGATGGTTATCCCGCCGTCTATCGGTAGTCCTTGATATTGTCAAGGATTTTCATATTCGCCTCAAGATACCCATGGATAAAAACGGGCTGGTATATTCTTGCGCCGTATCCTCACGGCACGGAAAAAGAAGGTGGTTCATTATGTGAGGAGTGATGTTTGTTTCATCTAGTTTCAAATCACAATGGTACTAAGAAAGATTTAATTTAAAAAAAAATTAAATCTAACAAAAAAGTCTATATTTTTGGTTAAATAGTATATAAGGAGAAGAAACATGTGAATGTAACTTTCTAGATGTCCTCTGTTTGTTTATATTTTTCATAATATTTCATGGTTATAAATCTTTTTAAAAAGGTAAATGATAGTTTGTGAATTAATGATTGGAGGTTAAATTAAGGAATAAATTCATACAGCCAAATTCAACCTTTAGCCAGTAATGTAAATTCCTTTACTTTTTTTATTGACCTTTGATTGGGTACGATACTTTCTCTAAAACCATCGTGGAAGAAAAATTTAAGAAAGGAGAAGTAGGAGAAGACCATGTCCCAGTTATTTGAATTATATTAAAGAAAAAACTGCTGTAGTGTCATCAAGATACAGCACGTTAGAGGATATCTCTTAAATTAATAATGACGATTCTTCTGGAAGATGAAAAAAAATTTGTCTATATTTATTAAACACTAATTGAGTGCCTATTTATTACATTTTGCTTAACATTATTTACAAGTCTTTATATTCTATAGCAGATTCTTATAGACAGTGGACCGATTTAAACCAATTTATCTGTAATTTTAAAATATAGTCACGAAGGCCGGGTGGGGTTGGGTGATCAGGATTGGAGTCAAAAGACCCGAATTCGATCCCCAAATGGCAGGTATGTACCAATTTTTTTTCAGAACTCAAGTATAAATTATATCGTTGGCTGGGACATAAAGACGGCAACAGGCTCACCACTTGCTCACGCTCACGCAAATCTTCACGCAATTCCCAATACAGGGGTAGACAGAGGTCAAGTCTAGACAATTAAGTCCCTATGACCCACCTTCCACCGAAGATATTTTCGGGACAACGTGACAAGTGGTGAGCCCGTCGCCATCTTTATATCCAAGCCAACGATGAAATTCGTACATAAGTTTTTGAAAAACTCATTGGTACTGCCATCTGGGGATCGAACTTGGGTCTCTCGACTCGAAATTCCGACCACCCAACAACTCGGCTATCGTGACTTTTTTTTTTTACTTTTTCTTTTTAAAATGGGAGACGTCTGTGCTTTTACCACATTGTTACTCTTTTTAGAGGCCTATGTCTCGCTATGTACTTTTACAGGCCGTTATGATGATGATCAAAACTAATATTAGCTGGTTTCTATTTTTATTTTATTTCTTTATGATACACAAAACAGACTAAGACAAGACATCATAAAATTAAAATTAAAAGGTATTGAACGGTCCTATACTAAGTATACGGAGTATAAAGTGACACAGTGCTATAATTAAAATAAATATCATCAACTGATTTTTAAAATTTAACATCTATTTCATACTAAATTTGTATTTAGAAAGATAAATATTCTAAAAATATATTATATAATAAATTTACGTCGAAAGATACGTGTAACAAAGGCATTTCGTATCAAATTTATCGCTCATGGGAGGAAAGGTCAATGTAATATCTCATGTACAGGCTTATTGTAATTAATCAGAGACCGTCAATAATTGAATTATGTATTGAATTAATGTACATATTATATAATATATTAACATAACATCAGCAGGTATTAATCCTTTAATGTAGGTACATGATAATGAGTGTTTTCTCGCGTTATTAAAATAAATATCTTTACGCAATTCCCAATACAGGGGTAGACAGAGGTCTAGTCTAGACATTTAAGTCCCTTTGACCCACCTTCCACCGAAGATATTTTCGGGACAACGTGACAGGTGGTGAGCCCGTCGCCGCCTTTATGTCCAAGCCAACGATGAAATTCGTACATAAGTTTTTGAAAAACTCATTGGTACTGCCACCTGGGGATCGAGCTCGGGTCTCTCGACTCGCAATTCCGACCACCCAACAACTCGGCTATCGTGACCTTTTACATACTTAATGTATTTATCCACAAAAATGTACAATGACATACTTAACGTGGACATTTTTCTTTATAGATTCCTTATTCTGGGTTGAAGGTAAGAAATGGCTTATCAGCGATATGGCTGTCTACATTTTTGTTGTTGCTGTGTTTGTTTTTTATATTGATGCTTTATAATGGTGTACATTAAAGTATTCTTCATTCTTTCATACACCAAGAACATAATAATTTAAATACAATAAAACAAAAATTAACGAATGTAGAGACGAAATTAAACTAAATAAAATAAATAATAAATACATACATATATAAGGACAGCAAAGACTAATTACAAAGTAAGTAGCTAAAGCACTTGCGTTATGGAATCGGAATCAACAAAAGGTACCACAAACCGATAACCGGAATCAACAAAAGGTACTCAAAACCGATAAAAAGTACAAAACCTGTATTTTAAAAAATTCTATATATTTTGTATTATTATTATCATTACCATTGGGATATAGTTCCAGTCTCATTACCCCACATGTATCATGTGAAAACCTTGCCTTACTCTTGACTTTTTTCCCTTTTTTTTTATCTTCACGCAAATTACCAAATACTGCGGCAAGCAGAGATTTTGACAATTAAGACTTTTCGACCCACCTTTCACCCAAGCCAGTAACAATATACTTATATAAAAAATATATTTTTATAGATAAATACATGTCTTCATCCTATCCTACTAATATTATTAATGCGAAACTTTGTAAGGATGGATGGATATTCGTTTTTCTTTAACGCAAAAACTTCGACAGTAATATAGCGTATACATCAGAATAACATATACACTATAATTTATGGACAATTTGTGTAATTTGGGCATAATATTACGATAAGGATCAAGTAAGTCGGAATAATTCCTGACCCATGACAGGTTTGCGCTGGTCTTAGTGTGCGCTGCCTACGAACCTGCAAAACGAACACAACAGTTGACTGTGACGTCCATTTATTATTCTGATGTATAAGCTAAGCTAAGTCTTTTTATTCTCACGCATTTCCCAATAGAGAGGTAGCGAAAGGTCTAGCCAATATACTCCACTCGACCCATATTTCACACATTTCACAATTGATTGAAAGAAGTTGTTAAGTTTTTTCCTTAATGAGCTCTTGGAATTGTTTTTGTAGTTTAAAGCCTTCCCCACGCTTAGGCAAGACAAAGGCAATTTTTTTATAAGCAAACCACGCGGGTGTTGCCGCGGGCGGAACCATTTTGACGGAACATGTATGACTCGAGTACAAACATCCATATTCGTAACACACATATTTGCGGAGAGTATCGAACCCACAACCCGTAGCTTCAAAGGCAGAGTCTCTACAAACTAGACAATCTCTAACAAATAAAAATATATTGTATCACTCAGTAATATATATTTCACGTTATCAAATGTTAACTGCTCTGCATGAAATTTCTGATAGTATTATCAGCAATGGCGAACGCTCTAATTTGCATGCAAACTGATTGCTATTAGAGCGACAAGAAGCGAAATAAACGTTTAGTATGGTTAAAATGTTCTTGATAACACTTAGGTACGCGTTTCATTGCTAGATCGTCAAACATCTCGGCATACTAAAATGTTTAAAAATTCTTAAATAACAAATAAAATAAATATCGTCACGCAATTCCCAATACAGGGGTAGATAGAGGTCCAGTCTAGACAATTAAGTCCCTTCGACCCACCTTCCACCGAAGACAGCGGGACAGCGTGTCAGGTGGTGAGCCCATCGCCGTCGTTTTGTCCAAGCTAACGATATAATTCGTTGCTCGAATTAATTCATTCCTGCCACCTGGGGATCGAACTCAGGTCTCTCGACTCGCAATTCCGACCACCCAACAACTCGGCTATCGTGACCTTTTACATACTTAATGTATTTATCCATAAAAATGTACAATGACATACTTAACGTGGACATGATTTTTCTTTATAGATTCCTTATTCTGGGTTGAAGGTAAGAAATGGCTTATCAGCGATATGGCTGTCTACATTTTTGTTGTTGCTGTGTTTGTTTTTTATATTTATGCTTTATAATGGTGTACATTAAAGTATTCTTCATTCTTTCATACACCAAGAACATAATAATTTAAATACAATAAAACAAAAATTAACGAATGTAGAGACGAAATTAAACTAAATAAAATAAATAATAAATACATACATATATAAGGACAGCAAAGACTAATTACAAAGTAAGTAGCTAAAGCACTTGCGTTATGGAATCGGAATCAACAAAAGGTACCACAAACGCTCAAAACCGATAAAAAGTACAAAACCTGTATTTTAAAAAATTCTATATATTTTGTATTATTATTATCATTACCATTGGGATATAGTTCCAGTCTCATTACCCCACATGTATCATGTGAAAACCTTGCCTTACTCTTGACTTTTTCCTTTTTTTATCTTCACGCAATTCCCAATACAGGGGTAGATAGAGGTCCAGTCTAGACAATTAAGTCCCTTCGACCCACCTTTCACCCAAGCCAGTAACAATATACTTATATAAAAAATATATTTTTATAGATAAATACATGTCTTCATCTATCCTACTAATATTATTAATGCGAAACTTTGTAAGGATGGATGGATATTCGTTTTCTTTAACGCAAAAACTTCGACAGTAAAATAGCGTATACATCAGAATAACATATACACTATAATTTATGGACAATTTGTGTAATTTGGGCATAATATTACGATAAGGATCAAGTAAGTCGGAATAATTCCTGACCCATGACAGGTTTGCGCTGGTCTTAGTGTGCGCTGCCTACGAACCTGCAAAACGAACACAACAGTTGACTGTGACGTCCATTTATTATTCTGATGTATAAGCTAAGCTAAGTCTTTTTATTCTCACGCATTTCCCAATAGAGAGGTAGCGAAAGGTCTAGCCAATATACTCCACTCGACCCATATTTCACACATTTCACAATTGATTGAAAGAAGTTGTTAAGTTTTTTCTTAATGAGCTTAGGCAAGACAAAGGCAATTTTTTTATAAGCAAACCACGCGGGTGTTGCCGCGGTCGGAAGCACTTTTGACGGAACATGTATGACTCGAGTACAAACATCCATATTCGTAACACACATATTTGCGGAGAGTATCGAACCCACAACCCGTAGCTTCAAAGGCAGAGTCTCTACAAACTAGACAATCTCTAACAAATAAAAATATATTGTATCACTCAGTAATATATATTTCACGTTATCAAAATGTTAATTGCTCTGCATGAAATTTCTGATAGTATTATCAGCAATGGCGAACGCTCTAATTTGCATGCAAACTGATTGCTATTAGAGCGACAAGAAGCGAAATAAACGTTTAGTATGGTTAAATGTTCTTGATAACACTTAGGTACGCGTTTCATTGCTAGATCGTCAAACATCTCGGCATACTAAAAATGTTTAAAAAAATTCTTAAATAACAAATAAAATAAATATCGTCACGCAATTCCCAATACAGGGGTAGATAGAGGTCCAGTCTAGACAATTAAGTCCCTTCGACCCACCTTCCACCGAAGACAGCGGGACAGCGTGTCAGGTGGTGAGCCCGTCGCCGTCGTTTTGTCCAATGCAACGATATAATTCGTTGCTCGAATTAATTCATTCCTGCCACCTGGGGATCGACCTCGTGTCTCTTGACACAATTCATCAAACTCTCGCAATTCTGACCACACATTATTATGTTTATTTTAAGGCAGTCGTAACGAAGACGATCTCCATGAACGAGTGGTGTACACACCGATTTTCAGGGTGTCGGCTCTGAAGTCTCGGGTTCGATTCACTGACGGGTCAATGAAGAAAACTACTTGTATTGCATTGTTTCTGGTGTGGGTGTTTATTGTGTCATCGGTGATTTCAATTCTATAACAGAAATTCTACTAATTTTGGAATCAGAACAATTTGATTGAATACTCACGACTGTATTCACTTTGCGGAATTTCAACTTTAAACAAATTAATACACATTTTTACTCATTCTATTATTAAATAGTGGAATGAGTGAAAGTAAAGTTGAATTTATTTAATGTAAGTGATTATCATAATTAGGTATATGTCCATTGACGGGAAATACTTTTAAATTTTAAACTTTTGCTGTTTAAGATTCTTTTATATCTAACTGTCAAAGTTATAAACATTATAATTAAAAGAAAATAAAATTATGATATGATTTTTGGTAACCTTAACTTTCTAATAAATAACAAAACGGCAGCACACGTCAATTTACGATTTTTGATAACTTGCGTTACATTATTATAAATTAAAAAAAAAATGTTATTAAAATATTTAACCTCTACCGTATAGTGCCATCGCTCTTAGTTACGAGTTCTTATCCCGCCCGTGTCAGTTGATTTTTTTAAGTTTCTCTTTAATTAAATAAATAAAAGTTCAGCGTAACTTATATGCTCTAAAAATTCAATAAAAATTGTATTAAAAACGTTGCTCTGCTGTATAACAATATGTATTACTTTTACACTGGGTATAAATGTTACTAAAAGGGTATAAATGTTTTAGCTTTCCATTGGTGAAAAAAGTATTTTTTATTATTTTATTTATATTCAGAAAAAAAAACAAATTACAAGTGAAAACAACAATACACTGTACTATAAAACCAAGTGGTTTTTTTGTACAATGGAGTTCGTCCATACAGATAACATTATTTAGCAGTTTACTTATTATAAACCAGATAGTTTACATTAATAATTACGAACATGATATAGGAATTTTTAGTGAGGGTAGATTAGGTGCGAAAGGTCTAGCCAATATACTCCACTCGACCCATATTTCACACATTTCACAATTGATTGAAAGAAGTTGTTAAGTTTTTCTTAATGAGCTTAGGCAAGACAAAGGCAATTTTTATAAGCAAACCACGCAGGTGTTGCCGCGGTCGGAAGCACTTTGACGGAACATGTATGACTCGAGTACAAACATCCATATTCGTAACACACATATTTGCGGAGAGTATCGAACCCACAACCCGTAGCTTCAAAGGCAGAGTCTCTACAAACTAGACAATCTCTAACAAATAAAAATATATTGTATCACTCAGTAATATATATTTCACGTTATCAAAATGTTAATTGCTCTGCATGAAATTTCTGATAGTATTATCAGCAATGGCGAACGCTCTAATTTGCATGCAAACTGATTGCTATTAGAGCGACAAGAAGCGAAATAAACGTTTAGTATGGTTAAAATGTTCTTGATAACACTTAGGTACGCGTTTCATTGCTAGATCGTCAAACATCTCGGCATACTAAAAATGTTTGAAAAATTCTTAAATAACAAATAAAATAAATATCGTCACGCAATTCCCAATACAGGGGTAGATAGAGGTCCAGTCTAGACAATTAAGTCCCTTCGACCCACCTTCCACCGAAGACAGCGGGACAGCGTGTCAGGTGGTGAGCCCGTCGCCGTCGTTTTGTCCAATGCAACGATATAATTCGTTGCTCGAATTAATTCATTCCTGCCACCTGGGGATCGACCTCGTGTCTCTTGACACAATTCATCAAACTCTCGCAATTCTGACCACACATTATTATGTTTATTTTAAGGCAGTCGTAACGAAGACGATCTCCATGAACGAGTGGTGTACACACCGATTTTCAGGGTGTCGGCTCTGAAGTCTCGGGTTCGATTCACTGACGGGTCAATGAAGAAAACTACTTGTATTGCATTGTTTCTGGTGTGGGTGTTTATTGTGTCATCGGTGATTTCAATTCTATAACAGAAATTCTACTAATTTTGAATCAGAACAATTTGATTGAATACTCACGACTGTATTCACTTTGCGGAATTTCAACTTTAAACAAATTAATACACATTTTACTCATTCTATTATTAAATAGTGGAATGAGTGAAAGTAAAGTTGAATTTATTTAATGTAAGTGATTATCATAATTAGGTATATGTCCATTGACGGAAATACTTTTAAATTTTTAAACTTTTGCTGTTTAAGATTCTTTTATATCTAACTGTCAAAAGTTATAAACATTATAATTAAAAAGAAAATAAAATTATGATATGATTTTTGGTAACCTTAACTTTCTAATAAATAACAAAACGGCAGCACACGTCAAATTACGATTTTTGATAACTTGCGTTACATTATTATAAATTAAAAAAAAAATGTCATTAAAATATTTAACCTCTACCGTATAGTGCCATCGCTCTTAGTTACGAGTTCTTATCCCGCCCGTGTCAGTTGATTTTTTTAAGTTTCTCTTTAATTAAATAAATAAAAGTTCAGCGTAACTTATATGCTCTAAAAATTCAATAAAAATTGTATTAAAAACGTTGCTCTGCTGTATAACAATATGTATTACTTTTACACTGGGTATAAATGTTACTAAAAGGGTATAAATGTTTTAGCTTTCCATTGGTGAAAAAAGTATTTTTTTTTATTTTATTTATATTCAGAAAAAAAAACAAATTACAAGTGAAAACAACAATACACTGTACTATAAAACCAAGTGGTTTTTTTTGTACAATGGTGTTTGTCCATACAGATAACATTATTTAGCAGTTTACTTATTATAAACCAGATAGTTTACATTAATAATTACGAACATGATATAGGAATTTTTGTGAGGGTAGATTAGGTGCGAATGTTTTTGTCGTTATAACAATGACGAGCACATAAAAAAAAAGAAAAAGAAACAAATGCGTTCGAATGTCCTAAGGGTGTGTCAACATTATTATCAATTATTTCATATAATTATCATGTAGCAAAGCTAAGTAGTAGTTAGTTAATTTAGATTTGATGTTGTTTGGGTTTATTTCGTAACGTAATGCGGGTGGTAATTCGTTTATTAATTTTGGAATCATAAATTGAGTGTGCGTTTCCATAGTTATTCTTATTATACACAGGCACATATAATTTTTATTAGAGATAGCGTGAGTACCTTTGCTATCTGATATTAGAGTTTGCAGGTCTTTGTTAAAAATCTGTTCTTTTAAGAGCACATATTTGATTCTGTCATGGATTGGGATTATTTTACAATACGCGAACAACATATGGTAGTTATTTTTATATTTACTTTTTACTTAGGAGGGACGATTATCTTTAGAAACATTAATTGAAGTTGAAAAATTTTGTTTATGTATGTTTTGAATGTGAATCCATAGCTACTCAAACCGTACGAAGTTATTGATTCAACTAAAGCTTATAATAATAATTTAATTGGAAAGTCAATTTTGTTTTTAATTAGTACAAATTTTGTCAGAATTGATTTTAGCCGGTCACAGACGTTACTTATATGCTTTTTCCAATTTAGTCGGCTATCCATTATGAGACCTAGTTACCTATGGTTGTCCGTATAAACTATTGACGGACAATAGCACATAGATTTTTTTTTTTGACATGAATGTTAGCATGAGTGTGAGTGTGCTATGAGATTAGGCACTGTTTTAGCACGGTTATGAGAAGAGCTGATATACATTATTTTAGTTTTTTTATCGTTTAAAACTAAACCAACATCGTGAGACCACTTAATAAGATATGTAAAATCTTTTTGCCAACGTATAAATGCGATTCCAAGATCGGCATCAGCCGCTACTAGGCACGTGTCGGCAAACTGATAAATTTCACAGCTGTCAATTAAATTTATTAAACTATTAACATATGTTAAGTAGTGTAAAGGTCCGAGTACTGATCCCTGTGCAGTTCCTTCAGTTACAGTCTTTTCATAACTCCAATTTTCAGCGACCTTAACTTTGAAACGTCTATTTTCCAGATAATTTTTACACCATTTCTGGACAGGTCCTCTAATTCCCGATTCGTCCAGTGATTCAATCAATGTCTCGTGTTGAAGTGTATCAAACGCTTTTGCTAAAGTCAATAAAGACTACTAGGATGTGTTTTTACTATGCAAATGTTTGTTCATCGAATTAGTAAAGTTGCTCAGGAGCTTAGTGGTGCTTTTGTGTGGTTGAAATCCGTATTGCTTATAGCGCGTAAAAAATCCCTTGAGCGCGTAACAAACAAACAGTTTGCTTTTATGATATTTAATAGTATTGTTAATAGTATTATTAAAATAAGAAAGGTTATAAAAAGGATATCTATGGAGGTCTTCTTTTCTTTCTTTAACATATAGCTTCTCGTAAAATTTACGGAGTATGTTTCTTTTCCGTCAGAGGAACCTCATTAGTAAAACTTAAGACAAACTAACGCTGGACAGATGAAATTTATTTTTCTAGCGTACTTACTACAAGTGGCGTACACACCAGTTTTCAAAGTGTCGTCAGCTCTGAGGACCTGGATTCTACTACCGGACGGGTCGGTTTAGAAAATCACTTTTTCTATACTATCTCGGGTCTGGTGCTTGCGGTTCCTTAGTTATTACTACAGGTAATACATTATCATAAAGACTATATGAAACGATGCATATTAGCTTAAGCACTTTGTAAATTCAGTTCTAGTAACTTAAGTCGTTAGCTTCTTCCGAAGAATTTCCGATCATGTTCTTTGATTTCATTCAAATCTAATTTAGTTCAGCATTGAGATAAAATTTGTGTTTATTCAAATAGACCGCTAAAAGTATGAGTATGTATGGATGTATAGTATTGCATATTAATTATATGTTTATTCATTAAGGATGTAATATATTCTTTCAAAATTTAACACATTTCTAGATTTAGTTTAGTATCTTTATCACAACACATATTTCTTTTCATCTCTGCATTATATAGCAGTAGGTGGGCTTGCAGAGAATGCCTCAGGTATTACATACCTACATACACACATAAATACATAACGGCCTGTTAAATACCACGGCAGAACATGGGCCTCCCGTAAGTATTTGCTACAATCGCCACGGTACGAGCGCACCTCCACCTTAGACGCTGCTGCGCGTCACCGGTCTACTTCATTTGGTGTGGTATGTTTCGAGGTGGAGATACCGCCATCTGTCGGTAGCCACTCATAGTTTAGAGGCCACAGTCGCTTCTTATCTACGTGAAGAAAAGGGATGGCATATTGCTGGGCCGATATCACGTACATCAACATATTTTTTTTGTATATGTAACTCAATAAATAGTATGCCCTGCAGTGAATAATGCACATAGTTATAATAGGTGTAATACAGATGTAGATCAAAGTTGGTTTGCATATTCTTTTGAGCATCTTTAATAGATGTTATTAATAGGATTAATGTAGTATATTTACTAGATGTACGGTTGGCCGCACACGGAGTACTGTTCTCATCTCTCGGCGGGGGTACCTCAGTGTCAACTACTTCCATGTGACCGTATCATACGAAGAGCGGTTCGAATCGTCGACGACCATGTTCAATGTGATCGGCTAAATCCCCAGGCTTTGCGAAGAGATGTTGCATCTCTTTGCATTTTTTTACAAGATCTACTACGGAGAGAGCTCCGAGGATTTGTTCGGATTAATCACAACCGCTGAATTTCACCATCGTACCTTGTGGCATAGTCAAAAATTCCATCACCACCATCTTGATGCTTAGCATTCCACCACAGTGCATTTTTCGCAGAATCAAAAGTTAGGTGGTACTTTTAGAATTTTGGAAGCTATACTGTCTAGACTTGATTGCTTTTTATCCTTAAAAATCAATAAAATTGTATTAAAAACGTTGCTCTGCTGTATAACAATATGTATTACTTTTACACTGGGTATAAATGTTACTAAAAGCGTATACATCAGAATAACATATACACTATAATTTATGGACAATTTGGGCATAATATTACGATAAGAATCAAGTAAGTCGGAATAATTCCTGACCCATGACAGGTTTGCGCTGGTCTTAGTGTGCGCTGCCTACGAACCTCCAAAACGAACACAACAGTTGACTGTGACGTCCATTTATTATTCTGATGTATAAGCTAAGCTAAGTCTTTTTATTCTCACGCATTTCCCAATAGAGAGGTAGCGAAAGGTCTAGCCAATATACTCCACTCGACCCATATTTCACATTTCACAATTGATTGAAAGAAGTTGTTAAGTTTTTCTTAATGAGCTTAGGCAAGACAAAGGCAATTTTTATACAAACCACGCGGGTGTTGCCGCGGTCGGAAGCACTTTGACGGAACATGTATGACTCGAGTACAAACATCCATATTCGTAACACACATATTTGCGGAGAGTATCGAACCCACAACCCGTAGCTTCAAAGGCAGAGTCTCTACAAACTAGACAATCTCTAACAAATAAAAATATATTGTATCACTCAGTAATATATATTTCACGTTATCAAAATGTTAACTGCTCTGCATGAAATTTCTGATAGTATTATCAGTACGGCGAACGCTCTAATTTGCATGCAAACTGATTGCTATTAGAGCGACAAGAAGCGAAATAAACGTTTAGTATGGTTAAATGTTCTTGATAACACTTAGGTACGCGTTTCATTGCTAGATCGTCAAACATCTCGGCATACTAAAATGTTTAAAAATTTTAAATAACAAATAAAAATATATTGTATCACTCAGTAATATATATTTCACGTTATCAAAATGTTAACTGCTCTGCATGAAATTTCTGATAGTATTATCAGTACGGCGAACGCTCTAATTTGCATGCAAACTGATTGCTATTAGAGCGACAAGAAGCGAAATAAACGTTTAGTATGGTTAAATGTTCTTGATAACACTTAGGTACGCGTTTCATTGCTAGATCGTCAAACATCTCGGCATACTAAAATGTTTAAAAATTTTAAATAACAAATAAAATAAATATCGTCACGCAATTCCCAATACAGGGTAGATAGAGGTCCAGTCTAGACAATTAAGTCCCTTCGACCCACCCTCCACCGAAGACAGCGGGACAGCGTGTCAGGTGGTGAGCCCATCGCCGTCGTTTTGTCCAAGCCAACGATATAATTCGTTGCTCGAATTAATTCATTCCTGCCACCTGGGATCGAACTCGTGTCTCTTGACACAATTCATCAAACTCGCAATTCTGACCACACATTCTTATGTTTATTTTAAGGCAGTCGTAACGAAGACGATCTCCATGGACGAGTGGTGTACACACCGATTTTCAGGGTGTCGGCTCTGAAGTCTCGGGTTTCGATTCACTGACGGGTCAATGAAGAAAACTACTTGTATTGCATTGTTTCTGTGTGGGTGTTTATTGTGTCATCGGTGATTTCAATTCTATAACAGAAATTCTACTAATTTTGGAATCAGAACAATTTGATTGAATACTCACGACTGTATTCACTTTGCGGAATTTCAACTTTAAACAAATTAATACACATTTTTACTCATTCTATTATTAAATAGTGGAATGAGTGAAAGTAAAGTTGAATTTATTTAATGTAAGTGATTATCATAATTAGGTATATGTCCATTGACGGGAAATACTTTTAAATTTTAAACTTTTGCTGTTTAAGATTCTTTTATATCTAACTGTCAAAGTTATAAACATTATAATTAAAAAGAAAATAAAATTATGATATGATTTTTGGTAACCTTAACTTTCTAATAAATAACAAAACGGCAGCACACGTCAAATTACGATTTTTGATAACTTGCGTTACATTATTATAAATTAAAAAAAAAATGTCATTAAAATATTTAACCTCTACCGTATCGTGCCATCGCTCTTAGTTACGAGTTCTTATCCCGCCCGTGTCAGTTGATTTTTTTAAGTCTCTCTTTAATTAAATAAATAAAAGTTCAGCGTAACTTATATGCTCTAAAAATTCAATAAAATTGTATTAAAAACGTTGCTCTGCTGTATAACAATATGTATTACTTTTACACTGGGTATAAATGTTACTAAAAGGGTATAAATGTTTTAGCTTCCATTGGTGAAAATGTATTTTTTTTTATTTTATTTATATTCAGAAAAAAAACAAATTACAAGTGAAAATAACAATACACTGTACTATAAAACCAAGTGGTTTTTTGTACAATGGAGTTCGTCCATACAGATAACATTATTTAGCAGTTTACTTATTATAAACCAGATAGTTTACATTAATAATTACGAACATGATATAGGAATTTTTAGTGAGGGTAGATTAGGTGCGAATGTTTTTGTCGTTATAACAATGACGAGCACATAAAAAAAAAGAAAAAGAAACAAATGCGTTCGAATGTCCTAAGGTGTGTCAACATTATTATCAATTATTTCATATAATTATCATGTAGCAAAGCTAAGTAGTAGTTAGTTAATTTAGATTTGATGTTGTTTGGGTTTATTTCGTAACGTAATGCGGGTGGTAATTCGTTTATTAATTTTGGAATCATAAATTCGAGTGTGCGTTTTCCATAGTTATTCTTATTATACACAGGCACATATAATTTTTTATTAGAGATAGCGTGAGTACCTTTGCTATCTGATATTAGAGTTTGCAGGTCTTTGTTAAAAAACTGTTCTTTTAAGAGCACATATTTGATTCTGTCATGGATTGGGATTATTTTACAATACGCGAACAACATATGGTAGTTATTTTTATATTTACTTTTTACTTTAGGAGGGACGATTATCTTTAGAAACCTTAATTGAAGTTGAAAAATTTTGTTGTGAATGTTTTGAATGTTTTGAATGTGAATCCATAGCTACTCAAACCGTACGAAGTTATTGATTCAACTAAAGCTTATAATAATAATTTAATTGGAAAGTCAATTTTGTTTTTAATTAGTACAAATTTTGTCAGAATTGATTTTAGCCGGTCACAGACGTTACTTATATGCTTTTTCCAATTTAGTCGGCTATCCATTATGAGACCTAGTTACCTATGGTTGTCCGTATAAACTATTGACGGACAATAGCACATAGATTTTTTTTTTGACATGAATGTTAGCATGAGTGTGAGTGTGCTATGAGATTAGGCACTGTTTTAGCACGGTTATGAGAAGAGCTGATATACATTATTTTAGTTTTTATCGTTTAAAACTAAACCAACATCGTGAGACCACTTAATAAGAGATGTAAAATATTTTGCCAACGTATAAATGCGATTCCAAGATCGGCATCAGCCGCTACTAGGCACGTGTCGTCGGCAAACTGATAAATTTCACAGCTGTCAATTAAATTTATTAAACTATTAACATATGTTAAGTAGTGTAAAGGTCCGAGTACTGATCCCTGTGCAGTTCCTTCAGTTACAGTCTTTTCATAACTCCAATTTTCAGCGACCTTAACTTTGAAACGTCTATTTTCCAGATAATTTTTACACCATTTCTGGACAGGTCCTCTAATTCCCGATTCGTCCAGTGATTCAATCAATGTCTCGTGTTGAAGTGTATCAAACGCTTTGCTAAAGTCAATAAAGACTACTAGGATGTGTTTTTTACTATGCAAATGTTTGTTCATCGAATTAGTAAAGTTGCTCAGGAGCTTAGTGGTGCTTTTGTGTGGTTGAAATCCGTATTGCTTATAGCGCGTAAAAAATCCCTTTAGCGCGTAACAAACAAACAGTTTGCTTTTATGATATTTAATAGTATTGTTAATAGTATTATTAAAATAAGAAAGGTTATAAAAAGGATATCTATGGAGGTCTTCTTTTTCTTTCTTTAACATATAGCTTCTCGTACAATTTACGGAGTATGTTTCTTTTCCGTCAGAGGAACCTCATTAGTAAAACTTAAGACAAACTAACGCTGGACAGGTGAAATTTATTTTTCTAGCGTACTTACTACAAGTGGCGTACACACCGGTTTTCAAAGTGTCGTCAGCTCTGAGGACCTGGATTCTACTCCCGGACGGGTCGGTTTAGAAAATCACTTTTTCTATACTATCTCGGGTCTGGGTGCTTGCGGTTCCTTAGTTATTACTACAGGTAATACATTATCATAAAGACTATATGAAACGATGCATATTAGCTTAAGCACTTTGTAAATTCAGTTCTAGTAACTTAAGTCGTTAGCTTCTTCCGAAGAATTTCCCATCATGTTCTTTGATTTCATTCAAATCTAATTTAGTTCAGCATTGAGATAAAATTTGTGTTTATTCAAATAGACCGCTAAAAGTATGAGTATGTATGGATGTATAGTATTGCATATTAATTATATGTTTATACATTAAGGATGTAATATATTCTTTCAAAATTTAACACATTTCTAGATTTAGTTTAGTATCTTTATCACAACACATATTTCTTTTCATCTCTGCATTATATAGCAGTAGGTGGGCTTGCAGAGAATGCCTCAGGTATTACATACTTACATACACACATAAATACATAACGGCCTGTTAAATACCACGGCAGAACATGGGCCTCTCCCGTAAGTATTTGCTACAATCGCCACGCTACGAGCGCACCTCCCACCTTAGACGCTGCTGCGCGTCACCGGTCTACTTCATTTGGTGTGTCGAGGTGGAGATACCGCCATCTGTCGGTAGCCACTCATAGTTTAGAGGCCACAGTCGCTTCTTATCTACGTGAAGAAAAGGGATGGCATATTGCTAGGCCGATATCACCAAGTACATCAACATATTTTTTTTGTATATGTAACTCAATAAATAGTATGCCCTGCCACGAATAATGCACATAGTTATAATAGGTGTAATACAGATGTAGATCAAAGTTGGTTTGCATATTCTTTTGAGCATCTTTAATAGATGTTATTAATAGGATTAATGTAGTATATTTACTAGATGTACGGTTGGCCGCACACGGAGTACTGTTCTCATCTCTCGGCGGGGGTACCTCAGTGTCAACTACTTCCATGTGACCGTATCATACGAAGAGCGGTTCGAATCGTCGACGACCATGTTCAATGTGATCGGCTAAATCCCCAGGCTTTGCGAAGAGATGTTGCATCTCTTTGCATTTTTTTACAAGATCTACTACGGAGAGAGCTCCGAGGATTTGTTCGGATTAATCACAACCGCTGAATTTCACCATCGTACCTTGTGGCATAGTCAAAAATTCCATCACCACCATCTTGATGCTTAGCATTCCACCACAGTGCATTTTTCGCGGAATCAAAAGTTAGGTGGTACTTTTAGAATTTTGGAAGCTATACTGTCTAGACTTGATTGCTTTTTTATCCTTAAAAATCAATTAAATTTATTTCCTACATATCTTTCAATAAATTTATCTATGCAAGAGAGTATAGTTATTTGGTGATTGTTATTGTAGTCAGTATGGCTTCCTTTCTTATAAGTCGGCCGAATTACTTCTACATTAAATAAATCAAGATTTATTCTAAGTCACGATCGCCGAGTAGTTGGGTGGTCGGAATTTCGAGTCAAGAGACCCGAGTTCGATCCCCAGGTGGCAGTAACAATGAGTTTTTCAAAAACTTATGTACAAATTATGTACAATTAAGTCGTTGGCTTGAACATAAAGACGGCGACGGGCTCACCACCTGTCACGTTGTCCCGAAAATATCTTCGGTGGAAGGTGAGTCAAAGGGACTTAATTATCTAGACTATTATCTGTCTACCCCTGTATTGGGAATTGCGGGAAGATATTTATTTATTTATTTAAAAATATATTTCAGTACTTACACAACATTTTATGAGGTAAGTTATTCCATTAACAAGATGGTTTACATAAAAAAGCTTAAAATAAAATTTGTTCATACATACATACATACTTAACGGCCTGTTAAAGTCCACTGCAGGGCATAAGCTTTTTTTTCCCTTAAGGCAGGATTTTCCATAATTATCACGTTTAGAACAAATTAGAATTAGAAATAATTATCTCGATTGCATTTTCAGGGCGTCTTGACAAATTCTTTTTACAGGAGAGGTCTAAGTTCTGCAGTGGACTTTTATTTAAGTAAGTTAGTTAACTACATAATATTATCAATGGAAACTTCTTACAGAATTTTTTAAATAAAAAAGGTATACATATACTAAGGTATATATATACTACGCCAAAAAGTATATATATATACTTTTTGGCGACTACCAAAAAATCATCTTAAGTACACTTCCGTTAACATAGAGTAAAGCAGAACGCCTCCAGCGCTGAAGTTAGTTTCCGTGGCTATAATTGAAGTTGCCGAGAATTTAAAACTAAATTACGGTCTGGCTTTTAAAAGAGAAAATTTAAAGCAAGGCAGTATACTTACCTTTTTTTTAAATGTAATAACTTTGTTTAATTGTAGTATATCTCGACTAAAAAACTTGTTACATGGTTATAACTATCTAATCATACTTATAAACCTAACCCAATGACTTGTTTGACGTGACAATGTTAGGAAAAATTCAAACCATCTTTCGTAATCCCAAAAAGCGTTCAGTGAAAGGTGGGTCGGAAGGATTTAATTGTGTATCTCTGTCTACCACAGAATTGGGAATATGCGTGAAGATGAAAATAAATAAAAAAAGGGGAATACTAACGAACGGTCTTCTATTTCTTCACGATAATGCCGTTCAAAAGTTAGTATTGCGCTGCCTGCACTGTATACTGTAGGCTTTGATATTTTAATTATACACTGATTAAAATTATGGGAAGAACTTGGTCCGTATTACCTGTTCCCTAGAATGAATAAAAAAATTATCAGATTCAACGAACTTGATAACGATCCCCTGAATGAGTAAAAAGTTTTACGTAATTTGTTTTTTATTATTTTAAATTTATTATGTATATTTAAAGGAGTTTTAAATTTTAAACGCAAACTTGTGTATAAAAAAGTATTAAGCTATGGTAACAGAGTGGTTGTTGGATTTACAAATCGGTAGTCTCGAGTTCAATCCTCAGCGTAGCAATGAGTTTTTTCGAACTTAGTTTCCAAGCCAACGATGCAATTCACACAATTGCATCTTTGGCTTGGAAACTACGACTGCTCAACTCGCCTTTTTCGGCTCATTGCCTTTTTCGTGGTCCCAAAATGAGATCCGGCGAAATATGACTCGAAATTGTTAATAATTGTTCAGACCTCTGACAAACCCAGTACTGGGAAAAAAATAAAAATACAACTTTAAACAATAAAGCATTGCTAATGAATGATAAAAAGTAATTTCATAAAAATATAAACATGAGAGAAGAGACACTTTTATAATATGAAATACTTTCTCTCATATTTTGTGCTGGGTGTTTACAGCGTAAGAATATACCAGACCCTTTCTTACCGTGGGTGACGTAATCGGCGACTAAGGGAAAAGCTTTACAAATGCAATTGGCTACCGATAGATGACGGGATAACCATTTCAAAAAATATGATGATATTATAACTAGATTCATTCGTAAAAAAAAAATAAAAAAGTAATAACAAGCTTCGTATCTTGAAAAAAATATACACATACCGTATTTATGTTTATATATATTTGAAACTGGAAGGTTTTAAACTTTGTTTAACGTGAACTAATTTTCTCGTCTGGTTTCAGTGTCGAAAAATTTCATCTCGTATATTGCCAATAAGTGCCGTACGAAGCAGCAAAAGAAAAGCCTTTAAAATTACAATGTCTTACGATAGACGGCAAGATATTAAAATAAAAAAAATAACCAGAATGATGTGAGACAGTACATGGATATGTTGCGATATGTCAGATGCAGCGATCGTCAAAGCGTTTACTGAAATAGGCGATTATAGTATTTCCTCGAGTTACGTATATCCAGTAGACTGTTAACAGATCGGCTCAATCTCTCAATCGCATTCCAAATACGGGGTAGTCAGAGGTCAACACGGTTTTATTCCTGTAACATGCATTCTAATAGAGCTTATATGGAACAATAACGTGACGGGGAGGTGAGCCCCTAGCCAATACAGATTTGTATGGCAATTATTGAAATATACATTTCTGTAGCCCCTACATGAAACTACCCGATAGCCTAGTTGGTAGCGACCCTGCCTTCGGATTTAAGGGTTGTGGGCCCGAATCCCGCAAGGGGCAAATGTGTCGAATACAAATATTTGTACTCGAGTCATGGCTGGTTATATGTACATATGTATATTTATCTATGTAAGTGTACCGTACGCGTTGTCTAAAATAGTCGTGGTGAAAGTTAGGTCGAAAGAACTTAATATATAAGAAAGAAGAAATTTATTTATTCTAACATGAAAGTTATTGTTTTATTGCACGATATATTATTACAATTTCAATCTCGTTGCAAGATTTATCTTCGGAGAGGACAGTTTAAGGGTAATACAAAAGTTTAATAGTTTATGCTTGAAGCTTTAAGCGATGGCACTGGTTATTTCCGCAGTTTGCAGAAAGATTTCTATTACTACGAAACTTCAGAACGACAGCACATAACTGTAAATGTTGGACGTTAGCTTGAAGATAGTTAAAAGTAGTACGTGTGATGGCCCTATTAGGTTTTTTCTAATTCAGATTTATTTATTTAGTTGCGGGTTCTGTTGGTAATTTTATTCTGTGGGAGAAACTGGATTATAGGAGATTAATAAAAGACGGAAGTGAACGGTTTTGAACGAAGATGAACTTATTTATATCCTCATCCGATGCCTGTATAACAAAGGGTTATAGTAAGTGAAAATGTGCTCTCTACCTACCCCGGTGGTGATAATAACACGAACATATAAACATACTAAAGACTTAATAAAGTTTATACGTACAAAAGTTTATTGTAATATCTTTTTATTCTTCTGTGATCTACAGATTGTACTTATCTATCTCATACTTTATTATTTATAATAAGTACTAAGTACTATAACTTCCACTAGAACATCCCATTGTATTATAATGTTTTAATTAGATATTAATTCAAGACATATCAACGGCATTTTATATCAGCAATGAAAAACTAAACTTTTTAAAGGTACCACGTGTATTACCTTGCCAGATATGTTCATCATTCCCAACTCGTGCTATAAGTGTATAAGCAGAAAGTATATAAGCAATTTCATCTTAACACATTGGATCGTGTCCTCAATAATTGTATTAGATACATATATGGCCACCATAAATACGACCATGTATCGCCCTTTCCTCAATTGGCTTCCCATTCAAGAGCGTAGATATGTAAGAATGCTCTGCTCCCTTTTCACAATTTTAAATGTGCTCCCGAGTACTTGAAATCAAGGTTTCAACCTTCTTTTTCTTTCATTCTTTTTTACAGCCTATCAAACCTCCACTTCTGAACAAAGGCCTCCCCCAAAGATTCCCAGAAAAAACGATCCCGAGTCACCTGCATCCATCGACTCCCCGCAATGTTGTTCAGATCGTCACTCCATCATCCAACACTGCGTTTGCCAGAACGAGGCTGCCGGAATAAACGGCTCGAGAACTTTTCTTTCCCCTTTCCCTTTGTCAGTTCTGCGAGCAATGTGGCCGGCCTATTGCCTCTTCAGCGTGCTGGCTATGTCAGTTACCCTAGTTCTCCTGCGGATATCATCGTTGCGGATTCTGTCAGGCATAGAAACATCCAGCATAGCCCTTTCCATGGCCCATAGAGCCACTTTGAGCTTCCTCATTCGACCAGCAGTGAAGAACCACGTCTCAATTCCGTAGATCATCACTGGCAAAACGCACTGGTTGTTTACTTTGCTCTTAATTAAGGTTTTGAAGGAAATTTAACGAGAAAATAGGCGTAAATTCCCGAACGCTGCCCAGCCGAGTTGGATTCGTCGATTGACCTCTGGATCGAAGTTGGATAAACCTAGTTTGATAATTTGTCCTAGATATTCGCCTTGCATATTATTATTCGTCAACAATTTCGAGGTGTAGTGTTCTCAACAATAATCGGCATCGGTCTGATATGGAAACGTCCATGTCTATCTCTAACGTCTAACGTCTAACGTCCATGTCTGTCTCTAATGTCTAATGAGACATGACCATAGTCTTGGCCATGTTTATCTTAAGACTCAAGCGGCAGGGTCGCTTATCAGAACTTCTTCCAACGCACCAGTGAAGAATTTCGAAGATATGACTTCATCCTGTCTTACACCTTTCTGCAATTGGATAGGATTCGTGCTTTGGTACTGTACTCGGTTATAAATCGTAGCCTCATCGATCAAGCATTTCAACAATTAAATTGGTATGTTAGTTAGAGTCGATACACTATAGCGCAACTTATCACGTTTTATCTGTATATTGTGGTGTAACACCTGTACATACCATGCCTTTGGGATCGAACTCGGGTCCCGTGACTCAAACTCCGATCACCCAACCTCTCGGCTATCATGACTCCACCTACCACGTTTTCTCGCAATTTCACTCATTCAAACTTAGGAAAAGTTATACTAAGAATATCTTAAACTTGGATTTGTGTGGTAAAATTAGCGCAAAGCTATCCGTACAATAAAAATTAGAGTAAAAATCGACCTATCTTTTACCGAAACTTGTTTTGTACATCGTGACAGGTGGTGTAGCCATCGCCGTCTTAGTGTGTAAGTCAAACATATTTAAAAAGATTAATAAATACATCTATGACTTTAGTATAAACATTCATTCATCACACAATTGTTGTTGGAAACTAACCGCTTAATATAAATTTAGAATTAATTTTGTCACGGGCAAATGCTAGTATAATGTAACAAAACAGTGTAGACTAATAAGTGATATACCCAGATTCGCTAAAGGATCTCTCACCATAATTTTGTACTTCAGTAAGCAAATTTCTTTAGTGTTTAATTATACATTAATAAATAAAAACAAAATGTAATCTCTGTTATATTATGGATACTAAATAAATAAATAGAAAGCAAAACCTATATGTGTTATAAAGTCAGTAACAACATAGGTAACAAAAACACACAGACCCGAGACAACGTATAAAAAGTGGTTTCTGCATTGAATCGAACCCGAGACCGCACAGGTCGTCGTATGTACATATATTCGTTTTCTATCATTCAACGAAATATAGTAATATATATAATGAATTCCAGAAAGTGGCCCGCAATATTACAAAGATTACAATTTTTTTTTCTACGGCTCCGGATGCTCGAGCTTATTTCATTACTGAAATTACAAAATTCATAATAAAAATTAAAAGATGGAAATTAAATTTTCACAATAAATTGTTGGAAAACGTAGCGGAAGCAATTTCACCGTTAGAAAGTAATTGAGCATGGGTCTCATATGATGTCAGGGGATCATTAAACCCCTCGTACATCAACAGGAGGAAGTGCTTTATTTATTTGCATTAACAAGCTTCTCTTGAGTGTTGTCCTTGTTTATCTTATTTAGAATTATCAACGACAAAACGCACACAAAGTAAATTAACATATACAAATAAATAATTAGCATTTACAATACCTTTTTCATTTCGGAAAATTGCTCTATTCTTGTGGTGTCTTTAATTTGGTTAACGGATTTTGATATTTTTAACGCATTTTCCCATCACTACGATAGACAAAGGTCTAGATTCTGTAGACAATTAAGTCGCTAACAGAATAATGTAAACTAATATCACTAATTTAATGTTTAATAAAACGGTGTAAAACCCGTGAATAACAGTTTTATCCCAAACTCAAGAATATAGACTTAAGTAAAACTTAGTTTTATAAAAACAATTTTAAATTTGCTTGCTTAAAGCGATTTATTTGATCTCAGTTTCTAGAAATAATATATTAAATTAATAAGAACGTCTTTTAATAAGTAAGATTTATCTTACACATATTTTTTAAGCTGTGTTTACATAGACGACGTTAGAAATAGAGAGACTACGTTATTCTGTTACTTTATCTATCTTACTATCGGCCACTTCTGGATATTGATTTATGGAATATGTACCGTGGAGTACAACTTCATTATATCAATAAACTGGAAACTTAGCCAAATGTTTAAAAAAATATATTTTGCAAGTAAGATTTACCAATAGAAACTGTGTGTATGGTGAAGATCAGATCATATCAAGTTTTAAAGAGCGAACTCTTAGTGCAAAGGTACTTTATAACAGATTACATAATAAGTACGAAAGTTAATCTTGACTCTTGTACTATAGTACTGTGTGTTCTATTCACAATATAAATTTCAAAATTTAGGTCATATTGTGAGTGATTTTGGCCGCGAAATATTTTTTTTAATAAATTATGTATTTTAATGTAATTTAGTACACTATATAAATTTATGTTGGTTCATTTCAACAATAATTATATATAGCTTTTTATCTATGACAAATAATAAAATCGTTGTAAAATCAATTCTGTACATATATTTTTTTTAATTTCTTAGTGCAATGGCGTTTAAGAATGATATTGAGCGCAAAACGACTTTTTAGAATTATTGTCCAACTATGCATGCTTCCCGTAAAAAACCACTTAACAGATTAGGCGCATTTTAATTTTTTTGTTTATATCTTCACGCCATTCCCAATACGGGGGTAGACAGAGGTCCAGACAATAAAGTCCTTTGTGCTCGCATTTGTTTTGCTGTGTCTCCACGATCTCGTATTACGCCGTTTCTTGACCACGCCAACCTACTTAATGTGAATGAAATACGTAAACTCCATCTTGCTTTTTTGATATTTGGCGTAGTTAAAAATCAATCACCAATATACCTTAGAGCAAGTTAAGTTAGTCTCATAATCATAACATATATAATACTCGAGCTTCCAAATATTTACTTCATACTTAACGACATCACACTGGCGATTTTTGTAGTTTTAGGTATGCATCTTCTAAGAGTTGGAACAATCTTCCTCCACCACTACGCAGTATCAAATCTGTAGACTTATTTAAGAAAAACCTGAAGAGGATATATTATGCAAAGGTACTGTATACACTCTGTGTGTACTCTGAAAATAATGACTTTGCGCTCACTTATATTGATGCATTCTTACATTTTCCGCTTGTCTATTATAATTGAATTATGGCAATTCTTATGTTTCATTTTTATGTGATGATATTAAGCTAGCATTTTTTTCTTTGGTATTTTCAAATCCATTTATCCGTGATTCTCACTCGCAAGCGTCAGATGAAAATCAGCGCTATATCATTAGGTGCATTAAGCATTAAGCTAACTACCCATGTGTCGTCGCACTTACCGTCACTAATTTAGTTTCACATTCAGTATGTGAATTTTATTTTTGTGATTGTAGACGGTGTTCGTTGATAACTTTTTCTATCAATCTACCTAAACACTATAGTAACGATAGCTGAGCAAGCAAGCTAACGATATAAAGCGTATTTAATTCGAGTTGAATTCGGGTCTCTTGACTGGAATTCCGATCACCCAACCACTCGACTATTGTGACTTCTATCCAATGTACGGGAGGATTCTTCTTTCCTTATCGCTCCTTCAAAGGAGCAAAGAAGAATATTAACAAAAGCCTGTTTTTATAAAATCAACTTAAGTTTATTTATAGTCGGGAACTTGAAGCAGGGATTGTTCGGGAATTTGAATTTATTTTTTAATAGAATTGGGGGCGTCAAGTCACGATAGCAGAGTGGTTGGGTGGTCGGAATTTCGGGTCAAGAGACCTGAGTTCGATCCCCAGGCGCCAGGCTCTATGTGCGGCCGACCCTACGCCTTATTAAGTACGCCAAGCTTTTTACAGGTCAATTTGGCCTTCTCTTTCAAGTGACCGCGAAACTGACTGCTGCTTGATATGCCGACTCCATGGTTTCCGATACTGGCTAAGGCAACTACAGGAATGCTCTCAAAATGAGGTGATACGACGAAAGGATTCTTTTTTGCGGTAAATCCACAAACTTGAGTCTTTTTAGGGTTTAACTAGGCTAAATTTAGTTGGTCTCAGTCCAAGATTTTGTTTTACAAAATCTCCACCTTAAATACAAGATTGTTCCGGTACTCGTCGACGTATTCCCGAGAAATATTGCAATATTTCAAAAGAGTTGATACTCCCTGAGTCTCTTGAACCGAATTTAACAGAATTTAATAATAAATTCTGTTTTCAAGAATACGCCAACATAATTATAATTAGAAATTATTCAGTATTACAAAGCTTTAACATTGTTTAAATTAAATCCCTCTTTTCATAAAACATCGACAGGTATAAATAAAAAAAATACATCGGTAGGGATAGCCTATCATATTTTTTATTTTAATGAAAAATATTTTTCATATAGTCCATAAAATAGCATATTTTGCTGAAATTTGTATTACGATGAAAAAAGTTTAAACACATTTCGTATTTTGTAGCGGGCTATTAAATAGATAAAGTGGGTGGTAAACTACAGACCTTTCACCGTAAGCTTTCTTATGTCCGTTGAAGGATTAATAGTGGTTTTATACAAACTTTCGGTAAACAAATGAACCAACAAAGACTCAGATACAACAAAGAAAGAATAAGAAGAAGAGAAGAGGGAAATGTGTGCAGATAAAAATTTCATTTACAGGTAGTTGCTCCTAAAATACGTCAATTTATGTTTGTGATTTAAAAAGAGTAAAAAAATTACATCGTCAATAATTCTTTGCGACATCGACTAATCAAAAGAAAACATTTGAGAGGTACAGCCTTTGGTTTCACCTACTACGAGATTTAAAAAGGTCACTAAATTGCTCAAAGAAATCAAAGTAATGAAGGTAATGTTTACTGTGAGACCACAAAGACACATACGTGAAGAATAAAGCATAAGGTTCTGAATAATAGAAACTACACTTAATGATCGTTTCTTTGAAAATAATACTATCTTTTAACTTTTCTAGCTTTAGAAATAACCGGCGACAATAATGAAACATGATTATATACATACTTTTGTGGCCCTGCTAGCCGGTCGAAATAAATGTGGTTCTTCTATAAATAATAATATAATACAATAAACTATATACAAAATAAATCAGTCAGCACGGCAGGGTCAAAATCTTTTGTCACTGGCCTGTATAGAGGGTAAACGCTCGACGATCCCTCGAAGCTCGAAGAGGTCAATTACTAGGCTTCAAGTGGTACTTCATCTGCATTCCACGCCACCGAGTTCAGATTAGTTCACAGCTACCAGCAACGCACTATGTAGGGCGCAGTCGTGAGCACTCAGGTAAAACCTCAAGGGTAGGGCTGTAAGAAGTGACTTCGTAATGTACTTTACATCGTCACTCCATCCAAGTCACATTCAAGATAAGACCAGTGACAACACGTACCTGCTTAGTTTGCTGCCCTTACATATAAGTTATATGCAGTTTATTGATGATTGTTAAGGTAGAAATACTATTTACACCTCTCTTTATAATAATAGATACAATCATTTGGTCAATTGAAACAATTAAAAGATAATATTTTATTCAAGTTATATTTCGGCTCCCTCCGAGACCAACTAGATTTGTTGTGTCACTCCAATGAAAATAAACAAAATCGAATCGCCGCTATGGAACGCTCTCCAAGTGGCCAGGCGCTGCACCACGGAGGTTTGACATGTTACAAAGTATAAACCCAATATAATCGACACACAAAATTATAGTAAGTGTAGCTGTAGGTGAATTGCTTAGAAAGCAGTTTGCTTTGGAAAGGAGCTGGGAAAAGGGAAGAAGACGAGCAAAAGAAGGGATATATAATTACGTAGCTCATCAGATAAAACATATACGCAGAATATGCCATGGTCCCTCCCGGATCAAGCCGGTTCATTTTTACAACGACAGAGGTAAGCGATTGGTTTTGTCATCTATACAAACAGGGCTTAACTCCTTGCATATTATGGTTGTATCATCATTTGGGCATATCTACATGCACTAATTTACACTTCAAAGTCTAATCAAAGTTCTTCAACTTTATGTAGGTTGTAATTTTAATAACTTGGAAGTTGTTATATAGTGCTGTTTTCACTAGATTTACATTCAAGGAATATTTTTCTGAGTATTATCCGTAGGCTTATTCTAGGGTAGGAGCATGCAAACTAAATTACTAATAATACAGTACAATTGTAAGGTTTTTTTTACAGAGAGTGGTTATGTTTTATAAACTAAAAATCAATAGTTTGTTGTAATGCACAATACAACTTGAGTTTCTTTTTAAAAAAATTACATTTGTTTTCTATTGTGTAATTTATAAAAAAAATAAAAATATCTTCACGCAATTTCAATACAGGGGTAGACAGAGGTCTAGTATAAGCAATTAAGTCCCGTTGACCCACCTTCCGCCGAAGATATTTCGGGACAACGTGACAGGTGGTGAGCCCGTCGCCGTCTTCATGTCCAAGCCAACGATGTTATTCGTAGGTAAGTTAATGGACTTGTGGAACAAACAGGACCTCTTTCACGAGTATTGCATTCCGTATCCGTGGTCTGGTTAAATTAGATTATATTTAGAATGTGGCTGGCCTTTAATTTTTACCATAGATATGAAAGTCAAAACTAAATTTTTTAGAACATTAATATATCGAAAAATCTTTTGTTTATTAAAGAAAAACATAAATTTAAAACTGCAGCAACACTCTTACCTTCGAGCCCCGTGTCCTAGTTAAAACCAACCAAAAAACCATGTGAATAAGATTTGCTTTCCAACATTCTTCTTAAAATAATAAATAACTTTACTAATATTACTGTTTACTAGAGCTGCAATCCTTGTGTCTGGAGCGGGTTACTTCAATAGTCGAATAGAGGACTCGAACCTGCAACATCATGTTTCGTAGTCGTCACCCTAAAGGGTTAGCTCCTACACATTTATGCATGCGTAAATCATTCTATGACAATTCTGAATACGAATGTCATGAATATGAATACTCGAGTCATGGATGGAGTTTATATGTATCATTGTTACGCGGTCCATTGTCCGGTGCATTTTTTCTTTTTATTATGATTATAAAACAGTAAACATAATCATTTCTTTTAAAAATAAGTTTGTATGTAAATTGGATAGAGATAACTGTGTCACCAATACCTTTAACCACAGCTTAGATAATACTTATAATAGTATATATATATATATATATATATATATATATATATATATATATATATATATATATATATATATATATATATATATATATATATCTAATTATCCAATCACATATTGAAGTTTCTCCTAAAAATCAACAAACAAAATAAAACAACGAAATTTAACAAACTATACTTGTACAGATCAAAAAGCATAAGCAAAAGATTGAATAGCGAAAAAAATATGAATTTATGTAATGTAATATTAAATAGATTTACAAATATCTAAGTGTATTGAGTACTTTGTTTTTAAATATTCTTATTCGAGTGGCCATGATATCAATAGAAGAAAAGTATTTGTTATAAGCATTAACTATTTGAAATTAAAGATCTCCGTTTGAATGCTAATAAAACTAAGGTTCTGGTTTTTGAAAGGGTCGAAGAAAGAACGAAGTGCGAAATTTGGGTAAATCAGGAATGTCTAGAACAGGTGAATGAAATTGTATACTTGGGGAGTGCGTTTAGCCGGGATGGAAGATGTGATTTAGATGTGTCGCTGCCGGGAACAAAGTCAATGGTGCCCTGACTGCGTTAGTCAAAAGGCAAGGCGTAGTGAAAAGTGCACGCCTTGCGTATTGCAAGTGCACGCCTTGCAATACATAACGCAGTGATGGTACCGACTTGTTATATGGCAGCGAAACCTGGGTATGCCAGAAGAAGCATAAAAGCAGGTTGAATGCAGTGGAGATGCGATCTCTTCGTAAAATGTGCGGCCTTACCATGGCCGAACGAAAGCGAAACGATGAGATTCGCAATATAGCAGGTTTGAAAGATGACCTTGTCACAAAAATGGATAAAGGCGTGCTTTGATGGTTTGGGCACGTTGAGCGAATGAGTGAAGACCGAATGGTGAAGAAAGTATATAGCGCGAAAGTTAATATTAAAAGGTGTCGAGGTAGATCGAGACTAACTTTGAAAGACCATGTGGGTCAAGAGTACTCAGATACCTAGACGTGCATGTATGAAGAAGATGATGAATCTGAAAGAAGCGAAAGAAGTATGTAGGGATCGTGACACTTGGCGATCTGTTCTCTCTGGCTACCCCGTCAGGGATTGTGCGTGAAGATAAGTAAGTAAGTAACTATTTTACAAGTAAGTATTGGTGAACGTTTAACAAAATTTGTGCGACAGAGCGGTGACAACTGCTACGAAATATAGCTATTGCAACAAATTTTCGTGCGTAATTTAAGCACCATTGTGTTTATACTGCTGCAAATTAAATTCTATTTTAATTTTTTCAAATGTTTATACACATTTACTTCAGTATAAATAATATCACATATGATTTGTTAAAGAAATTTTTGAAATTAAATATATTTAATCATGTAAAAAACTCGAGTGGAAAAATTTAAAAATTTTATCTCTTATCTTGGCCATGCTAGGCAAAGGCCTCTATTTAGTCTCTTAACGATTTTCTACTCAGTTACTTATATAGCCAGTTATTCAAGAAGGCATCGAGTTCGTCCTTCCACCGCCGCCTGGGTCGTCACCCATTTACAAAGTTTTTTTTTATCAAAATGCTGATAAAATAAATAAATAAATAAATATCTTCACGCAATTCCCAATACAGGGGTAGACAGATGTCTAATCTAGACAATTAAGTCCCTTCGACCCACCTTCCACTGAAGATTTTCAGGACAACGTGACAGGTGATGAGTCTGTCGCCGTCTTTGTGTCCAAGCCAATGATAAAATTCGTTCATAAGTTTTTTGAAAAATCCATTGGTACGAGCCTGCCACTTGGGGATCGAACTCGGGTCTATTGACTCGAAATTCCGACCACCCGACACCCGCCCACTCGGCTATCGTGACTTCGGTTATCGTGACAAAATGTTGATCCCTGCGTCTCATATCCGTCAATATGCAAGTCATTCTGTAATTCATCGAATACCGGCCCGATTTATTAGAATTGTAAAGTAAGTAGAGTATAAGAAATGCATTCCATTGCTTTTCAAAAACGCAAGGCAGTACACCCATTTTAGATTAGGATTTTAATAATAATCATAATTTTGTAATTATGTTATATATTATATGAAATAATTCATAATTTTTTAATTATATTATATGTTATGATATTATCGATAATTAAGTAAAATCCATTCTGTTTTTTTCCTATTATAATCTTTAATAAATTTAGCAATGTAGACTTATAAGCTATGTGTTGTCGTAATTTATGGATTTAATATCCTTAACTTGCCAGGTACCTAAGTGTTTACCGTTCATATCGTCAATGTCATAGACAAGAAGAGTTTTTTTAACTATTCGACATTTTATAAATTTAGGAGCGAGTTCCTTAGAAAATTTTTATCCCTCTGATAGTGTGTTCCAAACCAAACGTTGAATTCAAAGTCGGGGATGACTTTGAATGCAACGTCTTTCTGTCTTAAATTATAATTACTGGAATATCGTGAGTGAGCTTTAAGTAAGGCTGTTTAAACCTTTTCAAACATATTTTCAAGTAACCAAAATTCTCTGCGTATTCATCATGAGGTGCAAAAATAATTTCATGAATACTTTCTTGGCTTCTTGTCCAACAACGCAGAGAGGTAAGGATCCTGCGTACTTTGTTTACTATCTTATACGATCCATGCACCCCTGAATACTTGAAATGCAAGTTTAAGTATTTGGGTTCTTGCCATGAGCGTAAGTTGCGAACCTCCGCCAACACTACTCTACATGTTTTTCCGCGACGTACCGAATTCTTGGCCCAATCATTTGCAGAAGCTATCAGCCTCTGGAATAAGTTATCTCCAGATATTCGTAGAGTGTCTTCATTACCTTCTTTTAAGAGAAAGGTCTGAGACCAGTTCTAACTTCTTCATCACAAAAATGTTTGCCTCTAGCGGGATTCGAACCTGCAACTAATTTTTATTGAATATAAAATTATGTAATTAATAAAGAAATATATTAACGTTCTTTTAAGGAACCTTTCTCGGAAACATTCGTCTAATTAGCGGTTCATTGTAATGGAATCCTTTGATAAGATTATAAACGAGGCAGTTTGGCGGAAAACAAAATTAATTATTTTGTGTTATAGTAGCGTTGAATAAAAAAAGAAGAGAAAAGTAAAGTTACATCCCGTTATCGAAAGCTGAGAAAGGCCTTCTCTAAAGAGAGATTAAAGCAGGAGAAGAGACTTAATAGAGACTTAAAATACTTAATAAAGGATCTATCCACGACACCCTCTACCTCTAGGTAGAGGGTGTCGTAAGAGGCGACTAAGAGAAAGGCCTTGGAAATGCAATTGGCTACCGACAGATGGTAGGATAACTATCTCAAAAAATCAGCATCAGACCAAAGTTCAACAGACCGGTAACGGGTAAGGAGTCTATTGTGTTCGGCAATCCGCTTGCCAAGCGTGACGATTATGGCAAACTCTCCCGTAAGGATGAGGCGAATGTCCTGCAGTGAACTTATAGGCCGTTATGAGTGGCGTACGCACCAGTTTTCTTGCAGCTCTAAGGTCCCGGATTCGATTTCCGGACGGTGCAATATAAGAAACCATTTTTCTACATTGTTTCGGGTCTGGGTGTTTGTGGTACCTTCGTTATTTCCGATTCCATACAACAAGTGCTACTTACATTGGGAGCAGAGCAATTTACGTTATGTTGTCCCTATCTATGTATGTTTTAATTTATTATGATTAAATTTTGCTTTATCAAAAGCTAACTTAAATTTTAACTGCTAAAGTACTACAATTACAACCACTTAGTTTATATTTATTTCAAAAGGAAATTTATTTATCCAATTTGTTTTCCAAATATTGAAATAATTACCTCGTACAATACAGCATTATCGACGATCGTAAGCCGCAAATAAACTGGCCATTGTACTTTTAATATAACGACCCGATTACAATCAGTTAGTAAAATGTTTTATAATTATTTTTCCAACTACCACTAAATAATGAAATTAATAAATGACATAAGTATAACCTATATGCTTTAAGTTTGATATTGATTTAACAATTTTATATGATTTACTAATATAAATTTGTTTATTGAATCACGTATTGAGTCGCTGTAAGTTAAAACCTACTAGACACGTATACTATTAATCAAATATACTTTTAATCATTAATCATTAATAACCAAATAGATAATATTTAAAAATTTATAGACATTCAAGAGCCAAATAATACAAGTTAATACAACATCTGGCGCCGACGTGAAGCACATCGGTAAGTAGTACTTAAAAAAGTAAAAACTTGAACTTTTACGTTTTTCTTATTGATTTGTTAGGTATAGATAAAAATACTAGCCAATATCCAATAGGGATGTTTGGATTATTGGAATGAAAGGACAACAGTAGAGTATTCCATATTATATGTCTCCTATAATCCGACTGCCGCGGCGGATTTTATTCGCAATGAATACTTCAGTTCTGATTGTTGATATTAAAATACACCATATTGTTGCAAAATGGCCGCTGCGTTATTATCGATAAGGATAACTGTGTCAGATAACTATAAAGCGAGCAGTGACTGTCACGACTGTCGCCACAACATACTGGTTGCTTAAATTTCATTATTTTTTAAACTTTTTTATATTTTTAAGCACATCTCGTGTTCCCGTGTAGTATCAGCGTAAGAATAATACCACCCCCTCTTCCCGTGGGTGTCGTAAGAGACGACTGAGGGAAAAACCTTGAAATTGCAATTGGCTACCGACTGATGGTGGCATAATCATCTCGATAAATATCAGATCAAAATTTTGTAAAGCGGTGAAAGGCCAGCGTCTTAGCAGCAGCATCTTAGTTGCAAGGTACTGCGATAGCCAATCTGCTTGCCAGGCGTAGCTTCTGGTATACAATACTTCGAACCTTCTTGAGTGAGTTTCCCGTAGATAATAAGAAAGCATTCTAGCACTTTCTACGTCTTATAACGCCACTAGTGAGTGTTCATTAATTCAAGTAACACCTAAAAGAACATGGTTATTAAAGAAATAGAACTAAAAATGGATCCTGGCGAAAAATGGATCTTAACATGACGATCACATTATAAAAGTAAAGGGCATAACCATAGAAAGATCATAATGAAAGGTTGATAAAATTTGTCTTGGTCATGACAAATATTATACATGATATATTTATATATTGATGAAAGACGAAACGTTGTAGTAGGAAACAACAATTGTTTATTAAATTGACTACTCACGAGAAGTTAATAAAATACAGGGGTAGACAGAGGTCTAGTCTAGACAATTATGTCCCTTTGACCCACCTTCCACCGAAAATATTTTCAGGGCAACGTGACAGGTGGTGAGCCCGTCACCATCTTTATTTTCAAGCCAACGATGTAACTCGTACATAAGTTTTGAAAAGCTCATTGGTACTGCCACCTGGGGATCGAACTCGGGTCTCTTGACACGAAATTCCCCAACCACTCTGCTATCGTGACTAGAAGTTAAATAAATAAAACACCAGAAATAATTTTTTTAGCGTTTATTTCAAAATGTATTTTGAATACTCACTCACAACAACCTCCGTGGACGTGTGGCGTACACACCATTTTCCATGGTGTTGCCAACTCGGAAGTCCAGAGTTCGATACTTGGACGGGTCAGTGATAGAAAACACGTATTTCGACATTTTCTCCGGTCTGGGTGTTTGTGTGACCTTCGTTGTTTCCGATGGCATAACACGAATGCTTGAGCTTGGGATCAGAGCAATTTATGTGATGCAGTCCCTGTCTTTGTACGTATTTTTTATTTACCC
Organism: Sericinus montela; assembly: GCA_029286605.1. Taxonomy (NCBI): domain Eukaryota; kingdom Metazoa; phylum Arthropoda; class Insecta; order Lepidoptera; family Papilionidae; genus Sericinus; species Sericinus montela. The sequence goes on along the minus strand of JAGSMR010000074.1, from coordinate 562,006 downwards.
TATAAAATTCTATCCAAGTTATTAATACTATGCCCACAAGAATAAAAATATATAAAGTGTCTCATACATTATATTCACTAAATAAAGATAGATACCAACCTTTAAACATAATAAAATCCATTCAGTTTAACTTCAAATATAGAGGAGATAATAGATATAAAATATGCCGAAGTATATAGTAATAATAAATAATATAATAACCAAATTAAGCCATAATTTCGATAAAAAAAAAACTTAAGAAAACCAATATTAAAATATTGCTCTTGTTGTCTATTGTAGTGTATTTCTATATAATTTCTTCAGCAATGAGACAATGGACGAGATTAATTTACGCAGAATCTGTACCCCGCGAACTAATCTCCTAACTAAGGGTAATCCCGGTCATAAGAAGAATTGTTTTTGGTAGAATTTGTCTTTATTTAAATAAATTATGTACGTTGCTAATGAGAAAATAAGAATGTAACCAATTTCAAGTAAACATAAAGCTATAAGTAAATTTTATATCTTGATTTGGTTTTATTCAATTTTCAGATCAATCAATCGCCAGGAGAAAGCCTCGTAACAATATTATATTTATTTCTTTATGGAATATTGCCAATGGAATATGGTGAACTTATTGTTATTTCCTTATTAGACTTCAGTAAAGCATTCAATTTTGTTGATAATGTCGATATGTTATCGCGTGTGTGTAACTTCCATTAACTAACAGTATTGAATACCCAAAAGATGGCTTCCTACTATCTCCTTGATTATTGGATCGCATGACAATTGTTATTGTATTCGCTAGCTAATACGCTACAAAGGTTAGTAAGATTACTGACGTTAGTAGCGTTGGTAATAAATGTAATCAATTACGAGTACATACATGAAATAATTCAATATGAATGTTATTAAACCATTTTTTATTGTATTTATCAAGAAGTACTGCAGTCACGGTAGCCGAGTGGTTGGTTAGCCCGAATTTCGAGTCAAGAGACCCGAGTTCGATCCCCAAGTGGCAGGCTCGTACAAATGAGTTTTTCAAAAATAACTTATGTACGAATTATATCGTTGGCTTCGGCATAAAGACGGCGACGGTCTCACCACGTGTCACGTTGTCCCGAAAATATCTTCGGTGGAAGGTGGGTCGAAAAGAATTAAACATCTACACTAGACCTCTGACTACCCCTGTATTGGGAATTGCATGAAGAAATTTATTTATTGTACTTTATACTTGCTTCATACTCATAAGTTGAATAAACATGCCGTTGAAAATGTGCAATATGTCACGTTCGTTATTCGAAACACGCTATCTACTGGCTCATCAGATTAACCTCATTGAATGTGACCGCCATGGTAAATTGATATACTCAAGCGTATTGAATATAGTTAGAACACAACATCATTGGACACAAGACAGATCTTGTAAATTTACACAGACGAGTGGAGTACGTCGCGGGATCGAATCCCACTCGTGGCATTCTTTCTTATTTTTACAATGTTATTATTCTTACAGTTTTAAATAATGTAATATTCACAAATTACAATAAAATATTATTTTCATTACTTACAAATAATTAACCTATTTCAATTTCAAATATAGAAGTTGAATATTTCCATTTCGTGTCAGATACATATTATACATTTTTTATTTAATCTAACGCCCGTGCAATTTTTAATGGGCACATTTCGTCAAGTTCATTCATAATTCAGTTCAACGTGAGGAAATAAATAATGTTGCCAAGTTTTGATCCTTTATGAACTCCAGTATTCAACTATAGTTGTATTGTACATGATTTTCTTAGTTAACGCCCTCGCTGCCCTTATGTAAATAAATAAATATCTTCTTGCACTTCCCAATACAGGGGCAGACAGAGGTCTAGTTTAGACAATTAAGTCCCTTCTACCCATCTTCCACCAAAAATATTTTCAGGACAACGTGACATGTGGTGAGCCGACGGCTTTATGTCCAATCTAACGATATAATCCGCACTTAAGTTTTTGAATAAACCCATTGGTACAAGACTGCCACCTGGGGGTCGAACTCGGGTCTCTTGACTTGAATCCCGATCACCCAACCATAAAAAAAAGTTAATGTGGACATGTGTGCAACGATGAATAATAATGTAAGGACTAAACTATAACTTTATAACTAAAACTAAGAGACACCATATCTAAAACGTTGAAAGAAAATTTGATATAAGGTTTTTAAACTGTAGCTTTAAGCAGCGAGTACAAACTATTAAACTACAGCCGAAGTTCTTAAAATTGTTTGGCATATATCGATAAAGTTTAGCGTCACATACGTTATTTAATAGAAAAAGTTGTTTACTTTAAAATTTAAGGAGAAGAAAATTTATATTTATGTTCTATGAACAGGCTTACCACCTCTACTATTTACCTGCCTGTAATTTTGTAGGTGCACGTAGGCATAGGTAATCATTTAACACCTTCTGCCATAAAAAGCCACATACTGGCCATCGTTGTTTCTTAGAGACACTTCGGAGACCTTCTTAAGGCAATTCCCAATGTATAGTTTTACCGTAATATGATATACGTACTATCTTTTTTGACGACCTCTGTAGACGAATGACGTATACACCGGATTTCATGTGTCGCCAGCTCTGAGGTCTCGGGTTCAATTCCTGGATGGGTTATTATAGAAAACCACTTTTTCTATATTGTCGAGTCTGAATGTTTGTGGTACCTCCGTTGTTTTTGATTCCATGTCACATTCAGTGCTTTGGCTACTTACTTTAGGATCAGAGCGTTGTATGTGATGTTGTCCATATCTGTGATCTCTTTTATCATCATTTTTTAAAGTATTTTGCATCTGAAGTGAAACGCATCGTATCGTAAAATAAAAGGAAATTAAATGTCAGTGAAGAACTCGTTTGGGTTAAGCTCTTCCTGCTTTTCGCAGTTCAATACAGTTCAACTGGCTTTAAAATATCGTATCTACAAAAAAAGTCGTGGTTATCTAAAGGGTCAGAATTCTGATTTAGGAAACTACGATCGAATAGTGAAAAAAATATCTTCACGCCATTCCTAATACAGAGGTAAAAATAGTTCTAGACAACTAATACTTTCGACCCACCTTCCACTGATGATAATTTTGGAACAACGTGACAGGTGGTGAGCCCTCTTAATGTAAAAAACAACGATATAACTAGTGGTTCCAAAAATCAGAAAACTCGAATTTGATCTTACGTGAGGGCAAGAGTTGACATGTATTGTAGCTTAGCTAGGTTAGTTGGGCGATAGCTAGGTGTGATAATTACATCGAAATAAAACTGCACAACAAAACGCTACAAAGTTTGGGCCAACTTACCGGACTTTGGCCGAAGTTTGGATTTTGGGCTGTGTCAAGCAATGGAATCTTGATAAGCTCTTGAGATCAATCATAACAAGAAGATAGGCTCAGCACCTGTCTCATTGTCTCAAATAGTCTTCGGTCTTTGGTCGAAAGGACTTAATTGTCTAGACCTCTGTCCACCGCAGTATTGGGAATATGCGTGTTGATAAAAAATATCTTCACGCAATTCCCAATACAGGGGTAGACAGAGGTCTACCCCTGTATTGGGAATTAAGTCTAGACAATGAAGTCCCTTGACCCACCTTCCACCGAAAATATTTTCGGGACAACGGGACAGGTGGTAAGCCCGTCGCCGTCTTTATGTCCAAGCCAACGATATAATATATTACGTATGTACCAATTTTTGTATACTTATAAATTATTATCTTATAGTGGCACTCTACTCTCAAAATAAGTTATAAATAAATAAATTAATTAATTAATAAATTAAAAAAAATTAAAAATAAATAAAAAAATAAATCAATTAATCAATAAATAAATCAATAAATCAATAGATCAATAAATAAATAAATAAATAAATAAATAAATAAATAAATAAATATATAAATATATAAATATCTTCACGCAATTCCCTGTACAGGTTTTTTTTGTTGATTTATTGTTTAATGTAATTAATGATTTATTGCTTAACCCGTGGTGAACCCGTCGCCATCTTTATGTCCAAACCAAAGATATAATTCGTACATAAGTTTTTGGAAAACCCATTGGTACGAGCCTGCCAACTGGGGATCGAACTCGGGTCTCTGGACTCGAAATTCCGACCACCCTACCACTCGGCTATCGTGGCTTAGAGCTTAAGAGCGAAAATTAGGTGATTACTGACGCTTCATCTCAAATCTTAATTTTTTAAAAAATTGCACATCGAATGTAAGCAGACCGCAAATGTTGTATAGTAATTTAATAGTAGTTGTTATTTTTTTTTTCTTTATGTGTATGTGTACTATAAAAAATATATTTTTTTATACTGGAATATATCTTGATTTATTGAAAGTAGGAGTAATTCGGCCGATTTATAAGAAAGGATGCCATACTGACTACAATAACTATCACACAATTACTATACTCTCTTGCATAGATAAATTTATTGAAAAATATGTAGGAAATAAATTATTAGTAGATTAAAAGACATGTAGGAGAGAATAGGAAGCCATCTTTTTGATATTCAATACTGTTTAGTTAATGGAAGTCACACACGCGATAACTTTAGTATTGAACCCAAAGATCTTATTTCGTAAGAAAAAAAGATAATTGTTTACCGAACTCAAATGTCTACTTACTTTGTGTATGTGTATATATAAGTGTTTCGATAGGTTGGTTGGATGGTCGGTATTTCGAGTCGAGAGACCCGAGTTTGAACCCCAGGGGACTCGACGGGCTCACCATCTGTCACGTTGCTCGAAAATATTACTATTAATATTTTAAATTGGAATAGGTTAATTTTTTGTAAGTAATATGAATGAGATTTTATTGTAATTTGTGAATATTATAGTTGTTAAATATTATGTAAAAATAAGAGAATGACACGAGTGGGATTCGATCCCGCGACCTCTGCCGTACTCGCGTCGTCTGTGTTAATTGTGTGAGTTGTATTCTAACTATATTCAATATCCTTGAGTATATCAATTTACCATGGCGGTCACATTCAATGAGGTTAATCTGATGAGCCAGTAGAAAACGTGTTTTGAATAACGAACGTGACATATTGCACATTTTCAACGCCATGTATGACAACGCCATGACAACGTGAAAGGTGGTGAGCCCGTCGCCGTCTTTATGTCCACTTTAAGTATAAAGTGATATATTATTAATGTAAACGAGTATATGAGTATATGTTGAAAAGTTCGCCTTTTCAAGGGTTAAATTAAATTGCGCCGAAGATTGACTTTTGACATAAAACCCAAATTTTTGTTCTTGTCGTGTCGTAAGAATCGACTAAGAGAAAAGCCTTGAAAATATCAATAGCGATAGATGGCGTGATAACTTCAAGAAATACCGGACAGATATCATGCAAACAGATGGCGGGAAGCAGCGTCTATGGTGCCTAGTATTACAAATAAAATAAGTAAATATCTTCACGCGATTCCCAATACAAGGGTAGACAGAGTTCTGACAATTAATTCCTTTCGACCGACCTTCCAAGGTGACATGTAATGAGCCGGTCGCCGTCTTTACGTCCAATCTAACGATATAATTCGTACTTAAGTTTTTGAATAAACCCATTGGTTGGAGACTGCCACCAATGCCAAAATTGCATTTAGGTACTTATTAAATTCTCTAAACGCGGTTAGCGGTGTAAAATATGACTGACGACATCCACTTTCCATAAATAAAATTAAAAAATTAATAAACTTGATATAGTTTGTTTTTAACAATACGCATCTTGAACATGCACATAAAATGTAGTGAAATATTTTAAGGATAGAATAGAATATTCTAGAATTTTGTTCTTTGTTATAAATTCCGTATTACTTACATTGTATTTCATAGAGCTAGTATTAATAATAAAACGTGAGCGACTCGTGTACTGGAAATTGCGCTATAATAAAAGTTCCTCTGAAATTCTAGAATATTCGTTTATATAACATGCTTGCACCTTGATACAATAATGTATTATGGAATCAGATATAATGGAGGGAGTATAAATATTTAGACTCGAGAAAATGTACAAAAAGTGGTTTTCTACATTGACCCATCCGGGAATCGCACTCGAGACATCAGAAATGGCGACAACTTGAAAACCGGTGTGTATGCCACTCGTCCATGGAGGTTGGCAAAGGAGGTAGTTTGAGTTAACTAAGATTCATTAGACAAATATTTAATTTTTTTATAAAATAATTGAGAAATTTAAAACGTCAGCAACATTCAAAACGGACATGATTCGAACCCGAGTTTCTCCGTACCGTAGCGGTGCTCTTTCCCCCCGACACATCTCACACGCATTATTTTAAATTTTTAATCTCCTCTCCGTGTACACCGTGTATTGTGTATTAACAATGTCTCTGCGTCTATCTGAAGTTATAATGAAGTTATGTTAGAAAAATGTTCAGCATTGTTCACACGCTTGAAAAATACACAAAAATAGCTACACTTCTGTATATAATATATAAAACAATGCTTTAAAAAAATGTTCAGTTTGCTTATTTTGCGGCGCAATTTTTCAACACTTTTGTACTTAAGTTTTCCTTGCAAATTGTTTAAGTAAGTACTGAAATGTTGGAGAGCACTTGGTAACTTGGGCTATATGAATATTTATATTCACACTACACTTTTAAAATTTTAAAATGGAAATTGTTTTGAAGTTATTTCATGAAGCAAACTTTGTTTTATTTATGTCTTTAAAATTCTAGTTTTTAGATAAGTTACGAGAACTTAGTTCTTCATATTTGTATCTGAAGACTCGAGTTCGTTAATGATTGTTATGAGCCTATCAAAGTACTCTTTGTAATTGACATGTAAAAGTCAACTGCAGGAGATATACCTCTCCCATAGGGCGGAATTGCTGTAACAGCACGCTTCGAAATAGTACAGGCGGTCGCAGCACCACTCATCTAGCCCTTCGACGCTACTGCCCGTCACCGGTCTGCTTGATTCTGGTCTGATCTGTCGGTACGGTCGTACCGTACGTCTGTCGGTACGGTCGGTGGTGTCGACGACCCGGTAGCCTAATTGGTAGTGACCATGACTTCGAAAATTTACCCTCAGTTTCGAAAGGCAGGGTTACGATATCTGTATGATGAATATGAATGTTTTAATCGATATTTAAACGTACTATATAAATTTTATCAGTTTAAATATATATCTATGTAAGTATATTGTAATTTTGGGGGAGGCCTAAGTTCAGCAATGAAGTGTTTATAGGCTCTAAAGATGAATCATAATAAGAAAAAGTATTATGTAACGTTGGCTTGTACAGTAAAGTGGCGATAGGCTCACCACCTGTCCCATTGTCCCAAACAAGCTACGGTGAAAGGTGGGTCGAAAGGACTTAATTGTAGAGACATCTATCAACCCCAGTATAGTAAGTGTGCTTGAGATATTTTTTTATATTCTTGTCACACAAATACACAAACATATAAATACACTCGCTAAATTTCTAACACGCACTTTTCATGCGTCAGGGGTTAGAAATTAGTATAGATTTTATTATTATTTTTTATAATAAAATTATGCAAATATAATAAAAAAATATAAATATCTTCACACAATTCCCAATTTGTGTGTGTGACTAGTCACGATAGCCGAATGCTTGGGTGGTCGGAATTTCGACTCAAGAGACCCGAGTTCGAACCCCAGTTGGCAGGCTTGGACCAATGGGTTATTCAAAAGCTTATGTGCAAATTATAGCCTTGGCTTGGCCATAAAGACGGCAACGGGTTCACCACCTGTCACGTTGTCCCGAAAATATCTTCGGTGGAAGGTGGGTCGAAGGGACATAATTATCTAGACTAGACCTCTGTCTACCCCTGTATTGGGAATTGCGTGAAGATATTTATTTATTTATTTATAACGATTGGCATAAGCGTTTGGCTTAAAAAGACTTTATTTTATACACTTTTTTCTCTCTAAATATACAAAAAGCAAGTTATACGTGTTTTACCATCAATAATAGTACCAAAATCTATAACTCTCCACATTTTAACAAGTAACGTCCTACTTTCCTATTTTAATAGAAATCTCTCCACAAACTGCGTCGAAGTAAATAGAACCATCGCTTTAAGCTACGAGCATAAACTATTAAACTTTGTATTATCCTTAAACTGTCGTCGCCTGTGATAAAACGTTAGACGCGACAGGAATTACGTTAATATTTTTTCCTATAGTCGGAATAAATTGTACTAGTTTTAAGAAGATTTTTATACTATAACGATCTATATGGTGGAGTGGCGTACACACCGGTTTTCATAGTGTCACCAGCTCTGAGATACAGTAGTCTATTCCCGAACTGGTCAACTGATGGTAAGTGACTACTGCGGCCCATAACTCCTGCAAACCATTTTAACGAAGAAGGTTACAGACGCATCTTCGCCCCCAAGGACTAAGACGAAACTCATTTGCCGCTCTCTAACTTTCAAACCGGAACACAATAGCTACTATGCTGTTATTAGCAGAAATAGGAAAGAGTGTTACAGACCCAGACGATTCGTAAGTAGAGATACACAAATATAACACGTTACTTACTTTGCCACTTGCAATGGATAGGATCCAAGGTAGCCTAGTCGTGAGAGCCCTCAGTTTCAGCCGCAAGTGACCATGATTTTATTTCCGGGCACTTGAAATTGTTTAGCAATATTAGGTCCTGAAATTACCCCATACTTCGGCGGTGAAGACAAAACATCGTGAAGGAAAATTGTGCGTCTGAGAAATACTAACTTTTTTAGAGAACGTGTGAATTTTACGAACAACACTGTAGTATCGTGAAGGGTCTTCCCCTGCTCTATTCTCTAGCAAATATTAAAGAGAAGGCTGTTGCCCAGTTGTGAACATGTACTGGTTGCCACTTTATTGTATTTTCATTAGTTTATCACGGAAAAATACACAGTTACCGTGAGTTACATAGTCGTTAGTCATGACTTTGATTAGATTTAAATTATTTTATTAGTAGTATTAGGTCTACAAGTGGATATAAACTGTTTTTCGTCCCCGTAAAATTAAGGATCCCACAGGAATTTCGATAACTGGCCATCGTCGCGGGCAGAATTTAGTTTGAAATTAATCATGCTTTGAAATTTTCTGGCATTTCTGTTCCCTAATTTCTTTAGTTATCTAAGTTACTTTAAATTCAAAAAGTTGCAAGCAATTAAAAAAGTCAAAAGTGGCTGTTTGAAAAATAAGTCTTATACTTATATATTTGTTTTTTTATAGAAATTGTGTGAAAAACGATGAAACAATCCACTTGTTTGTATAACAAATTAAAACCGTTTCTCAAACTTCTCCTGAAGATTATTGTTGTAGTCAGTATTAGTTACTTATTGCGCGTTCTAAAGCAACAACTGAGAGGGAGACCTAATGACCTGAAATACAGGTTTGTCGCCTAATATAATATATGGTTATTATTATTTGTTGATTATAAAGGGGTACTGCCTAGAATGCACAATTTTGAAATAAAGAAGGTTACACCCCCATTGACTAAGATGGAATGACATCATAGCCCATTACTTAGGCTCGCTATACCAATCAATCCGGAACACTTTTACTGTTACGGTGATAGATAAGGGTGTGGTGTTAATCCAGACGACTCCTATGAAGAGGAGTTTTAGTCTTATTATATACCTTTAAAGATAACCTCCGAATTCGGTACTTGATTCTGTTTTTAATATTACCATAACGTTACACTTATTAGGGTTTATAGTAACTCCATATCTTTGTGACTAATCTCTAATGGCGTTAAGATTATCGTTAAGAATTTTAATTACAGAACCAAGTTTATTAAGATTTTTTTATGTAATCGGTGATTTAATTAGAGCAGTAGTAGTACTATGATCAGAACGAAACTCCAGAAGACATTCTGCAGGTTATAGTTTGTTAGGAATATGGAGACTTGCTTATGAACATAGGCTTCCAGAACTTTGGAGAGAAATGATAATATAGAAATATAGCGAAAGTGATAATATGAAAAAGGTTTAGAGATTTTAGGAAGTGTTACATAAGTGCTTTTCTCCACAAGGATGGATACTGATGTCCTTAGTCGAAGGAATAGTTAACAATATGTGTGATTGCAGGCACCATCAAGGACCGAGGATACCATAAACTTGCTTTCCTCGTAACAGCCCACAGCCTTGGATTTAATGACTAAGACAGCTTTCTTAATATCGTTACAGAAGAGGATTGAAAATCGGGAATAGAAAGAGGTTGCATAGAACCAATAGAAGTTATTGTTTAAGAACAAACTGTTGAGTTCTAAGTAGAAGTTGTGATAAAATGACGATTTAAATCGTGAGTGTGAGTCGGACCACAGCCCGATGAAATAGACTTCATGATACCGAGCTTGTAAAGGAATTTCCACAGATCAGCGGTTGAAGAGTTTGTAATGTTATCATGAATATATCGACTTTTAGTACACCGTGCCATCTGATTGCATTTATTGCAAAGCAGTTCGAAATTTTTATTTTCGCTAGAGCTGAGATTTTGTGTGAGATCGAGAGATTTTATGGACAGCTGTACACGTCGTCGCTGAAATCACATTCTAGCGTGATTAGCGACCCAAGAGCCGAGATTACCCAACACTACTCCGACGACATCCCGTACGTCAGTCTGAGCGAGATCAGGATGGCTCTCAAACAGTGTAAAAACGGCAAGATGCCGGGTGAAGATGGAATTACGGCTGAGCTTCTGAAAGCGGGTGGAACACCGGTACTTGTAGTCCTTCAGAAGTTTTTCCATTCCGTCATCCGTGGCGTGTAGTAGAAGTGTGGTTGTCCTATTCTTCAAGAAAGGGGATAACTGCCTATTGAAGAACTATAGACCTATAGCGTTTCTAGGCCACGTCTATGTACTGTTTTCGAGTACTTCCAGCCTCCCGAACAAGCTGGTTTCTGAAAAGGCTATAGCACCATAGACCACATACATACTCTACACCAGATTATGCAGAAGACTGAAGCATATAATTTACCATTGTGTCTGGCGTATGAGGACTATGAGAAGGCCGTTGATTCAGTCGAAATGTGGGCGGTGCTGCAGTCTCGTCAGCGATGCCAAATAGACTCTCGGTATATCGAGGTGTTGAAATGTGTATATGATGAGGCTACGATGTGTATCCGAGTATAGAACCAGAGCACGAAAACTATCCAATTGCAGAAAGATGTTAGACAGGGTGACGTTATATCCCCGAAACTCTTTACCGCTGCAATGGAAGATATCTTCAAGCTACTGAACTGGAAAGGATATGGTATTAAAATAAAATAGTGTCTCTCAACAGGTTGGTGTAAAGGTGAACATGGACAAAATGAAAATCATATCTAACGTCTATGTCAGTCGACGAATTCGTATACGTGAGAGAAATTATCAGACTAGGTAAGTGCAACTTCAAGCCGGAGTTCAATCGACGAATCCAACTCGGTGTTTCTCTGCGTGATAGAATCCGTTACGAAGACATCCGCAGCAGAACCGGGGTAACCGACATAGCCGTAACGATCAGCACGTTGAAGTGGCAAAGGGTCGGCCACATAGCTCGTAGAACTGACAACAGCTGGGGAGGAAAGGTTCTCGAGTGGCAACCTCGTACAGGCAAACGCAGGGTTGGACAACCCCCCACGGGATGGAGTGACGACTTGCAAAATTGGCGGTGAGTCGATGGACGTAGGTGGCTGAGGACCATTCACTGTGGAAAGTTTTAGGTCGGCCTATATTCAGCAGTGAACTCTGGATAGGCTGTAAAGAAGATGAAGAAGTTTGAAATCAACACAATTTTCCCAAAAATGTCTTCGGTGGAATGTAAGTCGAAAGGACTTAATTGTCTAGACCTCTGTCTACCCCTGTATTGGGAATTGCGTGAAGATATATATACTTATATATATTCCCATGCCGTTCTCAAAAACATATCTTCAGCTAAAGAAGATTTAATTCAATCGTGTGGTCTAAAGAACATTCGTTTAAAAAAAAAAAACGAAATGTCCGAATTAACAGATGCAGATAATAGAACAAATGTATAAATTGATAAGAATAAACTAAATACTCTTAAATACAAATTATAAGAAAGTAACTGTATTTATGGGGCATTAATTTAGAATTTAAATTTCTATAGATAGAAGTCTAAGAGCTTTAATTAAGTGCGCAACTTAGTCTGATAACTGTAATAATAATATGTAAAGTTCATTGGGTACTTTAAAGTTCTTAATTTATATTTTATATCCGTTCAGTAGACGTGAAAATTTGAGATGTCTTTTAGTTATAGTAAAGTTATTAATTCCAGACGGCCTCGTTATATACTCGATATAATTTTTTTCAATAATATTTCAACTGATATCAAAAGTTTGTGACACTGTTCGCTCGCATCTGTGACGATCTACAGTAACTTATTAGTTAAGACATTTCAAAATTTTATTTTAGAATTTCTGATAATAAGTATAGCCGAGTGGTTCTAGGAATCTGGTGGTGATAGGAATTCGAATCAGGAGATAAGTTTTCACTGTGACCGAGACCGCTCCTGCTTTCTAGTTGTTCAAGTAACATTGGTACATTAATGAATAGCGAAAGTTTAAGCATAGCTCTAAAGCCAAAGAAAGTTTACGCTGGAATACGATTGGATTATCGACTTGTCAACCACATCGATGTCCTTGTGGCAGCTACGTCGACGAGTCAGGCCTCCACGGCAAAAAGTGTCGGCAGATTGTCTCGTCACGGCTCCTTGAATGAAATCATCCGAAAAGATCTTATTTCCATAATAATTCCCTTGGTTTTAGAGTCTTGTGGGATATTATATGTTTACGGAAGACGGCAAGAGACCTGACGGCTTGTCATTAGTATCTTGGAAGAGAGGCAAAGCTCTTGTGTGGGACGATCCGATATATTAGCGGCCTCTCAAATCAACTTCGATAAGGGCATTAAAGATTTTTAACAGTGGTAGAGCCACGCATCAGCTTTTGTTGTTGCATGAATGGGCCGACTCGACCGGGGAAGTACCACGACCTCACAGAATACGAGCGTGAAGTAGAAGTCTAACAAACTTCTGCGTTTCGTCAGGTGAGTGCAGGTAACCGGAGGCCCACACACCCCCTCCCCCCTCCCCCATTTCGGGGGGGGGGCACACTAAGGGTGGCAACGCATCTGCTATGCCTCTGGGTGCTTCGCAGGTGTTCATGGGCGGCGGTAATCACTTTCCATCAGGTGAGCCACCGTTTGCCTCCCACTTCTATAAAAAAAAGACAGCTGAATCGGGTAACTATGAAGTGGCGTAACTATGAGTGTTTGAAAGGAGACTAATATTTGTTACATTTGCCGTAGAGATAATCGGTCCGTAGGGTCCTCGCGCGATGCAGTTTCTGAAGGAATTGTATCCGCGATTGGTCGTAGCCGCTGGTAACACGAGGGCTGGTTTTTTTCTCGCTCTACGGTTAAGTCTAGCCATTCAACGTGGAAATGCATCAAGCGTTCTTGGTACCATACCACAAGGAGTATGGCTGTACGATTATTTTCGTTCGCGCCGTCAGATTTTTAATTAATATATAATAAATTTATATGCTGTTATATAAATTATTTAAATAAGAATTCTTATCTTTAAACATACATATGTATGTCATTATATTGTGGAGTTAACTTGGTTACTAAGGCGGCCATAGGCTCAATACGTTACATGTTATATGTGTAACATGTAACGTAGCATCGGTGAAAAGTGAGTCGAAAAGACATCATCGTCTCTAGACGAGAGGTCTACCTCTGCATACCCCAGTATGGGAAATTGCGTATATAAAAAATGTTTAATAGAAAAAAACAAATATAACTCAAGTGTAAAATTTAAATGCAATGCATATTCGAAAATACGTTCTTGGCATAAAATGCATCTGCAATTTGTCACTCGAGCATGACATTCGCAATACCAACGATTCTATTTAACAGTATTATTAAACTTTCTATTCGAGAAATATTTTGCAGCAACGATTTATTTCGAATAAGAAAATATTGTTATGCGAGAAATATGAAACACTTGTCTAATTTTGAATTGGATTTATTTCAGCCTATTTACGGCTATATTTGAAATTTGTTTAAAGCAATATGAGCAGTTTTTAATTATTTATTTGGAGCTTATTGGTTCTGCAGTTTACTCTTTAAAAATCGATTTTTATGTAAAAGCCATAAGCCCAGGGTGTGAAAATTTAGGGGAAAATCTAACTATCTCCAACTTCTCTTGCGCAGCCCCCAGCGCAGAGTACTCTCGGCTATGTAATGTATTATGATGAATATCTATACATATATATAAAATTCAATTGTCCTTTTGTAATTCCAAATTAACAGCTTTTCACTAAACGTACATGAAAATATATACGGTATTTACATAAATAAGACATTTTTAAAATTTTTATCTGTATGTCTATCTTTGTTCCGGCAATCTCTGAAACGGCTGGAGCGATTTTAACCGAATTTTCACAGGCAGATAACTGATATTATAAGATGTAACTAAGGTTACTTTTATTTTAGAAAAATAATTAGGAAAATAAGAATAATTCCGTGTAGTTAATAAATTTTAATAATATTACATTACTGCATTAAAAAAAATGCATCTTTATTTGTAACAAAACTTATCGCCGAACTAGGTATTTTATAATCGTTCATAATATTCCTATACGTTGGAGCTGACACAATTTTTTTAAGGTAACAAACTGTCTTGTAGATAAAGTGGTATGGAGTGTTATGATGGTACAGGTTTAGGAACATGATTACCTTTTTTCCTTACTTCCCGTGCGCGTCACAAGAGGCGACTAAGAGAAAAGCCTTGATAATATCAATGGCTACCGACTGACGACGGGATAACCATCTCGGAAAACATCTGACCATAATAAGTAGACCGGTGACGGGTACCAGTGTCTATGGTGTAAGGTCTAAGTAACTAAAACAATTGCATTGTGGAATCAGACCGTAAACACCCAGACCCGATACAATCTAAAAAAAGTGGTTATCTACATTAACCCTTCCGGGAATCTAACCCTTCACGGCTCTCAAGGGGACTCGTTGAAACCCGGTGTGTACAGTACTCGTGCAGGGAGGTTGTTCACAGCTCTCGCGGAGCTTTTAACAGTGGTAGAGCCACGCATCAGCTTTTGTTGTTGCATGAATGGGCCGGCTCGACCGGGGAAGTACCACAACCTGACAGAATAGCGGCGTGAAGTAGAAGTCTAACAAACTTCTGCGTAGCGTCTGGTGAGTGCAGGTAACCGGAGGCCCACACACCCCCTTCCTACAATTCGGGGCACTCTAAGGCCGGCAACGCATCTGCTATGCCTCTAGTATTGCGGGTGTTCATGGGCGGCGGTTATCATTTACCATCACGTGAGCCACCTGCTCGCTGCTATAAAAAAAAACCCCTGAGACGCTACTGCCGTCACCTGTCTGCTGAACCTTGGTCTGGTGTTTTTCGAGATGGTTCCCCGCCATTCGTCGGTAGCCAATTGCATTTTGAAGGATTTTCCCTTTGTCGCCGTGTATGACAACCACGGGAAAAAGGCGGGTGGCATATTCAGAGACTTATACTACCACGGCATATATTATACTAAAGGACATTAATGTATTGTTTTAATGATCTGCACGGACCGGTAGTGATAGTGTCGCCAGTTGTGAGGTCCCGGGTTCGATTCCCGGTAGGGACAATATAGAAAAACCACTTTTTCCACATTTTTTCGGTCTGAGTGTTTGTACAAGGTACCCTTCGTTGTTTCTGATTCCATAGCGCTACTTACTTTGGTATCAGAGCAATGTATGTGATATTGACCCTTTCTATTTATGCATTTATTTATATTTATTTATTATTTAATTTATGAACGAAGAACGAATTGTGAAATATGGGTAATTCAAGAATTTTTATAACAGGTGAATGAGAATGTATACAAACAGATAAATGAGAGGGATGGAAGATGAGATATAGATGTGGACAGGCGTGTCGGCTACCGGAAACAAGGTCAACGGTGCCCTGACTGCGTTAGTCCAAAGGCAAGGCGTAGTGAAAATGCACGCTTTACGATACATAACGCAGCGCTGGTACCGACTTTGTTATATGGCAGCGCAACCTGGGTATGCCAGAAGAAGCATAAAAGCAGGTTGCATGCAGTGGAGATGCGATCTAATCGTAAAATGTGCGGCGTTACCTTGGCCGACTAAAAGCGAAACGAAGAGATTCGTAATGTGGTAGGTTTGAAAGATGACCTTATTACTAAAATTGATAAGGGCGAGCTTCGATGGTTTGGGCACGTTGAGCGAATGAGCGAAGACCGAATGGTGTAGAAAATATAAAGTGCGAAAGTTAATATTAAAAGGGATCGAGGTAGGCCGAGACTAATTTTCGAAGGCCATGTGTGCAAATTGCTCGAAGAGGGGTTGGTCAAGAGTACACGGATGTCTTGAATGCGTGTATCAAGAAAATGATGAATCCAAAAGAAGCGGAGGAGGTATGTAAGGATCATGACACTTGGCGATCTATTCTCTCTGGCTACCCCGTCAATGAACTGCGCGTGAAGATAAATAAAAAATAACAGTTTATCAACCGTATCACGTAAAATTGAGAAGAAAGTGTCAAAGAAGTTAATAAAAATCAAAACAATGGCCTTATCATAAAAAGAATGAACCCAGAAAAATAAATGTTATTAATAACAACATTAAGTAATAATAAGTTATAATATACAACTAAGTTTCTATCAATAATTATCGGTAAGGTTGTATGAACGTAGCTGCTTTTCTGCGAAATGGTAATTATGATATCGCGTTGAAATTGGTTTTTTCGACTTTCAAATTTAAATAGAATTCTGCTTTTTAGTTAGGTGAATGATATTATAGCAAGTAATACAGTATTTTTAAATTACAACGTTAAAACAACAGATTCAAAACGCACTGTTACTGTTTTATTATTCGTTAGCGATCTCATGTAACACCTTTTTAAATAATGCGGGTATGTTCAAAGTGAAGGCATGGCGAAAGCTGTGTTTTAATAGTTTACTTTTTGAAATTATAACAACTAAATCTCCTTTTTATCTCTCTAAACGTTTATGTTGGCGACATACTAAAATAAGGTCTTGATACTAATCCTCGTTTCAATCCCTCTTACAGAACTGCTGCATTTAGACAGGGTTTTTTTTTTTTATAGGAAAAGGGAGGCAAACGAGCAGGTGGCACACGTGATGGTAAGTGATTACCGCCGCCCATGAACACCCGCAATCAAGCCGGCCAATTCATGCAACAACAAAAGTTGATGCGTGGCTCTACCACTGTAAAAAAAATATACAGCTACTAAGTGTTGGAATAATATTCCGCCTGCTTTTCGAAAATATAGTTCCAGACTTAAATTTGACACAGCATTCAAAGAATATTTATTGACCCACATATCAACCAAATATAGAAAGAAAGAAAGAAAAATTTATTGCACTAATACACCACACCTTGATCAAACAGTATAAACATCTTGAGTATGTATATTTTACCAAATCAACAAAAATAACAATAAAATACAAACGAAGACAACTATTGTGAAACGCACACAGATCGTTCACATAAGTTGGTGTGCTGTGTGGCGTACATGGCAAACAGACCATACTCAGCTAAATGCTATAGCCCATACGAGACTATAGCGCTGATTAATATGATTTTAGTCTAATGTAATCGTCCAGCATTTGTGGCTTTTACATCTATTTATTTATTCATTTGTTGATCATCTTATTTACTAATTAATTATTGTATTCATTATTTTGTCCATGTTAGGTGCTGTATACTCAGTAGTATTTTATAATTAATATTTTTCAATAAATATTGTTGAGCTTTATATTTTTTAAAGTGAAAGAACAATCCCTTTGTTACGACTTATCACGCGGGTCTTTGTTGGTTATGGCAGAATTACCAGTGTTGTAAGTCGCCCTGCAGCATTACTCTGACCCTTAACCTTTTCGCTACATACACTTTACGATACATACCTACTACTGGTTTTATCTGCTTATTCTTTGTTTCATTACTTTTTAAATGTATGCGATGTGTATTGTTTTAGCGAATAATATATTTCTCTCTCTCTCTCTTTCTTTTGTTTTAGCTAATCTATATACATAATAATACATGAAGAGAAAACTTTGTACTCTTTTTTTAACAAATTGTTAGCACGGCGGAGTGTGAAATTTTGTGTAGGTAAATTTTTATATAAAGTAGCAGTGTAATTCGAAGGCTATACGGGATGTATCCCGTAAGGCAGGGTTTGCTGTAATCGCCACGTTTGGCAAGCGGATTGGTGATCGCAGCATTAATAAAATAATAGATTTTCGTAAGTGAATACATATAACAACCACACAACAACGGCTCCCAGTCCCCGGCGCTTCGCCAGTCCTGGCCAAGGTAGCAGCTATGGTAACGACGGGGCAAGGGTTGCTAAGAATCTCCGGCTTAGATCGCGCTGCAATCCCAAACATGCGTGCACACTGAGGACCGACGTGAAGATCTTGAAGCTGGAAGAGGTGAGCAAGTTACACTGAAGCATTATAGGATTTTCAGAAGTCCGAAGACAGGGGGAGGACTCAATAATCCTCAACTCCGGTAACTTGTTCTACCACCGGGAGGGTGACCATCTGTCCCTAGGAGGTGTCGGATTTATCGTCTACAAATCTCTCGTCAGCAACGTGATCAGAAATCGAAGGTGTGTCGAGTAGGGTTGCGTACCTTATACTCAGAATTACCAAGCGGTATTCGCTAAAGGTTATACAGTTATATGCACCAATGTATGAGGTTATTTCTAGAGCCATACATTGCTTAAAACTAGGCGCCTCTTGGGGAAGCAATAGCAATGACTTCTATCGAAACCAATGTAAGATTAGAATTGTTGGCTTTGACACTAAGATGGCGACTGGCTCACCACTTGTCTCTTTGTCCCAAATATGCTTCGATGAAAGGTGAATCTAAAGCACTAAATTTTCTAGACCTCCGACTATCCGGATATTGTAAAATGTGTGTAAATAAAAAAATAAGGAAACTATTACATTGAATGTTAATTAAACAGTTTCCCATGACCAACTAGTTAAATATGCCGTTGAAAGTTTAAAGCTGTTTAGCGAGCAGGTGTAATGAGGCTCTTTAACAACCGAAGCAAACTTTTATATGTTTGTAGTCCACACCTATTTACACACTCTTCTTTAAGACCGACATTCACTTTGCACAAAATTAGTGGAAGTGATTTTTGTAATGTATATTATTTCTAATTTACATACATAACGTATGTAAAGTATGTTACGTATGTAGAGTCACGATAGCGGAGTGGCTGGGTGATCGGAATTTCGTGTCGAAAGACCCGAGTTCGATCCCCAGGTGGCTGGCTCGTACCAATGGGTTTTTCAAAAAACTTATGTACGAATATACCATTGGCTTGCACATAAACGACGGACTCACCACCTGTCACGATGTCTACTGTTATCGCCAATCTGCTCTCCAAGCATGGCAGTTATGGCAAACCTTTCATTGCGGGCGGCCTATGTCCTGCAGTGGACTTTAAACAGCCGTTATGTACGTGTTTATCAATGATTCGAGGTGGTTACTTCGCCATCTGTCGATTTTCATCGTCTCTTGCGATAGCACAAAAATCTTCTCATTTACAGTTTTAATTTAAAAACATCATTCGCCGTAAAGTTCGTATCAATAATAGTGAGTTAAAAAAGTTTGTACCGTTAAATTAATTTTGTTAATTCTGACAAAAATATTTAAAACATTGATAAACTCAGATTTTTACAATTGGGATCATTCGCTTATATTTTTGCGCCGAAAATCCTTAACCTACTTTGTCCTCACACTTTTAAGGGTTACATAATTTTCATTTTGTTTATTTGCCGTTTATTATTTAATAAACTTATTATAAGATCTTTTACAGTTCATTTTCCTTCGCGTGCACATTACAGAAAAATAAATCTTTCTTAATTTTTTGAGTAAGACAATAAGTCGCCAGGTAAGTCGCGACTTTTTTTTTGACTGTGATGTTATTTATTTATCTTAATTTTAAAATTCATAAAAATAAATATACATTGTGTTTTTTTTTATGCGCTTTGTTACATTTATTTATAAAGTTTTATATGTTTATTTTTTGTGTGTAAATTAATTGAGATAAAACATAGGTACATAAAATGTAAAACACTATTTAATAAAAAAAATGCCAAATCGTTACAGTGATTTCCGACATAAAATATATAATTTTATAAACAAGATTATCTAGTTTAAACTAATGTGATAAGAACAAAACCGCAAACCAAGATAATATTTTACTCACACTATTCATATTTCAAATAATGTAAGTGAAGTAATATCGTTTTGTAAAAGATGAGGGATGTTAATTAGAGAGGAATGCTCTTTGCGGCAGAGGGCGGCCATATAACTTTGTCAATAAAGGATCCGATTTTGACTTTGAAAGTAAATGGCAATTAAAAGCGCTGTGAATATAAAAGCCATTGATGCTTTTATCGAGTTTTATAGCAGCGAATGCGATAGAATATTAATTGCTTCTAATTTGATTGTCTTAACGCATTTACCAATCAATCGATTTGTCTAGATTCAAAACAATTTGGTCCCTTCAATTAGTTATTTCACCGGAGCTTATTTGGGACGACGTGAGAGGTGGTGAGCCTGTCATGGTCTTATTGTTCAAGCCAATGATACTAATCGTACATAAGATTATTGTTCAAGCCAATGATACTAATCGAAAATCATTATTACGTACATTTCTCCTACGGATCGAACTCGGGCTCCCTAACTCGAATCACCCAATCGCTTGTCTATTGTGGCTTACCACCTGTCATGTTATCCCAAACAAGATTCGGTGGGCTTCAAGGAACATACTACAATAAAGAACTTAGTTATCTAGACCTCTATCTACCCCACTGCTATATCGTGTTCCAGTGGGTCTCATAAGAGGCGACTAACGAAAATCTTGAACATCACAATGATAACCGACAGATAGCGAGTTAATCGTCTCTAAAATTACGAGACTGAAATTAATGGAAAACCCTCCTTAAGGGAGAAGCCTCTGTCCTGTAGTGGACTTTTATAATACATAGTGTGTGAATGTATGTATAAATACACCTTGCCAGAAATGAATTATTTGAGATTCCTTCACTGGTAAGACTTGCGTGATTATTATACGTACCTTATGTAAATTGTTATGAGGCATGCGTAGCACTCGCGAACCGCAAAGCTTTATTGAGAACTGAGACTTTCAGAACTCAACGCTTTACGATACACATTGAAAGGAAGAATAAATCCATTATTATTATTAAAATAAATGATAGAAAATCTTGACAGTCGATATAATAAAAGTCACGATAGCTGAGGGTATTTGGAATTCGAGACAAGAAACCCGAGTTGGATTCCCAGGAGATAGGCCAATGAGTTTTTTCACAACTTCTTCACTATTTATATCGTTGGCTTGTACATAAAGACGGCGACCGGCTCACTACCTGTCACGTTGTTCCAAAATAAGCTCCTATAAAAAGATCGAAAGAACTAAAATTGTCTAGACCTCTGACTATCCCTGTATTGGAAAATGCGTGAAGATAAAAACACAACAAATTAAAGAATTCACTTCTAATCGACGAAATAAAAAATTTAAAAAAATCAACTGATTCGGCCGGTATTCGAACCCACGACCTCTGCCATACCGCAGTGACGCTCTTATTGCCTCCGAGTCAGTGATTTTATAAATTTTTCATTTATTTAATAATAAAAGGCCAGCATGCCTTACTTCCAAAATTTAACATTTCTTAATTAAATGATATAGTAAAAATAGTTAATGCATAAAATGTTATCTAAACAATATTTGCCCGTTGAAAATATTTCAATTAATTTTTATGCTATAGAGCAGTATGTCTCTTTCTCACGCTAAGCGAATAAGCCGTTCTGAAGATCTTTCACTTGTAAAGACATCGTACAACATTACGTAAAGTATGGTACTAAGTTATAACGATAACAATTCCACCGCAGTTTCGCAAACGCGTACTCAGATTAATACATACTGACTAATGACGCAATAATGTTATACTGCCAATTTCGAATAGGTATTTTTAGTTGTTACCGTATTTATATAGATATCACAGAGTAAATAGCTGTTATACCTTCCCCTAACCAGGTATTTAGCTCCAGTTGTTTTGGTTTTTGTGTTCAGCGTATATATTTGCAAAAAGTGAGCGTAATAATATCTAATATTTTAAAATGAATGTTTTTGTGTTCTTATTTCTTATCACGTATTTTTTCAGTACTGGAGAAGACAGAAGTCCGGACAAGTTAGTAGTTCTTGGCTGTTATCTTATTATATCTCGACAGCTGTTTACAAAAGCTGAAAGATAGCTATTTGGGTGTGAAATTGGGTGACATGAAAGTAAATTTTCTGCTGAATGCTGATAATGCAGTGCTTATTGCACCATCAGAGGTAGAACTGCAGGCATTAGTTACGTGAATGAAAGAGGAGCGTGAAAATAAAGGTATCCATTTAAATGCTAATAAAACTAAGGTTCTGGTATTTGAAAGGGACGAAGAAAGAACGAAAAGTGGATGGATTAATCAGGAATGTCTAGAACAGTTGTAAACTTGGAGAGCTTTTAGCCGGTATGGAAGACTTCGTTAGTCAAAAGGCAAGACGTCCTGAAATGTGCACTCCTTGCAATAAACATCACGCAGTGCTGGTACCGACTATGTTATATGGCAGTGAAACCTGTGTATGCGAGAGTAAGCATAAAAGCAAGTTGAGTGGATTGGAGATGCGATCTTTTCGTAAATTGTGCGCCGTTACCTTGGCTGACCGAAAACGAAACGAAGAGATTCGCAATATGGCAGGTTTGAAAGATAATCTTGTCACTAAAATTGATATCAATAAAATTGATACTGGGCGATCTGTTTACTCTGTCTCCACCGTTAGGGATTGTGCGTGAAGTATAAGTATAGTATGATAGCCGATTGTTTGGATCATCGGAATTCTATCGAATGTCACCCGAATCCGATCCCCAGGTGAAAGGGTCAAACGAAAGACTTTTTTGGAAACTTTTGAACGATTTGTATGGATGTTGTATGATGGACACCAAGACGGCGACGATAACGATATAAATTATACATGTTTTTAAAAAAGAAAACAATTGGTACGAGCCTGCCACTTGGGGATCAAACTCGGATCGTGACGGCTATCGTGGCTCGTGTGAAGACAAAATGTAATAAGGTATAATTGGGGTTAAAACTGTTAAATTGTCTAGACCTCTGACTAACCCAGTATTGGGGAAAGCGTGAAGATGAAAATAGCTATTAATATTGAGCAATGAGTTTACCACTGTTATAAGTAATAAATAATAGATAAATAAATATCTTCACGCAACTCCCAATACAGGGGTAGACTTTATGTCCAAGCCAACGACATAATTCGTACATAAGTTTATGAAAAACCCATTGGTTCGAGCCTGCCACCTGAGGATCGAACTCAGGTCTCTAGACTCGAAATCCCGACCACCCAACCACTCGGCTATCGTGACTTATTAGTAGTGTTATATGTAACAAAGTTTAGAATTGTAAAAGTTTTCAACAAACTTCTACAATTCTAAATAAAAAATTACAAAACGTAAAATTAGCGAAAATTATTAGAAACGGTAACAAAGTTTTTGATGAAATTATTTAAGTTGAAACGATAAATTTATATTTTAAATTAAGTTAAAGCCTTCGCAATTTGCAGGCTAATTAAAGAGCTCCTAACCAGTTTAGATAATTATTTTAATTAATATTAATTTATAATTGTTAGATTATTTATTTTAACAATAAAAATATTTCAAAAGATACAAAGTCAAGTTAGTTCAAAATGATGTAATTTTGTTTTCATAATAATTACTGGATTATTTATTTATTTATATCTTATCTTCTTTTAATCGTCTAAACTACAAGATTTTGTAAATTTGAAAGCAGGTGAAATTAAAGTACGCCAAAATATATATAGGTAAAGTCCCACTAATATATGTAAGTTCCTAAGACGTTTCTGAGTCCTAACGAACGTCTTTTTAGAATTCTTGTTTGTTTGTCTGTTAGTTCGGGGTTGGCACTAAAACCACTGAACGGATTTCAATTTGGTGTCCATGAATCAATTTCTAACTTAAAAACTGGTGGAAGAGTTATTGAAATAGGTTGAGTAATACAAAAGATACAGCTTGATCAGTCTTTAGTAAGAGTCACGATGCAACAGGAAGATCAAGTTAAAACAGACCTATTCTTTTTGTAAACTGTGAACAATCTGCTAAAGTAACATCATTTAGACTACAATATTGCTTATAGGTTATAGGTTCCTATGGGACACATGTAGTGAAATATCTAGGACAGATTTCGACTTTCTGATATTCTGTTGTGATAAGTTTAAAACTGCGATACATCTTATCCCATCTAGATGTAGGAGACAACCGACTAGTCCCGGCTTTACATGGGTAGCACGACATACAAACTATATTTTTGATTTAGTGTTGTAAATTATGTGTCTGAAGTTTTGATTACGCACTTAATGCTTTTAAAAGCCTCTCAGGGGATAAATATATCAGAATGCTTCTTTAGTAGATTCTTAGAACATAAAATGTAGCGATTGTCAAAAGTTCAAGTTTGAAGCACCAGCCGTGCAGGCTCTGCTTTGAATAATCAGTCAGTCACATTGGAGTTAAGTATGGCGTATGATATGGTAGGAAAATATAAAACATTATAGAGATAAAGTAGTCCGCACCCAAAGCCACTCGTCTTAGTTTATGCTGAAGATCAAGTTGGCAATTATGTAAATTTCAAGCAATTTCTTATACAGTTGGAGCATGTACATCACATGATGCTTTCTATAGAAAAGAAAGAGTAAACTTAGGAATGTTGTATTTTGTGCGTCATCCACTATATAAAGAAAAAAGTCCTCGCATGAAAAATAATTTACTTATTTTGTAAGGTATTAAGACAAAATTAAAGTCACGATAGCCAAGTGGTTGGGTGATCGGAATGCGAGTAAAGAAACTTGAGTTCGATCCTGAGGTGGAAGGCTCGTACCAAAGGATTTTTTTTAAGAAAAATAAGAAGAAAATGTCTTCGGTGAGAGGTAAAAGCACCGAACGGATTTAATTGTCCTCACCTCTGTCTATCCCAGTGTTGGAAATGATGTGAAGATATTTATTCATTTATTGTTTATACATAACTTAACCTAAAATAACACAATGTAATTTTCTTAGCTAAACTTATTACTTATTAATTTAAATAAAATATTCTAGCATATCTTAACTTAAATTTATTTGTAATGTCAAATAATACAAATTAATGAACACTTGGCGCCGATTTGAACAATATCAGTAATCGCATCAGTATATAGTTTAGAAGGCGATAATTTTTTTTTAAGTTTTTTTAGATAGATAGATAAATGTAATAAATAAATGTAACGTAAATGCATAAATAGACTATATCACATACATTACATTGCTCTGATCCCAAAGTAAGTTGCACTTGTTTTATGGAATCGGAAACAACGAAGGTACCACAAAAACTCAACACGAGAAAATGTAGAAAAAGTGTATTTTTTTACATTGTCCGGTCCGGAAATCGAACTCGGGACCTCCAAGCTCGTCTACGGAGGTCGTCGAAAAAATTAAGAGAGATAAGGCTAAGATAAGTATTATGTGATATTAATTAGGGCATAACATAACAAAGAACGTCACGAAAATCAATTATTTGCTTAAATAAGAAATATTCTCTTTATTCGAATTAAATCAAGATAAAGCTACCTTGTAATAAGCTCACGAGCAGTAAAAAATAAAAAAAAATCTTCCCGCCATTGCCAATACAGGGGTAGACAGAGGTCTAGACAATTAAGTCCTTTCGACGCACCTTCCACCGAAGATATTTTTGGGACTACGTGACAGGTGGCAAGCCTGTCTTTATGTCCAAGCCAACGAAATAAATCGTAAATAAGTTTTTAAAAAAAAAAAAACCTTTAGTATGTGCCTGCCACTCCGACTGTGACTCCGATAGCAGTAAGAAATAACAGTCAGAAATAGCCAGTATTTTTAAAATTTTTACTAGAAAATAACATTGTACTTAAGAAATTGTATTAAGAAAGAACATTCTACAATATCATCTTTTCAGTCTCCTTTATACAATTGAACGTTTTCGTAAACAACGTTATGTCCAAGAAAGGAAGATTATATTTAATATTAGAATAGAAGAAGGAAATATTATGTTTAATATTTGTTATTTGAAATCTACGAGTACATCGGAAACGTAGACATCAATCCTTGTTTGAAATTTATGAATGCTTTTCGATAAATATGAAATATTGTTTATGAAAGATGAATTGTGTGGCTATTCAAATGTACTTCTTTATCTTTACGCATTTTCACAGAACTGAGGTAAACAGAGGCCTAGACAACAATGGCATTTTGACCCACGTTTCACCAATGCTTATTTGGGGCAACGTGTCGAGTGGTGAGCCCACTATATATATATAAATATATATATATATATATATATATATATATATATATATATATATATATATATATATATATATATTTATATATATATATATATATATATATATATATATATATATATATATATATATATATATATATATATATATATATATATATATATATATATATATATATATATATATATATATATATATATATATATATATATATATATATATATATATATATATATATATATATAATGGGTTTTTGTAAGAAAAATAAGAAGAAAATGTCTTCGGTGAGAGGTAAAAGCACCGAACGGATTTAATTGTCCTCACCTCTGTCTATCCCAGTGTTGGAAATGATGTGAAGATATTTAGTCATTTATTGTTTATACATAACTTAACCTAAAATAACACAATGTAATTTTCTTAGCTAAACTTATTACTTATTAATTTAAATAAAATATTCTAGCATATCTTAACTTAAATTTATTTGTAATGTCAAATAATACAAATTAATGAAAACTTGGCGCTGATTTGAATAATATCAGTAATCGCATCAGTATATAGTTTAGAAGGCGATAATTTTTTTAAGTTTTTTTAGATAGATAGATAATAATAAATAAAATAGAAATATAATAAATAAATGTAACGTAAATGCATAAATAGACTATATCACATACATTACATTGTTCTGATCCCAAAGTAAGTTGCACTTGTTTTATGGAATCGGAAACAACGAAGGTACCACAAAAACTCAACACGAGAAAATGTAGAAAAAGTGTATTTTTTTACATTGTCCGGTCCGGAAATCGAACTCGGGACCTCCAAGCTCGTCTACGGAGATCGTCGAAAAAAAATAGAGGGATGAGGCTAAGATTAGTATTATGTGATATTAATTAGGGCATAACATAACAGAGACCGTCACGAAAATCAATTATTTGTTTAAATAAGAAATGTTCTCTTTATTCGAGTTAAATCAAGATAAAGCTACCTTGTAAGAAGCTCACGAGCAGTAAAAAATAAAAAAAAAATCTTCCCGCCATTGCCAATACAGGGGTAGACAGAGGTCTAGATAATTGAGTCCTTTCGACGCACCTTCCACCGAAGATATTTTTGGGACTACGTGACAGGTGGCAAGCCTGTCTTTATGTCCAAGCCAACGAAATAAATCGTAAATAAGTTTAAAAAAAAACCCTTTAGTATGTGCCTGCCACTCTGACTGTGACCCCGATAGCAGTAAGAAATAACAGTCAGAAATAGCCAGTATTTTTAAAATTTTTACTACAAAATAACATTGTACTTATTAAGAAAGAACATTCTACAATATCATCTTTTCAGTCTCCTTTATACAATTGAACGTTTTCGTAAACAACATTATGTCCAAGAAAGGAAGATTATATTTAATATTTGTTATTTGAAATTGTATAATCTACGAGTATATCAGAAACGTAGACATCAATGCTTGTTTGAAATTTATGAATGCTTTTCGATAAATTGGAGATATTGTTTATGAAAGATGAATTGTGTGGCTATTCAAATGTATTTCTTTATCTTTACGCATTTTCACAGAACTGAGGTAAACAGAGGCCTAGACAACAATGGCATTTTGACCCACGTTTCACCAATGCTTATTTGGGGCAACGTGTCCAGTGGTGAGCCCACTATATATATATAAATATATATATATATGTATATATATATATTTATATATATATATTTATATATATATATTATATTGTTGGCTAGGACATAAAGACGGTGACGGGCTCACCACCTGTCACGTTGTCTCAAAAAATGTCATCGGTGAAAGGTTGGTCGAAAGGACTTAATTGTCTAGTTCTCTGTATACCCCAATTTTGGGAATGGGGTGATGGTTTTTTTGATGAATAAAATCTTACAGAGAGGCGAAGGTATTAGAACATGCCTAGCATGCCTATCAGTAAGTGGCGACTAAACGTCTTAGGGATCTGCATCTCGCACCTTCCTTCGACGGCCTACTAACTTAGCATTTAGCTTCTGGTATTTTCCGAGACATCCGTCTCGAAAAAGTGACAACTTTCACGCTAATCGCCCAATGCATATTGATATTAATAAACTATTCATATATAATATATTTAAAACAAACAAACTTTTCATTTTCATATAACTTTACTTTATAATTTAATAAACCATTTCCTAAAGTTAATTACACTAAAGAGAAAGACGAAATTCTAAATTCTTTTGTCGGAAAAAGCCACGAAATATTAATTACGTACTATCAAGACGCCCACAACATTAGTTACACTCATGGTCAGAATACATTACATTCCATGTTACATACTGAATCTACACATTTCAGTGCTAGAAAGCATTAAATACATTGTGTTCTAGTAAATTAAATAGTTGCTTTTAGACGAACATTAATTTAAGAAATATTTTAATTTTTTTAGAAGTAAAAAAACATTTACCTTAATGTTAGATGGCAAAATAAAGTATTAAAAGATAAGTATGTACGAACTGAAAAATGGTTAATAATATGTCACGATAGCCGAGTGGTTGGTTGGTCGGAATTTCGAGTCAATAGACCCGAGTTCGATCCCCAGTTGGCAGTCTCGTACATATGGGTTTTTCATAAACTTATGTTCGAATTTTATCGTTGCTTGGACATAAGATGGCGATGGGCTCAACACCTGTCACGTTGTCCCGAAAATATATTCGGTGGAAAGTGGGACGAAGGGACTTAATTATCTAGACTAGACCTCTGTCTACCTCTGAATTGGGAATTGCGTGAAGATATTTATTTATTTATTTATTTGTTAATAATGGAATACATTTAAATGTCATTTGTTAGAAATTGAAAGCTTTTGTTAGGATGTAATAAATTGAAATATAAGAGACCGTCACGGAAACCAATTATTTGTTTAAATAAGAAATGTTTTCTTTATCCGAGTTAAATCAAAATAATGTTGCCTTGTAATAAGCTCACAAGCAGTAAGAAATAAAAATAAATATGCACGCCATTGCCAATATAATGGTAGACAGAGTTCTAGACAATTAAGTACTTTCGACCCTCCTTTCGCCGAAAATATTTTTGTGAGATCGTGCCAGGTGGTAAGCCTGTCACCGTTTTTAATGTCCAAGCCAACGATATAAATCATAAAAAAGTTTTTGTTTTTGAAAAAACCCTTTGGTACGAGCCCACCACCTGGGGCGAATCGAACTCGGATCTCTTGATTCGAATTCTGATCACCCAATCACTCGGCCATCGTGACTTTTTACTTCTTTCATTTGAATTATTATAAATTGATAGCCTAGTTGGTAGTGACAATGCCTTCGAAGCTATTGCCAGAATCAAACATAAATGTTACTTCCTTTAAAAATATAATTTCTTAAAGAAAGTAGCAAACAAATGTTTAAAACATTAAAGTTTGACTCTGACAAGTTTTGTGCTATAATAAGCTTGTTGCAATGAATAAACCTTTTCTTAATGAATTAGTAATTTCAGACTAACAATAAAGATTGACTTATAGACAGAGTGATTGCGTCGTTACCTTGGACCTCTCTCCTTGCCAATAACAGCCGAAGTGTAGTTGCGGTAAAAGATGTTCTGGTACATCTCCTCTGGGAGACCTACTAAAAGCAATCAAAATAACAAAGGCCAACATGATATGTATCTTGTACTGGAATAAATAATATAGGTTGTGCATTAATCCTTACAAAATCTCTGTTTTTAAATATTGCACAGCAGGTAAAGAAAAATAAGATTTAGTATTATTTTTTGTGTTTCAAAATATTTAATGAAATTATTTACAATATATAATGGTAAGTAGCTTCTTTATATTTCTCTGCAGCAGTCGACTTTAATACAAATTACTTAGTTGCAGACTTGAGAGAAATTTTGCTAGTAATGAATTTGCAAACAACATAATAAGTATTTTGTAAAAGTTTTCAGTGTAATATGTTTTGAACTAAAGAAGCTTATAAGATGAAGTTCAAAGATTACCTTTTAAAAATATTAGCAGAATCATCATGACATCAATTAATTCGTATTATTCAAGATATTATTTAAGTATCATGTAATATGTGTAAATGCATATTTGTATGTATTTATGTGCATGAATGTATTTGTATAAATATAGATATACATTTTTTGACGATTATGTTTCATATTATGTTTATTTATTTTAAAATGTTTCTTTTTCATCACAGTAATCCCTTTCGCCTACTGTATTTCCTCTCTGCAGCACCCAAAAGTTTACTGGTAGAGAAAGTCTTAGGCATTCCGCCTATTTATTCTCCAATAGATGAAGTTTGAATAAATAAATAAAATTATGTAAAAATATTCCTTTTTATTTAGCGGAGCAGTTAATATTTAGTAAAAATAAATTATATGTAAATTGAACGTTTGGTATCAAAATAAAAATCAAAACAAACAATTGAATTAAGTGTGAGAGACCCGTGTTCGATCCAGTAGGTAGGCTCGTACCAAACCGTTTTTCAAGCCTTAGACACAGATTTATATATCGTTGGCTTGGACATAAAGACGGCGACAGGCATGCACTTTTCACGTTTTCCCAAAATAAACTACGGTGAAATGTGAGTCAACATGACTTAATTTTCATGTACTCTATTGTCATAATTTTTGACATGTAACAATATAAATTAAATTGTTGAGACATATTGTAAGAAGGACCGGTGAAATAATACAAGGTCTTGAGAGCAATTAAGAAGAATAAACAATTAAAACAGTAAAACAGATTTAAAAAATATATGTTTCCGATAACCTTACCAGAATCCTTTATTCAAAACAATGAGGCTATTTCACAAGCAAAGGTCGCTTATATGTTCACAAAATCGTGGGTGACTGTTCTAGTAATTGCTATAGCTTCGGTTCAATTTGTGTTCAAATACATATAATCTACAAAAATCTTGATTTGACATTTGTCTAATTAAGTCAAGTCTTTATAGAAACAGATGTTACTTTGCTAATTACAATGTTTGAAACATTAAAATTTTCTTTTGGACAAATGTGTTAAATTTATTTTAGTTCTTTGCCGTATGGGTTATAATTTTATAATGTTTATTTGAATGAAAATTTTGCATTAAGTTTTCGTTTTGAATAAATTTTTCTGTGACTTCTGGAAAATATTTTGGTTTAGTATTAGTATTAAAATTAATTTTGTGCAAACTTATGGTTTCGTAATTCTTATACCCTTTTTGGTTTTAATATAAATCTATCTATAAATACATATTCGTATAAAGAAAATAGACATGTCTGTTTATAATTCTAAATTCACACCGTTTTAATAAATGCATACGAAAGTATATGCGGTCTTACGTAAAAATCCCCTTTAATTTTTTTTTTGTCTTTTATCTGTTTGCTCCGGCTAATCTCCGAAACGGCTGGTATATTATGTCAATAAACGTATAAAACAAATTGCTATCTAACTAAGAAGAACGATATAAATCGTACATAAGTTTTGGAAAAACTCATGGATACGAGCCCATTGGTCTCATCTCTTGACTCGAATTCCGGTCACCCAACCACTCGGCTATCGTGACTGTTACTGTTCAGTTGAAAAAAATAGTCTTAAAATAGTAAAATACTAAGAATAAAAGACACAAATTAAATATTAAAACAGCATCTAAAGTGCGAGGTGTCTGGTAGAATGATAGACACTCAGACAAGCGTCGAGATTATAAATACTTCTTACGGGAGAGGCCTAAGTACTGTAGTGTGCTTTTACCAGTCGCAAAGTTAATAAATTGTGATAACAAACATCCAACGTTCATGCTTCCGAGTATCAGGTAACCCGTAGAATGAAATTTTCCGTATAATGCGTTGGAGCATTATGTGAAATTTATTGTTAATGACAATGTAGAAGGTACTGTTAGGTTATTCTCTATAAAAGCGATTTCATATGCAGGCCGTTGTGTTTCAAAATTATCTACGTTATGCAAAAAATTATTAAAAAAAACTAATAAAATATTACTTTTTATTATCTTTTTATTGTTACGATAAGCATTAGGCAACGTGAGATATGTCAATAATTTCACCATTAGCATAATTAATATGCAATAAATAAATATATACATACACAGGTAGGGACAACATCACATACATTGCTCCGATCACAATGTAAGAAGCTAAAGCACTTGAGGTATGGGAATCGGAAACAACGAAGGCACCACAAACAACCAGACCCAACAAAATGTAGAAAAAGTGGTTTTTCTACATAGACCCGTCCGTGAATCGAACCGAGACTTCGAGATGGCGACACCTTGAAAACCGTGGTTTACGCCACTCGTCCACGGAGGTCGTCGATATATGGCTAATTCTCTGCTGCCTTTTCTCCATGAGTTCTCGCCTATCGGCGGCGCTTAGCAATCGAGGCTTGGACACCAAGGCTTCATGACTGGCACTTTGCGTGGATGGCCGACCTGAGGTAGCCGATCCAAGTGGGATTCGGCTGACTATTTCGAATGCGCGTCGATGGAATATTAGATGAGCGGTGAGGGTTATTCAATGACTCCCTATGTTTGCGTAACCTTACCGCTCTTGCATATACAAGACATTTCGCTTAGCCGCCTCTTACGACACTCACGGTAAAATATGGAGTTGGCATATTCTTACGCCGTAACCGCACGTTGTCTTGAAATGAGTTCCATCGAATTTGGGTTATTTAATCAATTCAACTCAAATTTAAACTGTGCGTCGAAAGGACTTTATTGTCTAGATCTATGCCTATCCTAATACGGAAGTTTTCGTGATAATATAAATAAATGAAATATTTAATTAAAAGCCTATTGGAATATAACAAATTATGTCCCGTGGCAATGTCACACGTAATGAAAACACAACCATGCAGTATGCAGTTAATAATTTGAATATGCCCAAATTAAATTTAGTTAGTAACAGTGGTAATTCCTTCAAAAGTATTCGCAACAAAAAGCTATTCGACTTTTTTGTTTATTAGTTGAAGTAACCAATTTAGGCTCGTACCAATGGGTTTTAAAAAAAACTTATGTACGAATTATATCGTTGGCTTGGACATAAAGAAGGCAACGGGCTTACCACCTGTCACGTTGTCTCGAAAATATCATCGGTCGAAGGTGGGTCGAAGGGACTTAATTGTCTAGACTAGACCTCTGTCTACCCCTGTGTTGGGAATTGCGTACAAATATTTATTTATTATTATTTTATTACTTTTTAAAAACAATTCAATTTCTAAATCTTTACCTTTTGTATAGAAAAGGAGGCAAACGAGCAGGTGGCTCACGCGATGGTAAGTGATTACCGCCGCCCATGAACACCCGCAATACCAGAGGCATAGCAGATGCGTTGCCTCCCAGTTGCCAGAGTGTGTGGGCCACCGGTTACCTGCACTCACCAGACGAAACGCAGAAGTTTGTAAGACTTCTACTTTACGCCGGTAATCTGTGAGGTCGTGGTACTTCCCCGGTTGAGCCGGCCCATTCATGCAAAAGCAAAAGCTGATGCGTGGCTCTACCACTGATAAAACCTAAATCCTTGATAATTTTGATGCACCAGGTTAATAAAACTATTATTAGATAAACTATTTTGTAAAATTATACTGTTCTCTTTAAAGTTCCTTTGATAAATGTTATTATTGCAAAAGATTTCTTCTATTGTCTCATATTTAATTTAAAGTACTTGGACCAGATTCCAAATTACACGTCACATTAAGCTGCTCAATAAAAGCAGAAGTCGGGATAGCCAAATTCTTGGCTGAGGAAAAATATAAAAAATAAGATAGCATCTGCATCAATCTTGTGTTATATTTGGATAGGAAATACCTGTCTTTGACTAAAGAATACGTCTTTAGAATGTAAATATCAATTAAATGGAATTTTTCAGTGTTATTATATTGTAAGAATTATTACACAATAAATCATTTAAATGTATATTTATGTGAAATTTATTGTTAATGACATTGCGGCCAATGTAGAAGGTACTGTTAGGTTATTCTCTATAAAAGCGATTTCATATGCAGGCCGTTGTGTTTCAAAATTATCTACGTTATGCAAAATTATTAAAAAACTAATAAAATATTACTTTTATTATCTTTTATTGTTACGATAAGCATTAGGCAACGTGAGATATGTCAATAATTTCACCATTAGCATAATTAATATGCAATAAATAAATATATATATATATATATATATATATATATATATATATATATATATATATATATATATATATATATATATATATATATATATATATATATATATATATATATATATATATATATATATATATATATATATATATATAGGACAACATCACATACATTGCTCCGATCACAATGTAAGAAGCTAAAGCACTTGAGGTATGGGAATCGGAAACAACGAAGGCACCACAAACAACCAGACCCAACAAAATGTAGAAAAAGTGGTTTTTCTACATAGACCCGTCCGTGAATCGAACCGAGACTTCGAGATGGCGACACCTTGAAAACCGTGGTTTACGCCACTCGTCCACGGAGGTCGTCGATATATGGCTAATTCTCTGCTGCCTTTTCTCCATGAGTTCCGCCTATCGGCGGCGCTTAGCAATCGAGGCTTGGACACCAAGGCTTCATGACTGGCACTTTGCGTGGATGGTCGATTTGGAGGTAGCCGATCCAAGTGGGATTCGGCTGACTATTTCGAATGCGCGTCGATGGAATATTAGATGAGCGGTGAGGGTTATTCAATGACTCCCTATGTTTGCGTAACCTTACCGCTCTTGCATATACAAGACATTTCGCTTAGCCGCCTCTTACGACACTCACGGTAAAATATGGAGTTGGCATATTCTTACGCCGTAACCGCACGTTGTCTTGAAATGAGTTCCATCGAATTTAAGTTATTTAATCAATTCAACTCAAATTTAAACTGTGCGTCGAAAGGACTTTATTGTCTAGATCTATGCCTATCCTAATACGGAAGTTTTCGTGATAATATAAATAAATGAAATATTTAATTAAAAGCCTATTGAATATAACAAATTATGTCCCGTGGCAATGTCACACGTAATGAAAACACAACCATGCAGTAATAATTTGAATATGCCCAAATTAAATTTAGTTAGTAACAGTGGTAATTCCTTCAAAAGTATTCGCAACAAAAGCTATTCGACTTTTTGTTTATTAGTTGAAGTAACCAATTTAGGCTCGTACCAATGGGTTTTAAAAAAAACTTATGTACGAATTATATCGTTGGCTTGGACATAAAGAAGGCAACGGGCTTACCACCTGTCACGTTGTCTCGAAAATATCATCGGTCGAAGGTGGGTCGAAGGGACTTAATTGTCTAGACTAGACCTCTGTCTACCCCTGTGTTGGGAATTGCGTACAAATATTTATTTATTATTATTTTATTACTTTTTAAAAACAATTCAATTTCTAAATCTTTACCTTTTTTGTATAGAAAAGGGAGGCAAACGAGCAGGTGGCTCACGCGATGGTAAGTGATTACCGCCGCCCATGAACACCCGCAATACCAGAGGCATAGCCGATGCGTTGCCTCCCTTAGAGTGCCCCCCCCCCCAGAATTGGGGGAGGTGTGTGGGCCACCGGTTACCTGCACTCACCAGACGAAACGCAGAAGTTTGTTAGACTTCTACTTTACGCCGGTAATCTGTGAGGTCGTGGTACTTCCCCGGTCGAGCCGGCCCATTCATGCAACAACAAAAGCTGATGCGTGGCTCTACCACTGTTAAAACCTAAATCCTTGATAATTTTGATGCACCAGGTTAATAAAACTATTATTAGATAAACTATTTTGTAAAATTATACTGTTCTCTTTAAAGTTCCTTTGATAAATGTTATTATTGCAAAAGATTTCTTCTATTGTCTCATATTTAATTTAAAGTACTTGGACCAGATTCCAAATTACACGTCACATTAAGCTGCTCAATAAAAGCAGAAGTCGGGATAGCCAAATTCTTGGCTGAGGAAAAATATAAAAAATAAGATAGCATCTGCATCAATCTTGTGTTATATTTGGATAGGAAATACCTGTCTTTGACTAAAGAATACGTCTTTAGAATGTAAATATCAATTAAATGGAATTTTTCAGTGTTATTATATTGTAAGAATTATTACACAATAAATCATTTAAATGTATATTTATGTGAAATTTATTGTTAATGACATTGCGGCCAATGTAGAAGGTACTGTTAGGTTATTCTCTATAAAAGCGATTTCATATGCAGGCCGTTGTGTTTCAAAATTATCTACGTTATGCAAAAAATTATTAAAAAAAACTAATAAAATATTACTTTTTATTATCTTTTTATTGTTACGATAAGCATTAGGCAACGTGAGATATGTCAATAATTTCACCATTAGCATAATTAATATGCAATAAATAAATATATACATACACAGGTAGGGACAACATCACATACATTGCTCCGATCACAATGTAAGAAGCTAAAGCACTTGAGGTATGGGAATCGGAAACAACGAAGGCACCACAAACAACCAGACCCAACAAAATGTAGAAAAAGTGGTTTTTCTACATAGACCCGTCCGTGAATCGAACCGAGACTTCGAGATGGCGACACCTTGAAAACCGTGGTTTACGCCACTCGTCCACGGAGGTCGTCGATATATGGCTAATTCTCTGCTGCCTTTTCTCCATGAGTTCTCGCCTATCGGCGGCGCTTAGCAATCGAGGCTTGGACACCAAGGCTTCATGACTGGCACTTTGCGTGGATGGCCGACCTGAGGTAGCCGATCCAAGTGGGATTCGGCTGACTATTTCGAATGCGCGTCGATGGAATATTAGATGAGCGGTGAGGGTTATTCAATGACTCCCTATGTTTGCGTAACCTTACCGCTCTTGCATATACAAGACATTTCGCTTAGCCGCCTCTTACGACACTCACGGTAAAATATGGAGTTGGCATATTCTTACGCCGTAACCGCACGTTGTCTTGAAATGAGTTCCATCGAATTTAAGTTATTTAATCAATTCAACTCAAATTTAAACTGTGCGTCGAAAGGACTTTATTGTCTAGATCTATGCCTATCCTAATACGGAAGTTTTCGTGATAATATAAATAAATGAAATATTTAATTAAAAGCCTATTGGAATATAACAAATTATGTCCCGTGGCAATGTCACACGTAATGAAAACACAACCATGCAGTATGCAGTTAATAATTTGAATATGCCCAAATTAAATTTAGTTAGTAACAGTGGTAATTCCTTCAAAAGTATTCGCAACAAAAAGCTATTCGACTTTTTTGTTTATTAGTTGAAGTAACCAATTTAGGCTCGTACCAATGGGTTTTAAAAAAAACTTA
The DNA here is from genome assembly GCA_029286605.1 of Sericinus montela. Taxonomy (NCBI): domain Eukaryota; kingdom Metazoa; phylum Arthropoda; class Insecta; order Lepidoptera; family Papilionidae; genus Sericinus; species Sericinus montela. Next base: position 524,235 of record JAGSMR010000074.1, on the reverse strand, counting down.
TGTACGAATTATATCGTTGGCTTGGACATAAAGAAGGCAACGGGCTTACCACCTGTCACGTTGTCTCGAAAATATCATCGGTCGAAGGTGGGTCGAAGGGACTTAATTGTCTAGACTAGACCTCTGTCTACCCCTGTGTTGGGAATTGCGTACAAATATTTATTTATTATTATTTTATTACTTTTTAAAAACAATTCAATTTCTAAATCTTTACCTTTTTTGTATAGAAAAGGGAGGCAAACGAGCAGGTGGCTCACGCGATGGTAAGTGATTACCGCCGCCCATGAACACCTGCAATACCAGAGGCATAGCCGATGCGTTGCCTCCTTAGAGTGCCCCCCCAGAATTGGGGAGGTGTGTGGGCCACCGGTTACCTGCATCACTCAGACGAAACGCAGAAGTTTGTTAGACTTCTACTTTACGCCGGTAATCTGTGAGGTCGTGGTACTTCCTCGGTCGAGCCGGCCCATTCATGCAACAACAAAGCTGATGCGTGGCTCTACCACTGTTAAAACCTAAATCCTTGATAATTTTGATGCACCAGGTTAATAAAACTATTATTAGATAAACTATTTTGTAAAATTATACTGTTCTCTTTAAAGTTCCTTTGATAAATGTTATTATTGCAAAAGATTTCTTCTATTGTCTCATATTTAATTTAAAGTACTTGGACCAGATTCCAAATTACACGTCACATTAAGCTGCTCAATAAAAGCAGAAGTCGGGATAGCCAAATTCTTGGCTGAGGAAAAATATAAAAAATAAGATAGCATCTGCATCAATCTTGTGTTATATTTGGATAGGAAATACCTGTCTTTGACTAAAGAATACGTCTTTAGAATGTAAATATCAATTAAATGGAATTTTTCAGTGTTATTATATTGTAAGAATTATTACACAATAAATCATTTAAATGTATATTTATGTGAAATCTTATCTTGTTTTCATGTGGCAAATCCTTTAAACATGGCAATGTGAACAAGACAATTTTATTTACATGTAGGCCAGGCCTACTCACCAGGTCGAATAATCGTGACCTGGGGAGGACGTCTCCTCCACTAGTGTGCGCTATCGGTATTCTTATATATGTGTGTAACCATGCGAACTTCGATAGCGCGATGTAGGACGTCGATGTGTTTCCTGAATTCGCCACACAAGCTTCTTATGTGGAAACATAGATGCTCCTGGCATACAATAATTTCTAATTTGTCCCTTAAAGCTAGTATTTAACAATGTACCAATATGTTTTCTAATTAATCACTATAAACAATAATATTATTTTTGTTTTTAATTTCATCTAGTTTCATATTTAAATTTTTAGCTAAGGACTCGCTATAGAGATCAGCATTGCCAGAGGAGCCATTTTGACTGACAACAGAGTCACATACCGACCCTAAAAGAACTGGCATAGAGCGCTGACACTCACAGTATTTACATAGACTCAAAGTGCTATTCATTATAGTTGCATAATCTAACCAGCTCTTCCATAGCGCCAATATGTGCTCAGAAATCTCCTTCTGGCCGTATATTCTTACCTACGGCAAACAATCACTCACCAGTAATTCCACTCCCTGATTATTAGAATTAAATGTAACAGAATACTTACCCCCGTATTGGGAGTTGCGTGAAGATGTTTTTTATTTGATTTTTTTTACTTCACAATATTCAAAAAGGCAGGTGTAGGAAACAAATATGGTTTAATACAACAAATTTTATGTTATGATCATGAATATTTATATGTGTATTAATCACATACGTATAAAAAATCATCCTTTAAAAAACCCCGAGTCACGATAGCCGAGTGGTTGGGTGGACGGAATTCCGAGTCGAGAGACTCGAGTTCGATCCCCAGGTGGCTCGTACCAATGGTTTTTTTCTAAAACTTGTGTACGAATTGTGTAAATGGCTTGCACATAAAGACGGCGACAGGTTCACCACCTATCACGTTGTCCCGAAAATATCTTCGTTGGAAGGTGGGTCGAAGGGACTTAATTATCTAGACTTGACCTCTGTCTACCGCTGTATTGGGAATTGTGTGAAGATAGTATTATTATTATTTAAAAAACCTTCGGACAGAATACTACTTACAGGCAAGATTGGTAAAACAAAAAGAATAGACATTCATCATCATCATCATATCAGACGCAAGAAGTCCACTGCTGGATGTAGGCCTCCCCTAAAGATTTCCAATATGACCGGTTGTTTGCGGCCTGCATCCAGCGTCTTCCCGCGACCTTGGTCAAGTCGTCCGACCATCTAGTCGGTGGATGTCCGACGCTGCGCTTGCCGGTACGTGGCCGCCATTCCAGAACCTTTCTGCCCCATCGGCCATCGGTTCTACGCGCTATGTGCCCCGCCCACTGCCACTTCAAGGAGCTAATCCGCTGGGCTACGTCGGTGACTTTAGTTCTTCTACGGATCTCATCATTCCTAATGTGATTTCGTAGAGAAACTCCGAGCATAGCCCTCTCCATAGCTCTTTGAGCGACCTTGAGCCTTCTTATGAGGCCCATAGTAAGGGGCCACGTTTCGGACCCGTAAGTCATCACTGGTAACACACATTGGTCGAAGACTTTCGACTTCAGGCACTGAGGTATTTTGGACGAGAAGACACTCCGGAGCTTCCCGAACGCTGCCCAGCCGAGTCGGATTCGTCGAAAGACCTCGTCCTTGAAGCTGGAACTGTCTGCCTTGATCAACTCACCCAAGTAGACATACTGGTCAACAACTTCAAGAACTGAGCTCCCAACACATGCAGGTGAAGATGCAATATGGACATTCGACATAATCTTCGTCTTGTCCATATTCATTCTAAGACCCACCTGTTGGGAAACTTCATTTAGGTCATTGAGCATGATGTTCAAATCCTCCAGCGACTCCGCCATGACCACAATATCGTCGGCAAATCGAAGGTGAGGGATATACTCGCCATTTATATTGATGCCAAGTCTTTTCCATTCCAGGAGCTTGAAGGCATCTTCCAAAGCAGCGGTGAACAGTTTCGGAGAAATAACGTCTCCCTGTCTAACACCTCTCTGCAGTGGAATAGCCCTCGTCTTCTGCTCTTGTACTCGGACTGACATGGTGGCGTTTCTGTACAAGCACTTCAACACCTCGATATACCGATAGTCAATATGGCATCGCTGGAGAGATTGGAACACCGCCCACGTTTCGATCGAATCAAAGGCTTTTTCATAGTCCACAAATGCTAGGCATAGTGGTCGGTTATACTCTCTGGTCTTCTGTATAACCTGCCGCAGCGTATGGATGTGGTCTATGGTACTGTAGCCTTTTCGGAAACCGGCTTGTTCGGGAGGCTGGAAGGCATCGAGCCTGTTAGTGAGACGGTTCGTGATCACCCTCGAAAACAGCTTATAGACGTGGCTTAGGAGTGTGATCGGTCTGTAGTTCTCCAAAAGGGTATTGTCGCCTTTCTTGAAGAACAGTACCACAACACCACTATTCCACGCCTCTGGCGTCACGCTTCGCAAGAGCTTCTGAAGGACTTTGAGTACCGGCGTTCCGCCCGCTTTCAGAAGCTCTGCTGTGATTCCATCCTCGCCCGGCGTCTTGTTATTTTTGAGCTGTTTAAGGGCAATCCTAATCTCGTGGAGGCTGATGTCCGGGATATCTTCGGTATGATGCCGAGTTAACTTGGCTCTTGGATCTTTGGCCAAGTTAACAATGGGTTTAGCTACTGAGGTATATAACTGTCCATAAAACCTCTCGATCTCTTCCAGAACCTCAGCCTTTGTCGAAGCTACGCCACCGTCCTCCTTCTTAAGCCTGGTCAATCGGCTCTGCCCAATAGACTCCATTCTTGCAAACACTTTGGAGCCTTTGTTCAGCTCTATCGTCTCCTTTATACGTTCGGTATTATAGGAGCGAATGTCATGTCGCAAGGACTTCTGGATTTGTCTATTGAGCTGCCGATGAACGTTCGCATCCTCGAAGGTCTGCAGCGGCATGGCTCGTCGTGTGGCCATCAAGTCTAAGGTCTGAGAAGAGATTTTTTGAGATTTTTGTTTGGGGCGAGACCTAAAGTACTTCGATCCCACCGCTTGGACCCTGTCAACGAACCCATTGTTTAACTCGTCCACTGTGACGCAATCGTTCAGACAATCGAAGTGATTTGAGAGTTCCAGCTGGAAACTTTCGACATTTTGAATATGGGCGGGAGATGGTCGAAGTGTAGACTTCACCAAGCGAGTTCTCTCTCGCCTGAGATCGATATTCAAGATGCCTCTCACGATTCGGTGATCACTTCCCGTTTTGATCTTGTTGATCACAGAGACATCATTGAATATCTCTTTCCTCGTCGACAAGATAAAGTCTATCTCATTTTTGGGTGGTGGTGGTTCAGGTGGTTTGCCCTCTTTGGCGGGGCCCAACCAAGTCCATTTTCTATGAAGCGGCTTCCAGAAGAAAGAGTTCATCGCGTAGAGTCCCTCTTCCTCCAGGAATTCGGCCAGCCTATGACCCCTATCATTCCGTTCCCCAAATCCAAATTGCCCCACTCTGAACTCTCCATCGCTCCGCCTGCCAAGTATTGCGTTGAAGTCCCCCACAACAACCGTAAAGTAGGTTAGTTACGATAGCCGAGTGGTTGGGTGGTCGGAATTTCGAGTCGATAGACCCGAGTTCAATCCCCAGTTGGTAGGCTCGTACCAATGAGTTTTTCAAAAACTTATGTACGAATATCGTTGGCTTGGACATAAAGACGGCGATGGGCTCACCACCTGTCACGATGTCACGAAAATATCTTCGGTGGAAGGTGGGTCGAAGGGACTTAATTGTCTAGACTCGACCTCTGTCTACCCCTGTATTGGGAATTACGTGAAGATATATATTTTTTTTTTACCTTCAACGAATATCTTCTGGATACTCTGAGTATCAGGTATATCACCCTGCTAGAAACGCTTTCGATGGTTGATACGTTGTTAATGAGGGACTTGTGGACGAGAAACCCGACACCATGCTGTGACTTTTTAACGTCACCCTCCCGGTGGTAGAGTCGGTTACCTGACTTAAGGGTTGTCGTGCCCTCTCCCTCTCTTCGGACTTCAGACAACCCTACAATGTCCCACTGTAACCTACTCATTTCCTCTTCCACTTCCTCGACCCTCTCGTCAAGCCTCAAAGTGCGGATGTTGTGTGCCACCAGGGCCAGTTTCCGTTGAGAGTGGTAGCCGGATCTCTTCCGGAGATTCTTCGCACCCCCTGCTCCGCCGTTACCTTGACCGCTACCGGAGCCAGGAATAGCGGAGCTGCCGAGGACTGGGGGCCTTGGTGTATTTATTATATTCATTTAGGGGGGATTTGCCATACTCACCACGCTGGGCAGACGGGTTGGTGAGCGCAGTTTAATCGGCTTATCACATTTTCGATGCTGCTGCCCATCGAAAAAGGGTTTTAAGCTTGGGATGGGTAGGATTTTCGGGGGATGTGGGAACGGAAGGAAGGTATTGGGATACTACTCACTTGGATGAACAGGGAATAAGCAAGTAGTAGCTCGGGAGGCCGGGCGCGCATACCCGATACCATACCTTTAATCGCCGGACAGGCAAATAAGGATGGCACCCTTGGCAGAGAATAGACATTGATAAATAGAAAAGCAGGCTCAATTATGTATTCAAATTAAAATCTAAATATTGTACAAGTCACGATAGCCGAGTGGTTGAGTGGTCGAAATTTCGAGTCGAGAGACCCGAGTTCGATCCCCAGGTGGCTGGCTCGTACCAATGGGTTTTTCAAAAAACTTATGTACGAATTATATCGTTGGCTTGGACATAAAGACGGCGACGGGCTCATCACCTGTCACGTTGTCCCGAAAATATCTTCGGAGGAAGGTGGGTCGAAGGGACTTACATGAATCCTTGATGTAATCTTGGAAAAGCTATGAACAGATTATGTTAAAGTTAAATCACCGCTTACTGTGAAAATGGCAGAATCTCGTGAACAATACTTAAATTGCAATGCGATAGAATTTTTTTTTAATTTCAATATTACGTTACGTAAAATGTTTTGTTCACGTGCAGATAATATGAAGTTTTTTTTTTTTTACCTTCAACGAATATCTACTGGATACTCTGAGTATCAGGTATATCACCCTGCTAGAAACGCTTTCGATGGTTGATACGTTGTTAATGAGGGACTTGTGGACGAGAAACCCGACACCATGCTGTGACTTTTAACGTCACCCTCCCGGTGGTAGAGTCGGTTACCTGACTTAAGGGTTGTCGTGCCCTCTCCCTCTCTTCGGACTTCAGACAACCCTACAATGTCCCACTGTAACCTACTCATTTCCTCTTCCACTTCCTCGACCTCTGTCTACCCCTGTATTGGGAATTGCGTGAAGATATATATTTTTTTTTTACCTTCAACGAATATCTACTGGATACCTGAGTATCAGGTATATCACCCTGCTAGAAACGCTTTCGATGGTTGATACGTTGTTAATGAGGGACTTGTGGACGAGAAACCCGACACCATGCTGTGACTTTTTAACGTCACCCTCCCGGTGGTAGAGTCGGTTACCTGACTTAAGGGTTGTCGTGCCCTCTCCCTCTCTTCGGACTTCAGACAACCCTACAATGTCCCACTGTAACCTACTCATTTCCTCTTCCACTTCCTCGACCCTCTCGTCAAGCCTCAAAGTGCGGATGTTGTGTGCCACCAGGGCCAGTTTCCGTTGAGAGTGGTAGCCGGATCTCTTCCGGAGATTCTTCGCACCCCCTGCTCCGCCGTTACCTTGACCGCTACCGGAGCCAGGAATAGCGGAGCTGCCGAGGACTGGGGGCCTTGGTGTATTTATTATATTCATTTAGGGGGGATTTGCCATACTCACCACGCTGGGCAGACGGGTTGGTGAGCGCAGTTTAATCGGTTTATCACATTTTCGATGCTGCTGCCCATCGAAAAGGGTTTTAAGCTTGGGATGGGTAGGATTTTCGGGGATGTGGGAACGGAAGGAAGGTATTGGGATACTACTCACTTGGATGAACAGGGAATAAGCAAGTAGTAGCTCGGGAGGCTGGCGCGCATACCCGATACCATACCTTTAATCGCCGGACAGGCAAATAAGGATGGCACCCTTGGCAGAGAATAGACATTGATAAATAAAAAATATAAATGTTTTCCACATTTCACATAACATAAATTGCTCCGATTACGAAGTAAGTAGCTACATCACTTGTGTTATGAATTCCGAAACAACGTAGTTACCACACCATTCAGACCCGAGACGTAACACTTACCAAAACGAAAGTATTTATGGAGATAGTTATATCGCCATCTATCGGTAAGTGGCCTTTCCCTGTGGTGGTGGAGAAAGAGTATATTCTTATGCCGTAACCACAGGGCAAATTAATTACTATCGCCATTAACATCGCCATTTGATAATTATCAACTAAATTCCTAAATCTGGACTGGCAAATGACGTTCAAATTAAGAAACATTTTTTACAGTGGTAGAGCCACGCATCAGCTTTTGTTGTTGCATGAATGGGCCGGCACGACTGGGGAAGTACCACCACCTCACAGAATACCGGCGTGAAGTAGAAGTCTAACAAACTTCTGCGTTTCGTCCGGTGAGTGTAGGTAACCGGAGGCCCACACACCCTCTTCCCCCGATTTGGGGGAGGGGACTCTAAGGCCGGCAACGTATCTGCTATGCCTCTGGTATTGCGGGTGTTCATGGGCGGCGGTAATCACTTACCATCATGTGAGCCACCTACTCGTTTGCCTCCCTTTGCTATAAAAAAAACCGGCAAACGAAAAAAACAATTGTCGAAGCCGCCGCGAAATGGCTTCCATGAATGTAATGTTCTATATTTACATAATCTTTGAAAGCATAAAAATATGTGAGGCTTCTTCTTAAACCGCAAGTTCATTAGTAGTAAATTTTACTTAATGCTGTCCAGAGTACTTAGTCCGCAGCAAATATGATTTTCTGTCACTGTTAGTGGCTGGTAATTATAAACACCCAAATATTTGAAAAAAAAAGTCACAATAGCTGAGTTGGTTAGTGGGAATTTGGAGTCAAGAGACCCGAGTTGAATCCCAAAATAGCAGGCTCGTACCAATGGGTTTTAAAAAAAAAACTTAAGTACGAATTATATCGTTGGCTTGGACATAAAGACGGCGATGGGCTCACCACCTGTCATTTTGTCCCGAAAATATCTTCGGTGGAAGGTAGGTCGAAGAGACTTATTTGTCTAAACTAGGCCTTTGTCTACCGCTACCTGTATCGGGAATTGCGTGAAGATATTAATTTTATATTTAAAATTTTACTTTTCTACGCGATCTTTCTACGCTTTTATATCCAAGGACGTAACTTAGAGGTTTACGACGCGGACGAAGGCCGCAACATAGTGATCTCGAAGGACGCTACTTAGATCACATTTATTGGTGTAGGTGGTAGTTTTTAAAATTAGACTACATTTCAATCATTACCGACATACTTATGCCGATATCTTGTACCTTATTCAGGGTAAAGGGACCACTGGTTTTTCTCGAGTCGACCCTAATGGCCGTATTGTTCTCTCATTAACAAAGGTCAAAGTATAGCACAATAGTAGCCGGTATTTTTTTTCTCATTTACTTTATCTACTGGCTTTTCGCTCGTATGCTTTCCGCTTGTCTAACAGCGTATAAATCTTTTATTTTCCATGAGGTTTTATTCGATAAGTGCATTTTCGTGACTGATCCTGACATAAGCCTTGCAGTTTACATAAATAAATATGTACATAGTTAAGGACAACATTACATAAATTTCTTTGATCCTAAAGTAAGTACCTAAAATACTTGTATTATGGAATCAGAAACATAGAAGATACCACAAACACCCGTTCGGGAATCGAAACTGGGATTCCAGTGCTGGTGATACTATTTAAACCGGTGTGTGTACCACTTGTCAACCGTCGTTGTTAAAAAATTAATAGATATACGATTATTGATATTGCGAACTCAATAAAAACATTTTTGGAATAAATAGAACCCCGTGTGGTTTCGGCATAAGTAGACAGTAAACAATAGAGAAAAAGGAAAGTTATTAGAAATTCAAAACAAAAATGTTGATAATGTACTGTTATAGTATATACCGACTAGAAGTAGGTATATATTGTCGACATTTTAAATTAAAATTAATATTTAAAAAATGTGAAATTTCAGTACGGTACAGATTTCCAAGATACACAATAATCTTAAACCTTAATCTAACCATCTCCAGTTATTATTCGCGCAACGTAATTAATCTTGGTCGTGATTCCATCCCTCGTGTTATGCGATATCTCAGTAAAATTGTTTATATTTGTTGTTTTATAGGCTTTATTATGAAAAGAATAATATTTTTTTCGAAGAACTGATATTCGTTGGGGAAAAAAGGTATTCGAGTGCCAACCTCATTTAGGCAAACGTAGTGAAGACGACCCCCGTAAGATGGAAGGATAACCTGCAAAATATTTTGAGGATTCGACGGATGCAGGTGGCTGAGAACCGTTCTCAGCCACCTGCGTGCGAAAACTCTAGAGGTGCCCTATATTTAGCAATGACCTCTTGATAGGCAGTAAAGGAGAAAGAATTTTTCATGCATGGAAGCTGGATACGTTGGCAGTAAAATTAATACTTGTTAGTAAAGTTAATACTTGTTACTTTAAGGGAATGTTTAGCCTTTTTATGGGAGTAGGCTAAAAACTAGGGGAGAGGCCTATGTTCAGCAAGGGACTATTGATAGGCTGTGAAGAAGAAGAAGAAGAAGAAGTCTATCCCGGTATTGGAAACATGCGTAAGGATATTTACTTTTACTTTGTATTATTGTATTGAATGTTATCGTTGGCTTGGTCGGTGGAAGATGGGTCAAAGAGACCTAATTGTCTAGACTAGACCTCTGTCTACCCCTGTGTTGAGAATTGCGTGAAGGTATTTATTTATTTATATTTTTACCCCTATTGTACCTGTTTTGCTTGTGATAATTAAAGTTGTTATCGCGGAATAGAAAATCTCGTAAGTAGCAATACATCAACGTCAAAGGGTATTGCCAATTTATATTGAGTAAAGCTCAATGTGTATTCTCAAGCGAATACAGCGGATTATTTTACTATGTTCAAAGTTTTTGGGTAATACAATCAAGAAGTTTTTTGACAAATCGTATAAAAGTTTCTATAATGTATTGAATTCCTCTATACAAACAAAAGATAAGTTCATGTTGTGGATGGATACCCTGCATAGGCACAAGACCTTGTTCTTCAAAGGTATCAGGTATTCTTTCATCATCCTCAGGTATGACTATAAATCTAATGTTGAGCAGAAAGTTATGGATCTTATCACAATAAACTAAGTTATGGATCTTATCATAATAAACTAGGACTAACTCATATAAGCAGCCCATCCTTTATGCGTTGTTATAATCTGTGTGCTCATGATACGTGAACGGAGCAGAGCAGTTTTGGTTAATTTCACTGATAACACCATCAGAAAACAGGTTTGGAAGTCAAAGACTAAATTAAAAAGGTCTCCATTTACAATCTGTGAGTTCTTAACTAAAATGAGACAGAGTGTGCATACAATGGCCCGCAAGCATGGACTCTGGATGGAAAAATGTTTATTTATTTATTTATTTTACTATTCATGTATACACACAATATAATAAACAGAGAAACAACAAAAAAAAACAAATATGAGTATATTTAATAATATATTTGAAGCTCCCTAACGGTGACCTTAAGAAGATCTCTAATGAAGAAGAGCTCAATAAACGTGTGTCGTCATGGCCTCCAGTATGTTTGCCGTCTGTTACCACTGCCTCGAGGTTACGACCAGTTATCCAGAGTCCGACCGATGACGGACTTTCTGTCCAGAGTACGTCAAATTCCAGAGGTCAGCAGGAGCCGAGGCATAAATGTTACTACGGCATCGTTTCTAGATGGCAAGAAATCGCACCATATTGTTTCCAAAAAATAATTTGCGACGGTAACATTCGTTGTCTTTTTTCTTTATAGTTTAACTGTTGTTCCTTTTTTCTTACAAATTTAGTGCTTTCAACTTTATTTCGTTCCGGCCTTTACTGATATAAAATTGCCATTGTGTTATTATAGCCACATTATACATCGCTTTGTTTGCTACACTATTTATGTAAATCTATGGAAGGTGCATTATTAGCTTGTAATCTTCTTACACCGTTACCATGTGGTAACGGTATGAGAATGTTACCACTCCCTTTCTTCCGTAGTTATCGAAGAGGCGACTAAGGGAAAGAGCATTCCAACTTAGCAATTGTTTATGACAGGATAAAGATTGTCAAATAAAATAGAAAAAGTGTGAGAAGTGTCCTGACATGCCTTTGTTGACGAATGGGAAGCCAATTCAGCTCAAGTCGAAAGGAAGAAACATGATCAAACTTGCGATGACAGAAAATGAATCGGACACAGTTATTTACGAGACGGTCCAGCTTGTCTAGAAAGTTCTTATTAAGATCACTACAACACACATCAGCATAATCAATAACACACCAGCATTTCATAGCATAGATAAACCAGCATTTTATTTCCACTCAAACTATTGACCCTTTAATCCTATCTGATACTATTGCTTCAATTGATTGTATGTCACCTCCTAAATTTCCAGTTTTCGAATTCGCACCGGTAGCTCTCAATGAAATTGAAAATATAATGTTAGCAATTAAATCCAAGGCTGTGGGCAGTGACGAGGTTAGTTACAAATGACCTCTTATATACTTGAGTACCTTTTATCAGCAATTACATACACATCAACTTTTCTTTACACTCTGGCATTTACCCAACCTTGTGGAAAAGGGCTTTTGTATTACCGCTTTCCAAAATCCCCGATCCCACATTGCCTATTCACTTTTAACTTATTTCTATTCTTCCTTACCTTTCTTAAACTCTTGAGGCCTGTGTTCATAAGCAAATATCCACTTTTGTTAACAAACAAAACCTATTGAACGTTTTTCAATCTGGTTTTCGTCCTGGTCCACAGTACCACCACTTCACTTATTAAGGTCATTAATGACATAAAAATGGGCATGGATGTGTAGAAGCTAACAATGCTGGTGCTGGTTGACTTTTCGAATACTTTTAACACAGTTGGTCATGTCATCCTTATATCTTATCTTACTAACTTTAAATTTTCACCATCGGCCTTGGATTGGTTATTATCTTATCTTCGCGACCGTCAGCTGTCAGTCCACCTTGGACAGCAATGTTCTGCCTGTTCGGATGATGAATCTTTGATGCCGCAAGGCAGAACCTGGGACGCCGCATGGCGGAATAAAAAAAGTTATTCTTAATAACTTCCTAATTTCCAATACAGAGGTCTAGACTGTTAAGTCTTTTTGACCCACCTTGCACCGAACACTTTTTTTGTGATAATATGATAGGCCAAGCGTTATAATATCTTCGGTAGAAGGTGGGTCGAAGGGACTTAATTGTCTATACTAGACCTCTTTCTACCCATGTATTAGAAATTGCATGAGAATATTTATTTATTTATTTTATTTTATTTTACTACAAGCATTTCAAAAAATACCTGTATTCAACAGATATAGTAAACTAAAATAAAGGCTGATAGCATTCGTTTAATAAATAATGCGATAAAGTCTATTGCTTTAAAGGAACTATTTATAGTTAGAGCCCCGCCACACACGCAAGCAATAAACGTTATCAATGTTTATAATGCCTCACAATGTTACCGCACTTTACGATACTAATTACATAAAACCAAGGGCCAAAGACTATGCGAAGGATTATATGTAATATAAATAGACGGAAATACTTACTAGTGATCTTAAATTTTTATATTGAAACATGTTTAATAAAGAATAAGTAAATGTTTATTTACTCATATGATTGGGTTTAAAAATTTTTACATCACTCTGAACCTCCAAACTAGAGTAAACCGTATCTTAGAGGTCCGTCACTTTCATTTATTAACGCAAAAGTGTAAAGTTTTATTATCATAACATCAAAGTAAACGATAACATAAAATATTAAAACGTGTGTGTGTGTGTGTGTGAGTATATGCACGCGTGTGTGTGAGTGGCTTTATATCAAACTTATAAACAGTATATATAATATGTAAATGGTATGTTAGTAGAATAGAAGGTTTTAAGTACATTATTGTTCATAAAGTTTAAAGAATTATAACAAGATTTCTTACCTAACCTGTAATAAGACAAGTACATGTAATGTACTTCACATAACAAAACAACTAAGATATCATATGGATAAAATTAGAGCGATAAAATTGAATTTCATGAATGTGCCGGGTCGACCAGAGGAGGACTATGGCTTTATACTACTAGGGAATGTACAAGAAGAGAAGAAGGAATAAGCTCTCTTATTCTTTCTTTAAAGACTGAAACTCATCCGCAGCTCCTATGGCGTTGCTCCTTTTGTGGGCGTCACTAATCACTTACCATAAGATCCGAGTTCTATTCCCAGGTAGTAGGCTCGTACCAATGAGTACTATCAAAACTTATGAACGATTTATATCGTTGGCTTGGACATAAAGACGGCGACAAGCTCACCACCTGTCACATTGTCCCTGAATATGTCTTCGGTGAAAGATGGGTCCAAAGGACTTTATTGTCTAGACCTCTGTCAACCCCAGCATTGGCAATAGCGTGAAGGTCTTTTTTTAAGTAGTTAACGCACCTGTTCTTTCACCTTCTACTGTAATTCTTCTCCTGCTGTACCCGAACATTACTAAAGGAAATTGCTAATGATTTTACCACACACAATCTTTAAGTTTACAGATTCTAAAAGCATTATAATAATGTTTGAAAATGTTGAATTTATGAAAACGGTATTTCTATGGGCTTTTTCAGTTGAAGTGACCGAATAAATCAAACATTTCGTTATAAACTTTAATAGAAGCATAAGTATTTAAGTGTAAGTATTTCTTTTTCCTATTTATTATTTTATTATTTATCTTATCTTGAAGAACATAAACATGATTAACTACACTATACTGCTGACGACAATTTTTAAACAAGTAATATCTTTTTGCATTTTGTATGACACTTGGTGAGTTAAATAATGCTGTCTGGTATAGTTCCTTAGATTAAATCTAATAAACATTTTTTAAATGCCTATAAAATTTTTAACGATCTCCGTGGACGAGTGGCGTAAACATCGGTTTTCAAGGTGTCGCAATCTCGAGGTCCCGGGTTCGATTCCCGGTCTGGTCAATATGGAAAAACCACTATTTCTACATTTTCTCGGGTCACAACACCCAATATCAAACACTTTGTTGCCAATATATTTATAAATGGGAAAGAGTTTTATAAATGTTAATAAACCAGTTTTTCTTGAAATAACTCTTAATGCAAAACGTGATCTAGCCATCTCGAGGTCCCGGGTTCGATTCCAGGTCTGGTCAATATGGAAAAACCACTATTTCTACATTTTCTCGGGTCTGAGTGTTCGTTGTTTCCGATTCAAGTGCTTTAGCATCTTACATCGGGATCGGAGCAATGTTTGTGATGTTGTCCCTATCTATATATGTATTTATTTATTTATTATTATTACTATAAAATTGTTTAAAAATTTTCAACACCCAATATCAAACACTTTGTTGACAATATATTTATAAATGATATATTATTCATATACCAACTACCCAAGCCCTCGGCTAATTTAAAAAAAATTGTAGAATATTATGGTTTGATGTCAAACCTAATTTTAAAAATCCAGTTGCTAGTGATCCTGTCTTTGAAGGGTTGCGGGTTCGAATTCCACTAAGAGCAAACATTTGTGTGATGAATATGAATTTTCCAAATAATCTTCGACGAATTGTTGGTTGAAAGTGGTGGAAATGCCTAAAGATAAAAATATCTTTTACAGTTTTAAATTTTCACTTCCATCTTCGGCCTCCACTGACTGACATTTTTTTGTTTTAGAAAAAGTGTTTTGATACCTATAAATACTTTTAACATGTTTTTGTTCTATACAATCGAGGACATTTCTTGTAATTGTATTTCAATTGTTTCCATCTCTTTGATGTTCTAATTACATGTATGTAGGTAACGTTTTATGTACATATATTATTCATCAAAGTATTTGAAGCAATCAAAGAAGCTAAGAACCTTTTGAAAGTGATTCCGAGATAAGTACTCTTCACTTGCGAACTAATTTAACTCGACAGTTACTTTGTAAAGTAAGTAGTCTATTTCGTATTTCCATAAAAAGTTTTTAATACTTAGTAATTCAATCACTTGAATATTTAAGCGAAATTAACAGATTTTAATTTACTTCTTTTGATAATATTTTTTCATATGTTCAAGTAAAATTATTTTAGGCCTGCGTCATTAATGTAACCGATGTCCGCCGTATCTCGTCTGATTCTATCAACTATTTCATTTACTAATTTACGGTAAAGATTTAATTTCTTTTAAAGGAAAAAATTGGAATTTTTCTTACAATTTTTTTAAATAAAGCTACCCAAAAATAAAATACGTTCAATTTACAAAAAGAGTAATTTGAAAAACCGACATGATTAATAAATAAAGTTACATGCTTAAAATTTACTACTATTACTAATTTACAGACTATATTTATGAGTTGCTATATGTTGTGTTAGGTGGGAGGCGTGTGTCCAGCAGTGGCCTTCATAGGCCGTAAGGAAGAGGAAAACGAAACAAGTGTTAAAAACAGTAAAATTAGTGCTACTTTTTAAATAAATAAATATAAATATCTTCACGCAATTGCCAATACAGGGGTAGGCAGAGCCCTAGTCTAGGCAATTATGTCCCTTCGACGCACATTCTACCGAAGATATTTTCGGGATAACGTGACAGGTGGTGAGCCCGTCGCCGCCTTTATGTCCAAGCCAACGATGTAATTCGTACATAAGTTGTTGAAAAGCCCATTGGTACGAGCCTGCCACCTGGGGTTCGAACTCGGGTCTCTGGACTCGAAATTCCGACCACCCAACCACTCGGCTATCGTGACTTCTTTGGTATTACTTTTTTGGTATTATATTACCGTTGGTATGATATTACCGACCCAAATCTACTATGGTACTCGATGTTTATTCGATGTTAACCGTGTGATAACGGCGTAAGAATATTGCAACTCCATTTCTTCCCGTGGATGTCGAAAGAGGCGACTAATGGAAACAGCCTTGAATATCGTTATGGCAACCGATAGATGGCAGGATAACCATCTCTAAAATTATCAGACCAAAATTATTAGACCGAAGATGGGCAGCAGCATCTGAGGTGCGAGTGGTCTGGTACTGCAATCGCCAATCCGCTTGCCAAGCGTGGCGATTATGGCAAATCCCCCCTATGGGAGAGGCCTATGTCCTGCAGTGGACTTTAACAGGCCGATATACATGTATGTATGAATGTCTAGACAAATCAAAAAAAGGTTTTGAATCAGTTTGTAAAAGCGAATACCAGAGAATTATAACGCAAAGTTACTGTATTCCAATCCCGCATCCTGACCACTACAAAACTACCACGGGATTGATAATTTAACCTTCCGATCCTACAGCGGTTGGCCAGCTGTTCTGCCCCTTACCATAACTGTCAGAATAATCGGTGTACATACATAAAAATATACCAACCGAATTAAGAATCTCCTCCTTTTTTAAGTCGGTAAAAACAGTCGCTATTGATGGAATCATCAAACTATTGAGAATAAACCATAGGCACCAATTTTTACTGCAAATTAAGCTCAACGAGTCAATGTTACTCTCCGCGAAAACAACGTCACAAGATTAAAAGACTTAAACCAGTTAGAGAATGTATGGAATGCTCTTAAGCGATCTGTTTAGAATCATCAGCCATGTCCCAGCACAGTGCAGGAGTTCAGGGAAGCCGCTATTCAAATTGTGGGATAGGTTTACCGCAAGAAATGTTGGATAAGTTGATCCACAGTTGACTAGTTAGGAGTTATTTTGTACTAAATAAAAAAGAAAGAAAGAAAAGATATTATGGGCTACAATAACTCAATATAAACATTTTAAACAAAAAAATACTTAAATTAATAATTTTACATTATATAGGATTGTAGCAACAAGAAGGCAACCGACGCAGCATTATGCTACAGCAAATTGCCGCAGTGCTGGCATTCTGCCGGGCCCACACCGAAAAATCATCGAAGAGCAACTGCTGGAAGAAATTAAGAAAACTTAAATAACATTATTAAATTAAAGAGAAAATGTTAAAATTTCAACTGACACGGGCGGGATTCTAACTGACGACCTTTGCCGATCTGTGGCGACTCTCTTACCGCCGAGCCACCGTATCTTACACGCATCAGTTGAAATTTTAAATCTGTATTCTCTTATATTACTTATGCCTTGTTTATTGGTGGTAGCGGAGGTCGCGGGTTAGAATCCCGCCCGTGTCAGTTGAAATTGTAACTTTTTTCTCTTTAATTTAATAACATAAAAACTCAGCATAAATAATATTACTTAAATTCCTTAAATAATATTACTTAAAAGTCACGAGCCGAGTGGTTCGGTGGTCGGGATTTCGAGTCGAGAGACCCGAGTTCGATCCCCAAGTGGCAGGCTCGTACCAATGAGTTTTTCAAAAAACTTATATACGAATTACATCGTTGGCTTGGACATAAAGGCGGCGACAGGCTAACCACCTGCCACGTTGTCCCGAAAAAATCTTCGGTGGAAGGTGGGTCAAAGGGACTTAATTGTCTAGACTAGACCTCTGTCTACCCCTGTATTGGGTATTGCGTGAAGATATATATATTTATTTATTTATTTTACTTAAATAACTTGTACAAAACACAAATAGAACGTCCACTTAAGTGTGTGTTCTTAATCTTATAAAATAAATAAAGGTTATTGTATATATTTTTGTTATTTTCGTACTGTTTTGGTTTTAGTTTAGAAATTTAAAACTCTACTATTACACAAAAAATTTCAGGATATAAATTGAAATTCGTCTATAAAGACGAATTTCAATTTTTTATATTACAATCAATTGGGTGTTAAGAAGTGTATATATCCCTCCTTATGTATCTCTTCAATGTCTGTACATAGGAGACCAGCGACCCGCCCAGGATCGCGCGGGTCGCAGAGCATACACACTGCATTTGTATTTGTGTCGTGGTAACGTAAATTATATGAAAGAAGCTTCACGATTCTTCCTTTAAAAATCACGAATTTCCATATAAATTTTCAACCTTATATTCATCCGATTTACGTGTATATTTATTTTTAAGCAGAAACATGTGTATGAAATTTCATACTTTTAACTTTGAACATGACAGGCTTTCATACAACCGTCATTCCTAGTAAATTCTTACATTAATATGAATGCTATGAAATGAATTTTCATAGAATTCATTACAACTCATTCATTACATAAACGTCATCTATTACCGAAACTTCAGGTTTCAATGGGGTAAGACTCACAACTGTTTAGACTCTATTTTGATTGATTGTTGGCAAGTAATTACATATGTATGAGTAAATTTAAGAAAAATAAAAAATAATAAAAGTGTGGGGTCTTTATATGAGTTATTGGTAAGGGGTAGGAAAAAGGGAAAGGAGGGTGAAAGAGGTGTGTGTGGGTGTCAGGTTACCTTACTCACCGGGCAAAAGCATAAGCACAGGCCTTTACTTCTCGCAAGGTCGTGGTCTAGCCCCGTTCAAGCCGGCCTATTCAAGCAACAACAGTAGCAGCCGCCATTGTTGTTGCTTTAATATACGACATAATGAATTTCGTGGAAAATAAAACTCAAAATCTCTTCTTAATGTTCCCTCTTCGGCACTTGTTAAATGCTCGATGTATATAAAATATAACTGACAACTTGGGACAAGCTGACGTGTGGCGAGCCCATCCCCGTCTGAGTAAGCTTAAAAAGGTAAGAGTTTAAAATATACTTATACAAATATGTTTTATAAAGATAAATATAAATCCATAACTAAATAATGTGTATGTATTATGTATTATCTTTTCTAAGTTACATTACAATTATTCAATTAGTAGTAGAGAAGTTAACTATACAATATAATTAAAATACAGTTAATTTGTTTTATGAAAATCATTTTACTGACTCAGCCGTCGGAGTTCAGCAGGGTGATCCACTGGGCCCAGCATTGTTTAGTTTGGGAATTAACACGATTATTTCAAAGATGCAATCCAAACTAAATGTTTTGATACCTAGATGACGGAACCTTAAGAGGAATAGCAGATGACGTGCAAAATTACCTTCTAAAATTATTCAAGATTTTAAAAGCCTTGATAACCCTTGAATTAAATAACACTAAATGTGAACTTTTTATTCCTGACTGTTTGTCTATAACACAGTTTCTTTTAAAATTTGAACAATATATCTCCGGGCATAAAAAAACTGATGCGGATTCTCTTTACCTTCTTGGAGTGCCGTTATATATAGAGAGTATGAATCCTGTTTTGAAAGTTGTTTATACATTATTATTTCTTTTTAAAATAAAAAATCACGAATTTCCATATAAATTTTCAACCCTATATTCATCCGATTTACGTGTATATTTATTTTAAGCAGAAACATGTGTATGAAATTTCATACTTTTAACTTTGAACATGACAGGCTTTCATACAACCGTCATTCCTAGTAAATTTACATTAATATGAATGCTATGAAATGAATTTTCATAGAATTCATTACAACTCATTCATTACATAAACGTCATCTATTACCGAAACTTCAGGTTTCAATGAGGTAAGACTCACAACTGTTTAGACTCTATTTTGATTGATTGTTGGCAAGTAATTACATATGTATGAGTAAATTTAAGAAAAATAAAAAATAATAAAAGTGTGGGGTCTTTATATGAGTTATTGGTAAGGGGTAGGAAAAAGGGAAAGGAGGGTGAAAGAGGTGTGTGTGGGTGTCAGGTTACCTTACTCACCGGGCAAAAGCATAAGCACAGGCCTTTACTTCTCGCAAGGTCGTGGTCTAGCCCCGTTCAAGCCGGCCTATTCAAGCAACAACAATAGCAGCCGCCATTGTTGTTGCTTTAATATACGACATAATGAATTTCGTGGAAAATAAAACTCAAAATCTCTTCTTAATGTTCCCTCTTCGGCACTTGTTAAATGCTTGATGTATATAAAATATAACTGACAACTTGGGACAAGCTGACGTGTGGCGAGCCCATCCCCGTCTGAGTAAGCTTAAAAAGGTAAGAGTTTAAAATATACTTATACAAATATGTTTTATAAAGATAAATATAAATCCATAACTAAATAATGTGTATGTATTATGTATTATCTTTTCTAAGTTACATTACAATTATTCAATTAGTTGTAGAGAAGTTAACTATACAATATAATTAAAATACAGTTAATTTGTTTTATGAAAATCATTTTACTGACTCAGCCGTCGGAGTTTAGCAGGGTGATCCACTGGGCCCAGCATTGTTTAGTTTGGGAATTAATACGATTATTTCAAAGATGCAATCCAAACTCAATGTTTTGATACCTAGATGACGGAACCTTAAGAGGAATAGCAGATGACGTGCAAAATTACCTTCTAAAATTATTCAAGATTTTAAAAGCCTTGATAACCCTTGAATTAAATAACACTAAATGTGAACTTTTTATTCCTGACTGTTTGTCTATAACACAGTTTCTTTTAAAATGAGCTGTCTGGCTTCATTACGTTACAAAAGTAAGTTAACGTAGCAAGAGTAAACTGTTCAGTAAATAACAAAGATATGTTTTGTTATTTTATTTTAGAGTTGAGTCGTTTATAAAGACAACAGTGAGAGAAGTTTTAAAAAACTTATGTATGAACTATATCGTTGGCTAGGACATAAAGATGGCGACGGGCGACTGTCACGTTGTCTCGAAAATATCTTCGAGCAAGGTGGGTCGATGGGACTTAATTGTCTAGACTAGACCTCTGTCTACCCCTGAATTGGGAATTGCGCGAGATATTTATTATTTAAGAATGTTATAGTATAATAACTTTTGCAACAGAAACATTAGATACACATAATAAGATTAGCATGCCGAGGCAAAAAAATATCCTGCAGTTAAAAATATGTCCTACATTTGATTTTACAAGCCGTTGTCGTATACAACTATGTATAAATATGTATGTACATACATTCCACGTTCTCCGTTTACGTTTTTTTATTTGTTTCATGTATTTTATGGAGAAGAAAACATTCAATCATACTTAGATTTAGTTGTTGAATATTGACTAACATGAAACTATGACAAATATCTAAGACTCAGGTCATCTATCTAATCTTCACATCTCCAACAAAAGCTTATCCACAATAAAATCGCAAAGGAAAATTTTCCGCACGAAATAACAGCTGAAAATATTGCTAAATGAATTGAGAACGGACGAACTTCTCTATTGTGTTTATTGGATTCGCTGCAAGTTTGTCGGCGCCTTATGTTTCCTATTCCTTTTTTTTTAATTTGCACACAAGACCACCTATTGTACGATATTATTTGATATTACTTACTGTTTTAAAATGTTTTTCTTTATCTTCACGGATTGCCAATACTGGGCTCGAGAGAAGTCTTGACTGTGTGTCACACTTCACCGGAGTTAAGTTTAGAGTAAAAGTGCAAAAAAGGGATACATACGGAGATATTTTCGTCGATTTCTTCTCCGTCAGTGGAACCTTATTACGAAATGTTTTCAAATAAGGGTCACTTACAAAGTAATGACTTTCAACAAGAAAATATTTACATTCCTATGTCGATTTATTTTACATGGGTCATCTCGACTGGGGCAGAACCATGGCCTTACAGAATACCGACGAGAAGTAGAGGCCATCTAGTACGTTTGCTTTTCCTCCTGTGAGTGAGGTAACAGGGAGCCCTGCATCCGGCTCCCATCCCGTTCCGTATCGAACATTACCTTACCTTCACGCCATTCCCAATACTGGGGTAGATAAAGTTAAGTCTTTTCGATTCAACTTTCACCGAAAACTTTATTGGGATAACGTGACGGATGGTGAGTCTGTCGCTTGTCTTTATGTTTTATTATTTTATTTTAGAGTTGAGTCGTTTATAAAGACAACAGTGAGAGAAGTTTTAAAAACTTTATCTTAAACGCATCTGATTCTCTTACAAACGCGTTCGAATGGAATCCAAATTCATCTGCATAGAAGGCACTCAAAGTTTCTTAATTATTCTACTTCGCGAATAGCATTGCAAAGTGAATGCAAATTTGCAGAAAACTTAAAGATCAGTCGTCGATTTGTAGAGGAGGTATTCAGTTACTTTAAGAAATTGTAGGCGTAGAGTGATGACACAAATACTAGTTATACGACCTCTGTGATCGAGTGGCTTACACACCAGTTTTCAAGGGGCACCAGTTCTGGGTCTCCGGTTCGATTCCCGGAGAGGTCAAAGTAGAAAACCAAGTTTTCTGTATCGTCCCGGATCTGGGTGTTTGTGGTGCCTTCGTTGTTTCTGATTCAATAACAAAAGTGCTTTAGCTATTTACTTTAGGATCAGAGCAAAGTATGTGATGTTATTTCTACACATTTATTTACTTATTTATACATTGTTTACATATTTTTTTAAAAGTTCCCACATCCCACACAATGGCTATATATCGTAAGTTTTGATGATATTTGACAAACAGTAGGTATAATAAAATCTCACAAAATATAATAAAAAACAATGCACATCAGTTACATTATAATTTTGTCTCAAGCTGGACGTAAAAGATGAAAAATGTAGACGTGTATGCTCTGCTACCAGTGAGAAGCCGGAGCGGATAGCAATATAGTTTGATTATGATATTGATATTTTTTTGATACTACTATATTATCCATATATGTAAAAATAAAAAAATATCAAGAATGTTATAGTATAATAACTTTTGCAACAGAAACATTAGATACACATAATAAGATTAGCATGCCGAGGCAAAATTTTCCGCACGAAATAACAGCTGAAAATATTGCTAAATGAATTGAGAACGGACGAACTTCTATTGTGTTTATTGGATTCGCTGCAAGTTTGTCGGCGCCTTATGTTTCCTATTCCTTTTTTAATTTGCACACAAGACCACCTATTGTACGATATTATTTGATATTACTTACTGTTTTAAAATGTTTTTCTTTATCTTCACGGATTGCCAATACTGGGCTCGAGAGAAGTCTTGACTGTGTGTCACACTTCACCGGAGTTAAGTTTAGAGTAAAAGTGCAAAAAAGGGATACATACGGAGATATTTTCGTCGATTTCTTCTCCGTCAGTGGAACCTTATTACGAAATGTTTTCAAATAAGGGTCACTTACAAAGTAATGACTTTCAACAAGAAAATATTTACATTCCTATGTCGATTTATTTTACATGGGTCATCTCGACTGGGGCAGAACCATGGCCTTACAGAATACCGACGAGAAGTAGAGGCCATCTAGTACGTTTGCTTTTCCTCCTGTGAGTGAGGTAACAGGGAGCCCTGCATCCGGCTCCCATCCCGTTCCGTATCGAACATTACCTTACCTTCACGCCATTCCCAATACTGGGGTAGACAAAAGTTAAGTCTTTTCGATTCAACTTTCACCGAAAACTTTATTGGGATAACGTGACGGATGGTGAGTCTGTCGCCGTCTTTATGCTTTAAGCTAACGGTATGAATCATACATATTTTTTTATATATATTATAGGTTTTAGCTATAAGGATTTAGGCTCTATTCACGGACGGGTCTTTGTAGAAAACAACTTTTTATTGTAAATAAAAGAATCTATGTTCTTCTATGTTCTTAAACAGCATTTATACAATAAAATATATATAAGTACCTGTTGATATCGCCATTATTTCAAATTTATAGCAAGGATTAGGATAAAAAGGCCGGCTTTTTGTAAAGTTCGCAGGAATGCCATATTTATTTATATTAAGATAATTAAATACGTGTCTTTTAAAATATTTTTAAAAGATACGTATTTTAAAATAATTACAAATAAAAAAAACTGTATTCCTTATTTTATTGACCCATTAAATAATTTTTGTATTTATTATTTAAGAATGTTATAGTATAATAACTTTTGCAACAGAAACATTAGATACACATAATAAGATTAGCATGCCGAGGCAAAAAAATATCCTGCAGTTAAAAATATGTCCTACATTTGATTTTACAAGCCGTTGTCGTATACAACTATGTATAAATATGTATGTACATACATTCCACGTTCTCCGTTTACGTTTTTTTTTTTTTGTTTCATGTATTTTATGGAGAAGAAAACATTCAATCATACTTAGATTTAGTTGTTGAATATTGACTAACATGAAACTATGACAAATATCTAAGATTTAGGTCATCTATCTAATCTTCACATCTCCAACAAAAGCTTATCCACAATAAAATCGCAAAGGAAAATTTTCCGCACGAAATAACAGCTGAAAATATTGCTAAATGAATTGAGAACGGACGAACTTCTCTATTGTGTTTATTGGATTCGCTGCAAGTTTGTCGGCGCCTTATGTTTCCTATTCCTTTTTTTTTAATTTGCACACAAGACCACCTATTGTACGATATTATTTGATATTACTTACTGTTTTAAAATGTTTTTCTTTATCTTCACGGATTGCCAATACTGGGCTCGAGAGAAGTCTTGACTGTGTGTCACACTTCACCGGAGTTAAGTTTAGAGTAAAAGTGCAAAAAAAGGGATACATACGGAGATATTTTCGTCGATTTCTTCTCCGTCAGTGGAACCTTATTACGAAATGTTTTCAAATAAGGGTCACTTACAAAGTAATGACTTTCAACAAGAAAATATTTACATTCCTATGTCGATTTATTTTACATGGGTCATCTCGACTGGGGCAGAACCATGGCCTTACAGAATACCGACGAGAAGTAGAGGCCATCTAGTACGTTTGCTTTTCCTCCTGTGAGTGAGGTAACAGGGAGCCCTGCATCCGGCTCCCATCCCGTTCCGTATCGAACATTACCTTACCTTCACGCCATTCCCAATACTGGGGTAGATAAAAGTTAAGTCTTTTCGATTCAACTTTCACCGAAAACTTTATTGGGATAACGTGACGGATGGTGAGTCTGTCGCCGTCTTTATGCTTTAAGCTAACGGTATGAATCATACATATTTTTTTATATATATTATAGGTTTTAGCTATAAGGATTTAGGCTCTATTCACGGACGGGTCTTTGTAGAAAACAACTTTTTATTGTAAATAAAAGAATCTATGTTCTTCTATGTTCTTAAACAGCATTTATACAATAAAATATATATAAGTACCTGTTGATATCGCCATTATTTCAAATTTATAGCAAGGATTAGGATAAAAAGGCCGGCTTTTTGTAAAGTTCGCAGGAATGCCATATTTATTTATATTAAGATAATTAAATACGTGTCTTTTAAAATATTTTTAAAAGATACGTATTTTAAAATAATTACAAATAAAAAAAACTGTATTCCTTATTTTATTGACCCATTAAATAATTTTTGTATTTATTATTGCTGCATCTAATATTGCTGCTGCAAAAGTCTGTATATCATTTTACAATATTTTCAATTAATTCGTAAGTCAACTTTATTTTTTAACCCACTTCATTAATAGAAGATGTTCTCTATTCGACTTTTTATGTTTGTTACCTCATAAATCCGTTATACATAAACCGATTTTAAAAATTGTTTATTGTTTTATAAGTTATACTTTCAAATTGGTTCCATTAACAACAAGTTTAGATCTGATAATGAGATCCAAAAGAAATGGAGAAAAAGTCTCAAATTTTTTATGCATTTTGAGTATTTCTGCTTTTTTCAGATTTAGTTCATTTGTTTTCGTTTGGAGGTCATCATCACAGCCTGCTGAGTTGATGATGGATATCAGTACTCTTCAACGGTAAAGAGTTAGGAAATATTTTACGATTTTTCGACAAAAACTGCCCGGTTGATAGGTATTGGACGATAAGATACTAATTAGGCGTTTAATTGCTTTTCACATACTGGTATGTAGTTTGCTGTTCTTACTAATTATCATAAAAGTCGATAGCCGAGTGGTTGGACGGTCGGAAATTCGAGTCAAGAGACCCGAATTCGATCCCCTGGTGGCAGGCTCGTACCAATGGGTTTTTCAAAACTTATGTACGTTTTACATCGTTGGCTTGGGCATAAAGATGGCAACGGGCTCACCACCTGTCACGTTTTCCCGAAAATATCTTTGGTGGAAGGTGGGTCAAAATGACTTAATTGACTAGACTAGACCTCTGTCTACCGCTGTATTTTGGGAATTGCGTGCAGCTTGCCACCTGGGATCGAACTCGGGTCTCTTGACTCGTAATTCCGACCATCCAACCACTCGGCTATCGTGACTTCTGTGTAATGTGTGTGACTGTGTAATTCCATAATTTTTAGATTTGTTTTTTTTTTGTATCTATTGTGGGCAGAATCAACGTGTTCCTTTATGTATTTGATGGTATTTTTTATATTCATTGTATTTTGTATTCATTGTGTTAGTGAATGTTGGCAACTATGGTAGCAAGTTTCACTAAAATCGTTGCAGTAGTTTAAAATACACAATGTATACAAATAAAAGAAACGGTTTATACGAGCAACATACTGCAACTCAATATTGTAAATTATAAGATATTATGAAGGCTTGTTGTTATTACGAATACTCAACGACGCGGGACAGTTAAAAATCAATAAAAATTATATTCCAAAGCCGTGCTAAACATTTTGTTATTAAATAAATGAGAAATTTAAGAGGAATTCGCATTCCGCCCACTTCAGCAGATTTTTCAAATTTCTCATTTATTTAGTAACGACCTACCTAGTTGTGACGATTAAAAATTCTTTATTTTACATTTATTTTTTCAAATTTCACGATAGTCGAGGAGTGGTTGGGTGGTCAGAATTTTGAGTCAAGAGACTCGAGTTTGATCTCCAGTTGGCAGGCCCGTACCAATAGGTTTTTCAAAAGCTTATAAAACTGATGTACGAATTACATCGTTGGCTTGGACATAAAGACGGCGACGGGCTCACCACCTGTCACGTTGTCCCGAAAATATCTTCGGTGGAAGGTGGGTCAAAGGGCTTTAATTGTTTAGACTAGACCTCTGTCTACCACTGTATTGGGAATTGCGTGAAGATAATTATTTATTTATTTATTGTAATGTTGCATAAAATTAGTTTATGTTTAGGTAATTATTGTTACATTGTCCTATGAATTAATGTTAATGCCTTTTTCGCTTACTATTGATCACATTTTTGTTTTTAAGGTGTATTTAGAATCGCTTTCTTTCCAGTGCCGTCTCAGTGTAATGGCCTGAAAGCTTAGTAACCCACTTGGACGGGATAAAACTACAACGAAAGCTATAAAAAAGGTTTTTTGCAACCCCTTAGGTGTTATTTAGAATATACTTTCTTCCAACCCGTCAAGCTTTGCTTCCTTTACACTGTAGTTATATTACCAGTAGACTAAAATACAATCTAACATCGTTTCGTAATGAGGTGCCTAAGTGAAAAAAATCCTTAAATAAAACGATTTTCGGATTTCATCGCGTTTTTAATTTGTTTTTACAAACTATTTTTTACTTCCCGACGTTTCACGGGGGGACTCCTTTTTACTTAAAACATACTTATTTTTTTATAGTAGAAGATGATAAACGACTAATCGGCTCAGATAGTAAGTCATTTGTCTATGGGTGCGTTGCCTAAACTTGAAAACGGAATTTGGGTTCTAGGGATACTATTAACTAGGGGACGTAGGACAAGCGTCGCTGTGTGGTAACTGCATAAAAATACGCCACCGCCTTTCTTACTTTGAGTTTATATGTGACTGAGGGAACTGCCTTTATAATGCAATCGGGTACCATCAGATGGCGGGACCATCTAAAAAAATACACACCAAAATTTATCACATCAGTTACGGGCTGCAGCGTCTAAGGTGCAAGGTGTCTGTTACTGCAATCGCCAATCCGCTTGCTATTGCGACTTTGGTATAATGTTCCTTACGGAAGAGGCCTATAAACTGCAGTAAACTGCTATAGGCATTTATGTGTGTATGTATTTAGGTAATATAGGCCTCCAGCTGTATTATCCCCCTTATCAAATGAAATTCCGGAGCACAAAATGTATCTGCGTATTAAGTAGTTTAGCAGCTAAGTAGGCATAATAATATTTACCCCTGCATAGTATTTGAGGTGACATTTATGAGAGTTTTCTCTTGTCAGAGACATATGTTATTTGTTGTACGGAGATATCTATTTTCAACCATCTTCCCAAAAGAATATCCCCAATATTCATAGTATGTTCACATATTATTTACGCATTAAATATATCTATAATGATTAATTTTAAAGCATTTACGCTATGCTGTGCACTTAGTTATAAAAAAAGATTTATGGCGGTCTATGTTATTAAAAGTCACGATCGCGGAGTGGTTGGTTTATTTATGGGTTTAACGCAACTGAAATTGTTCTTTGGATAATGTGATTGTTTTTGTTTCCATCCATAAAGCGTAACATAACGAAGTCAGATATACAGACAGACCTCATTAAATGTAATGAAATTCTTCGAGGATTAAAAAGGATGACGCGATTGACCTAAGACGAATGTGCACAAAGAGAAGGAAGAATTACGACAATCCAATTTAAGGAATGGGGCGTTCTTCCTTAAAATTATTGGTTGTTTGATCCAATTCAGAGCCAAATATTGTCCAAAATTATGTGTTCAAACAGTGTGTACACAGTGTTATATGTGCATATATACATAACAGTCTTTAAATGTCAACTGCAGGACATATGGGTATGGCCGCTCTGGGGCGGATGTGGACTTTTTTCTGCCATTAACCATAATTAGGTGACGAGGGTCGGGAGAGGGGGGAGGAGGGAGAACAGCGGTACGGCTCCAACAATAGCAGCAGATCTATATGCAGAATTTTGTGGGAATTTCCCAAAATTCCACTTAGATATTCCTCAGCATTTAATTTGTAAGAGGTAAATAAAATAAAAAAATACCTTCACGCCATTCCCAATAAAGGGGTAACGACATAAAAGTATTTTTGACCCACCTTCCACCAAAGAAATTTTTTGGAACAACTTGACAGGTGGTGAGCACGTCGCCGTCTGTTTGTCCAAGCCAACGATATAAATCGTTAATATTTAAAAGCGAGCCTCTCATCTGGAAATCGAACTCGGGTCTAGTCACTCGAATTCCGACCACCCAACCACTCGGCTATCGTGACTTTGTATGGTAAATATTTTTTCTTTTTTTAAAATAAAAAATATACATATTCACAGATAGGGACAACACCACATTTGCTCTGATTTCAAAATAAACAAAGTCACGATAGCAGAGTGGTTGGGTGGTTCCCCAACTCAGACGGCTCACGACGGACTCGAGACGGCTCACTCAAAAGTCACTATCCACAGATAGTTTATACTGCTTTATATGAAATAATAAATAAAATAAATATCTTCATGCAATTCCCAATACAGGGGTAGACAGAGGTCTAGTCTAGACAATTAAGTCCCTTTGACCCAATTCCTCCTTCCACCGAAGATATTTTCGGGACAACGTGACAGGTGGTGAGCACGTCGCCGTCTGTTTGTCCAAGCCAACGATGAAATTCGTACATAAGTTTTGAAAACTCATTGGTACTGCCACCTGGGGATCGAACTCGGGTCTCTCGACTCGTAATTCCGACCACCCAACAACTCGGCTATCGTGACTTGATTTTATATGAAATCATATAGAAATATATATAGGCATCTAATTTTTCAATTACATATTTACAATTATCTACACGTCATTCCCAATAAGAGTGTAGACAGAGGTCTAGTCTAGACAATTAAGTCCCTTTGACCCACCTTCCACCGAAGATATTTTCGGGACAACGTGACAGGTGGTGAGCACGTCGCCGTCTGTTTGTCCAAGCCAACGATGAAATTCGTACATAAGTTTTGAAAACTCATTGGTACTGCCACCTGGGGATCGAACTCGGGTCTCTCGACTCGTAATTCCGACCACCCAACAACTCGGCTATCGTGACTTGATTTTATATGAAATAATAAATAAAATAAATATCTTCATGCAATTCCCAATACAGGGGTAGACAGAGGTCTAGTCTAGACAATTAAGTCCCTTTGACCCACCTTCCACCAAAGATATTTTTGGGACAACTTGACAGGTGGTGAGCACGTCGCCGTCTGTTTGTCCAAGCCAACGATATAAATCGTTAATATTTAAAAGCGAGCCTCTCATCTGGAAATCGAACTCGGGTCTCGTCACTCGAATTCCGACCACCCAACAGCTCGGCTATCGTGACTTTGTATGGTAAATATTTTTTCTTTTTTTAAAATAAAAATATACATATTCACAGATAGGGACAACACCACATTTGCTCTGATTTCAAAATAAACAAAGTCACGATAGCAGAGTGGTTGGGTGGTTCCCCAAATCAGACGGCTCACGACGGACTCGAGACGGCTCACTCAAAGTCACTATCCAAAGATAGTTTATACTGCTTTATATGAAATAATAAATAAAATAAATATCTTCATGCAATTCCCAATACAGGGGTAGACAGAGGTCAAGTCTAGACAATTAAGTCCCTTTGACCCACCTTCCACCGAAGATATTTTCGGGACAACGTGACAGGTGGTGAGCACGTCGCCGTCTGTTTGTCCAAGCCAACGATGAAATTCGTACATAAGTTTTGAAAACTCATTGGTACTGCCACCTGGGGATCGAACTCGGGTCTCTCGACTCGTAATTCCGACCACCCAACAACTCGGCTATCGTGACTTGATTTTATATGAAATAATAAATAAAATAAATATCTTCATGCAATTCCCAATACAGGGGTAGACAGAGGTCTAGTCTAGACAATTAAGTCCCTTTGACCCACCTTCCACCGAAGATATTTTCGGGACAACGTGACAGGTGGTGAGCACGTCGCCGTCTGTTTGTCCAAGCCAACGATGAAATTCGTACATAAGTTTTGAAAACTCATTGGTACTGCCACCTGGGGATCGAACTCGGGTCTCTCGACTCGTAATTCCGACCACCCAACAACTCGGCTATCGTGACTTTGTATGGTAAATATTTTTTTTTTTTTTTTTTTTTTTTTTTTTTTTTTTTTTTTTTAAATAAAAATATACATATTCACAGATAGGGACAACATCACATTTGCTCTGATTTCAAAATAAACAAAGTCACGATAGCAGAGTGGTTGGGTGGTTCCCCAAATCAGACGGCTCACGACGGACTCGAGATTTACCACTCAAAGTCACTATCCAAAGATAGTTTATACTGCTTTATATGAAATAATAAATAAAATAAATATCTTCACGCAATTCCCAATACAGGGGTAGACAGAGGTCAAGTCTAGACAATTAAGTCCCTTTGACCCACCTTCCACCGAAGATATTTTCGGGACAACGTGACAGGTGGTGAGCCCGTCGCCGCCTTTATGTCCAAGCCAACGATGAAATTCGTACATAAGTTTTTGAAAAACTCATTGGTACTGCCACCTGGGGATCGAACTCGGGTCTCTCGACTCGTAATTCCGACCACCCAACAACTCGGCTATCGTGACTTGATTTTATATGAAATCTAATAGAAATATATATAGGCATCTCATTTTTCAATTACATATTTACAATTATCTACACGTCATTCCCAATAAGAGTGTAGACAGAGGTCTAGTCTAGACAATTAAGTCCCTTTGACCCACCTTCCACCGAAGATATTTTCGGGACAACGTGACAGGTGGTGAGCCCGTCGCCGCCTTTATGTCCAAGCCAACGATGAAATTGCACATAAGTTTTGAAACTCATTGGTACTGCCACCTGGGGATCGAACTCGGGTCTCTCGACTCGTAATTCCGACCACCCAACAACTCGGCTATCGTGACTTGATTTTTATGAAATCAATAGAAATATATATAGGCATCTCATTTTTCAATTACATATTTACAATTATCTACACGTCATTCCCAATAAGAGTGTAGACAGAGGTCTAGACAATAAGTCCTTTTGACCCACTTTCCACCGGAGACATTTTTGGTGATAGGTGGTGAGCCCGTCGCCGTCCTCATGTCTTGGACATGAGGACGGCGACGGCCAACGATATAAATCGTACATTAGTGTTTTTGAAACAATGCAGTGGTATGAGCCCTGGGGGATCGAATTTGATCCTCAAGACTCGAATTTCGATCGCCCAACCAATTGACTATCGTGGCTCAAGTAATTTAAAAGTTAAAATTGGTAAAATCATCATTCAAAATTGCGGTTTCCGGAATGAATCCATATTATTGAATGTATGTCAATAGGTTTATGAAGCATCAGTGACCAACAAAAGGTTTATAAGACCTTTTAGAAAGATTCAATACAAAGACAGACAATAGTTATACTGGACAAAAGATAAAAATATTATGAGTATAACTTACAATAAATGGACAGGAAAGTTATACAAACTTATTAAAATTCATATATTATATATAATATTTATTAAAGAAATAAAGACATACAATCACTATTATATTGATAAAACACATTTCGCAATATGTACTAAATATGGAATGTGTTCGTGTAGTATTGTGAGGTGTTCGAGTATCCCTTACTCGCACCTCCACCTAGCCGCCGCCGGAAGCACATAACATTGGTTATACATATATATGAGCGGAGGTCGAGCGAGCCTCTAGTAGTAAGGTATTGATATACTATATGTATTTCCCAAAGTAAGGTCTTATGAAAGCAAGATCTATGAGTTAAAATAATAACACGTGAAGGTTCGTTGTCACGGTTCGGAGCCGCAGAGGTCACGGGTTCGAATCCTTTTTTTTCTTTTTTTTTTTCTTTAATTTAATTACATAAAAGTTCAGCATTACAAATATGCTTTAAAAATCAATAAAATTGCTTATGTGAAGGTCTTAATATGAAAAAATGGGGCAGGATAAGAGATTGATATAAATATGAAATTATTTATTTATTTATTTATTTAATAATTTATGTACACAGAAGACACAAAACAGTGGATATATAATTATGAGGTGAATTTGTACAAAGGACCTGCTTATTTCTATAGAAATTTCTTCCAGCAGACCTGTGACTGAAATTGGTTACAAAATAGTAGACAATGGTGTCCAAAAAAATGCATATTCAATAATCAAAATACAATATACATATATAAACAGATATACACACATATGTATACATATTACATACTTAAATACATTAAAATATATACATATATATATACATACACACATAAATACATACATATATATACGTACATAAATATCAAAACTAAGTACAATGAGAAAAATATATATATATATATATATATATATATATATATATATATATATATATATATATATATATATATATATATATATTCATACTGCCAAGGAGAGGTAATGATCCTTAACTCTTTTCTTAAAAGCAGAAATAGTTTTAGCATCGCGAATATTCGGTGGAAGCGAGTTCCACAGTCTTACTGCATGAACAGTGAAAGAGTCGGAATAGGAGGCACTTTTGTGGGTAGGGAATTTTTAGAAGAGTTTTTAGGTGGGAACGACAGGGCGCTGAAGGTGGACGAGCAAAGCTGAATCGCTCGCGGAGGTAAGATGGTGCTGTTGGACAATGTAGAATATTAAATAGCAGACATAAAATCCTAGTGTTCCTTCGAAAGCGTATAGGGGAGCCACTTGAGATCGTTGCGAAATTTAGAGACATGTTCATACTTTCGAAGACCAAAGATAAAACGTATACACAAGTTTTGCAAGCGCTCAAGCTTATTTAGAAGCTCCTCCGTAGCATCCAAGTAACAGGCGTCAGCGTAGTCTATGATGGGTTGAATGAGCGTTTGAGCCAGAGAGATTTTCGTTTTTAAGGGCAATATACCTTGAAGGCATTTTAAAGAATGGAACGAATAATTAACCTTGCGACTGACTTCACTAACATGAGCACGCCAGGATAAATTAGATGATATTGTTATCCCAAGATCCTTTACAGTGTCAGTATAAGGTATTTGCATATCGCCTAACTTTACTGAGCATATGGTAGAGAAATTTACGAGATTTCGCGCGTATCTACTACCAATTATTATGGCTTGTGATTTACAAGCATTAAGCTTCAGCCCAAAAGATTTGGACCAAGAATTGATCCGATTTAAATCTTCATTAACAGAAGCAATGGCTAGATCTGCTTCTGCCGGAGAAAATGGCGATAAAGCTGCAAATCGTCTGCATAGAGATGGAAATTAGCAGTAATAACTGAAGTGATTGAGTTAATAAAAACGGAAAAAGTAATGGAGAGAGAACGCCACCCTGAGGCATCGCCGGTGCTAAGTTCGCAAGAGTCAGAAAAAAGAATTCTCAATGCGAACACACTGCGAGCGACCCCGAAGATATGAATCAAACCATTTTATAGAGGTAGAAGAAATATTTATTGTTTGAAGTATTCCAAGTAAGATATCAAAATCGACAGAAGAAAAAGCGTTGCTGAAATCTACCAACACTGCGTTATGTATTGCAAGGCGTGCACTTTTCACAACGCCTTGCCTTTGATTAACGCAGTCAGGGCACTATTGACTTTGTTCCCGGCAGCGACACGCCTGTCCACATCTAAATCACATCTTCCATCCCGGCTAAACGCACTCCCCAAGTATACAATTTCATTCACCTGTTCTAGACATTCCTGATTACCCAAATTTCGCACTTCGTTCTTTCTTCGTCCCTTTCAAATACCAGAACCTTAGTTTTATTAGCATTCAAACGGAGACCATTAATTTCACATTCTTCTTCATACACGTGACTAATGCCTGCAGTTCTGCTCTGATGGTGCAATAAGCACTGCATCATCAGCATAAAGCAGACAATTTACTTTTATGTCACCCAATTTCACACCCAGACAGCTATCTTTCAGCTTCTGTAAACAGCTGTCGAGATACAGTATGAATAGCCAGGAAGACATGACACAACCCTGTTTTACGCCCGTTTGACGCTAAACATGGGTGACAGGTCACGCCCTACCCGCACACAGGCTTTACAGTCACAGTAAAGTGACTGCACAGCCCTTAGCAATCGACCATCCACACCATACCCCGGGCAACAGTTCCCACATTTTCTTCCTTACACCTTATCAAATGCTTTCAAGATCCACAAAAGCACAGAAAATCTTCTGGTTAGCAGCCAGAAGCTTCTCCGTGATCATGCGGAGAGAAAATATTTGATCCGTGCATCCTCTTCCAGGTCTAAATCCGCATTGTGCCTCCCATAGAAATCTTTCCGATTTTTCTTGCATCCTACGTGTCAAAACCTTCGAGTAAACTTAACTTGCTAGACTGGTCAAGCTGATCGCCCGATAGCACCCGCAGTCATAATGTGAATCTTTACCTTTATATAAAGGCACAATGACCGCGGATCGCCAATCATCCGGAACAGCCCCCGTTCGCCAGCACAAATTGCACAGCAGATGAAAGCTGTCCCAGACGCGTGGCCCACCATACTTGACCATTTCAGCAGTAACTCTGTCTAGTCCCGCAGCCTTACCACATTTCAAACTTCTAATCGCACATTCAATCTCTTTCATACTGATGACCCCAGTGTCATCGAGGTCCGAGTCTGGCGTACCAGTCACGGCGTCACCCCGGATCCCTCACTAAGATCATCACACGCATACATCTCTATAAAATTCGCTCCATCGCTGCATGACGTCCGATTTTTCTGAGAGGACGTCATTGGTTCCCGAAAGCACTTTATTCATTCTAAGGCTGTCGCACCACTCCGGGTCCTTCCAACCTCTTTCCAGAAGAGTTTGAGTTCTCCTTGAAGTTGTGCGACAACCTTTCGTCCGCTTCCATTCTACTCCTTTTCACGCACTTCCTCAATCAATGCTTTCGTGTGAACTTTCTGGAGCTTATATCTTTCTTTCCTCTTCTCTCTCATATCCTTATCATTACTAGAGGCCAAGTAGTCTAACCATGCTTTCTTCTTATTTACAGCTTCTTTCACTTCGTCATTCCACCATGCATCACCCTTTTAATACTACCTCTTTTCACATTTCCACACATGTCTTCCGCTGCACTAACCATTCCATCTCTAAGGCTCTGCCATATTTCTTCCACACATTCTTTCCTAACACCAATGCTGTCCAGCTGGCTACCCTTGCTTGATATTTATTCCTAGTGTCCGCTTCCTGAAGCTTCCAGCTTCGATGCTACCGACCGACTGTGGTTCTGGTATCGCCGTCCGGTGGCGCCAACCCGCGAACAGACCCCTAAATCTAGTAATCACTAGGTAGTGATCCGTTCCTGGTCAGCACCTCGGAACACCCGCGTATCCATCACCCGTTTTCGCAGTCGGTCATCCACCAGGAATAAATCGATCATACTTCTCTCATTCTCTCTTGTTCTAGTATACATATGGATTTTCTTGTGACTAAACATAGTGTTTGTCACAAGAAGACCCTTTCCCTTGCATACAGCCAGTATAAGCTTGCCAGCATCGTTAACCCTTTATCGCCAACATTCCAAGCACCGACTCGTACCCTGGCCGAGCGGTACCAACCCATCCATTCAAATCACCACATACAACAATTCTTTCGTTTCCTCTAACCAAGTCTAGAACTTCTCTTACATTCTCCCAAACTCCTCCAGCTCAGCTCTGACGACGAAGCCACCGGCGCATAAACAGCCAAAAGGAATAACTTCGTCAGTCCTAATCTATGGCATATTGACAAGATATCTGTTTAGAAATGAAGTAACAGCTCTTAATTGTCAATGTCAGTGGTAAATAAAGAGAAGCACTTTGACAAGATAACAAACAAAACATAAACAAAAGTACATATTGTAAAAATTGATTAACAATTGTAATATTACGTAATTAGCTACAACTCTAATACAGTAAGAAAATAAAAGTGCTAGCAAACTAGGCTGCTAAATGTAATCCAAGATGAGGAAAAAAAATATTTAACAAACTATATACAGCGCAGAAGAAAAATTAATAATAATAATAAAAGTGGAAAAATACATTAATTGCGCTTACGAGCCTTTTTGGTGCATTTGTCGTCTTAGCAGAAGTAGATGAAGACTCATTCTCTGAACTGGACGGAAACTGTGTAATAAGCTTGTTCAGTTCATCCATAAATTCAATTTTCCGCCTCGTCTTATCCGGGAGAATTATAGTTATTTTTCCCTCAACTGTCCAGCACTGTTTCACACCGAAGTGACTACGAGCAGCAGTAAAAGTCCGGTGCCTGATTTCGTTAAGAATTCGGAAACTGTGATACCAGTGCCTTTTAAAGCAATTTTAAAATTAATATGATAGGTGCACATACTTTCAAGTTACGTCACTAAAATGAGGCGAGAGTTTGCATTGCATATTTATACAAATTACTACATTCAATCGTGGATTGTCCATTCTTATTCTCTCAGATAGATATAAATACCATGCATCGAGGTAGAAGTTCCAAGACATTTCTATTAAATGTTTATAATAACAACACCTCATATTATAATCCATTGGTTCAAATGTGTAGGAAATATAACGAAATTACTATTAGCAACACAAATATAGATGTATTTATTTCGAATTTGAACACATATAAGTCAAGTGTTTGGAAAGCCCTCTTGTAAATGCTTAGTGATTTCTGTATTTGTGATTTTTGTTTTATTATATCTTTGTGTAAATTTTCTAATTTTTTTTTTTCATTACTTATATTTAAGTGTAAGAAAGAAAACACCGTGTCCTTGTTTTAAATCTGTATACACATAGTTTGGACAAGGACTGTTCAATACCTTAGAGTTTTAATCTTATCATGTAATTGTCTTAGTCTGTTTTGTGTATAATAATAAATAAATAAATATAAGAGTTACGGGATACCTTCCGTGGTGGTTGGCGTCTTAGTGTTTAATTACATACGTCGGCTATCATTCGAATTTAGGATTTTGTTGAGCACTCCTAGTGATACCAAAGTATTCACAATTTTGCTACCAAAGTTGAATGGGGTCACATCGGTGTGGTGTGAGGGTGCACTGTCTATGTGATAGTCATCTTGATGCTTACGGCTATTCGCTGTTATGCATCTTGTCACGGTCATGTGGCGGTATTTATCTAAAATCAGCGCATCGTGTGGTTCTAGTCGATGGAGGTTTGAGGTGTAGATGTCTGCTATAGATGCGGGAAGGCCTTGTGTTTGCGTGTGACCGGCGATAGCCGTATTGAAGCGTGTTTGCTTTTCAGCGACAGAGCGCGTACGGCGGTTGCTTGGAAACTACGCTTGTCACTATGGTGGTGTCCTGCGTTTCGGTTGGACTGACATTTCACTAGTTTTGTTCAAGCCTTTGATGGGGGCTGAGGCTGTCTGACCTCCATGATTTTTATTTAACAATGGATTTTGAACTCTCAGTGAACTTCCCATCATTTATTTATTCACTTTTTTATTTATTTTCACGCAGAGTCCCAGACGGCATAGCCAGAGATAACAGATCGCCAAGTGTAACTTTCGGATTCATCATTTTCTTCATACATGCACGTCTAGGTATCGGCAAATTTGTAGTGCTGACCATGTGCTTGGTGGCCGGTTACGGCGTCCTGGTTAGGTGGTAGCGCTTACGGAAGGCTTATTTAAGGACGAGAGTGTCACACTTTTTTCGACGCGTGCCCGAACCGTATGACGTACATTCACTGTAGCTGGATTTGTTGTCAGCTTGTCTGACGTTTACACGCATTGACATGCATGACTGTGGACGAAGTTTGTGCTTTACGTTACTACCAAGGGCCAAGCCCACTCTTATTGGTTCGCCAGTTTTGCAATCGTCTAAGGACCTATCCCCTTGGCTTCAGGCCCCTCTTCGGGGGGAGCGCGTGAATAATGGTTGACGCATGCGACTATGGAGAGTTTTTTGTCATTAGAGCCGTATGCCATTCCCACATTTTTAATCGGGTATTAATTAAACATAATGTGAACCCTTTTCGAGCGAGAAGGGGTAATTTATAAATGATATTGTAAACCCTTTACAAGAGATAATTGGGAGTATACTATACTCCGAACCTTCTCAAGTGAGTTGGCCTTAGTTAATAAGAAAGCATTCTAGCACTGTCGATGGCTTACTCCGCCATTAGTAAGTATTGATCCATCCAAGTAACACCTAAAAGAGCATGCTTATTAAAGCAACACAACGTGAAATGGGTCCTAACTAACATGACGATCACATTATAAAAGTAAACGGCATAGCATTAGAAATATTATAATGGAAGATCGATTAAAAGTTGTTTTGGCCATTAGAAATATTATAGATGAATTATTTATATATCGATGAAAGCCGAAATGCTACAACGGTTAGGAAGTTTTGACGCCACTGATTTTCTTTCTTTTTTCTATTATTCCTGTAACTTAGTCAGTGGCCAGTTGTAATTCACAATTCATTATATCCGGCGATAATCACAGAGATAATTGTAGAAAAAATCTTTACTGAAATATCTTAAGGAAATAGCATACACAATTTGTTTTTATTATCTTATTTTTTTTCATTTCACAATCATAATACATTATATTGTTTCAATTAAAGACATCAGGGAAAATAAATGTTTCCGTTTTTGTATATCGCATTGCAAATTGCATTCGACTTTTTAGTTTTGGGTTTATTAGATTTTCACTGCGACAAGTTTCCGTTTTGAAATTTAGAATCGAGTGAAAACATATTTGCCTTTGGGATTTAAAAATGAATAAAAACTTTTATTCTAAATGACATTTCTAGATAGTTTGATTGGTTTTCGGTTATTTTTTTTGGTGTTTAAAAAAATTATTTAGTTACGATAGCCGAGTGGTTGGGTGGTCGGAATTTCGAGTCAATAGACCAGAGTTCGATCCCCAGTTGGTAGGCTCGTACCAATGAGTTTTTCAAAAACTTATGTACGAATATCGTTGGCTTGGACATAAAGACGGCGACGGGCTCACCACTTTGTCCCGAAAATATCTTCGGTGGAAGGTGGGTCGAAGGGACTTAATTGTCTAGACTCGACCCCTGTATTGGGAATTGCGTGAAGATATTTTATATATTTAAATTTTTTTTTAAATTGTGATACTGGGGCGTAAACTACAAATCTCGTATTGACGTTGTATGAATCGACCAATAATAAAATAATTATAAAAATGTCTTTAAGCTCCACCATTCTATTTGTATGTTGCTTACTTATTTGTGTTACTGTTTTATTTATTTATGGGAAGAAGGTGAAAAAGAATTGAACAGTCCACCAGATGGAAAGTGGCTTTTATAACCCATAACTCATGACACCAAACAGATTCAAAGAAGCTTATTTGGGACAACGTGACGGGTGGTGAGCCTATCGGCTTGGTGTCAAAGTCAAGAGTACAATATACACGTACATACTATTATGGCTTGCAAGAGGGAGGCAAACGAGCAGGTGGCTCACGTGATGGTAAGTGATTACCGCCGCCTATGAACATCTGCAATACCGGGGTATAAGCAAATGCGTTGTCGGCCTTTGAGAAAGGTAAAGGCTCTTTTCTTGAAGGTCCCAAAGTCGTATGGGTTCGGAAAAACCGCTGACGGCAGCACATTCCATAAAGTGCAAGTGAGTGGCAGAAAATTCCGCGAAAAACGCACTGGGGTGGAATGCCAAGCATACGGTAAGGTACGATGGTGAAATTCAGCGGCTGGGATTAATCCGAAAAATTCCTCGGAGCACTCCCCGTAGTCGTTCCGTCCATCTCTTCGCAAAACCAGGGGATATTGCCGATCAGATAGAATATGGTCGTCGACGATTCGAGCCGCTTATCGTTGGATACGGTCAAATGGAAGTAGCTGACACTGGGGTAAGATAAATATAAGAAGCAGTTAAGATTGTTTCAAGGCGGTATACCCATTTTAAAAAATATTTACCAGTCTGGTACTGACAGTAGTGTAAGGTGCGAGGTATCTGGTACTGCGATCGCCGATCTGCTTGCTAAGCGTGGCGATTAGAGAGTCGTGTCCTCATATCTTACATATGAGGGTAAATACATATACATACATCATCATCATAGATATAGGGACAACATCACATACATTGCTCCGATCCCAATGTAAGATGC
The DNA here is from genome assembly GCA_029286605.1 of Sericinus montela. Classification (NCBI taxonomy): domain Eukaryota; kingdom Metazoa; phylum Arthropoda; class Insecta; order Lepidoptera; family Papilionidae; genus Sericinus; species Sericinus montela. The sequence continues at coordinate 483,208 of JAGSMR010000074.1, read as the reverse complement.
TAAAGCACTTGTGGTATGGGAACCTGAAACAACGAAGGCACCACAAACACCCAGACCCGTGAAAATGTAGAAAAAGTGGTTTTTATACATTGACCCGACCAGAAATCGAACCCGGGACCTAGAGATGGCGACACCTTGAAAACCGGTGTTTACGCCACTCTTCCACGGAGGAAGAGTACTTACTTACTTTACATCTTTTCTTCTTTTAACAGTGGTAGAGACACGCATCAGCTTTTGTTGTTGCATGAATGGACCGGCTCGACCGGGGAAGTACCACGACCTCACAGAATACCGACGTAAAGTAGAAGTTTAACAAAATTCTGCGTTTTGTCTGGTGAGTGCAGGTAACCGGAGGCCCACATACCTCCCTCCCCCAAAAAAATATACCCCAGGGGGGTACCAGCACCACCGGTGCTGGAGAATCCCCCTCTGGGCACCCGCGAACGGGCAACCAATCGCTGCCCGAGTGTGGATGCTCAGCTGCCCCTCGTATTCTGGAGAGGGGGAGGGGCAAAGTTCCGCTCTGTTCCCATACTGTTCGAGGCAAACGAAGCAAAAAACCTTTGGCACCCCTTACCACGCTAGCCGTGGATTTATGCAATATCAGGGGACTCCATTCCAATCTTGATGCCGTCCACTACCATCTGGAGACGGCAAAGCCGGCCTTGCTCTTTCTTACCGAGACGCAGATATTCTCTTCGGCGGATACCTCTTATCTTTCCTACCCGGGGTACAAGCTAGAACATTCTTTTGTGCCTCGGGCCGGAGTTTGTGTGTACGTCAGAGAGGATATATGTTCTCAACGCCTCGGCAGTCTTGAAGGTAGGGACCTGTCCACCCTTTGGCTACGCATAGACAGCGAAGACCACCCTCGAGTCTATGGGTGCCTCTATAGGTCCCACAGCGGTAATGCCGAAACTGACCGACTCATCGAACACATCCAAATGGCTGCAGATACCCTGCTACAGCAGATGCCATCCACAGAGATCGTGGTACTCGGCGACTTCAACTCCCACCACGCCGAATGGCTACGATCTCGAACCACTGATCATGCGGGGAGATCTGTTTTTGACTTTGCCCTAGCATATGATCTAACACAACTGGATACTTCAGCAACGCGGGTTCCGGATGTGGAGGATCATACACCTTCCCTGCTGGATCTTCTGCTGACCTCTCATCCGGAAGGCTATGTGGTCTCCGTTGATGCCCCTTTGGGTTTTTCGGACAACTGCCTGATCCGGAGTAAAGTGCCCATCATGTGCCCATCGCGGTCGCGATATGCAGGCCACCGCCGTGTGTGGCACTACAGGTCGGCGGATTGGGAAGGGATGTGGTCTTTTTTTGCATCCTACCCATGGAGGCAGGTTTGCTTCTCGCTAGATAGTCCCGACGCCGTTGCTAATTCCGCGGCCGATGTGGTGCTCCAAGGAATGGAACTCTTCGTTCCTTTCACTGTGGTGCCCATCGGTGGTAGATCAAAGCCTTGGTTTGGTGGCACCTGCAGAATGGCACCTCGCCAAAAGCAGCAGTGCTACCGGGCCTGGGTAAAAGCATTGGCGTTTCGGGATTCAAAAACTAGCGTTTATAAGAAGTAGTATAACTCTGCCGCCAGGTCCTTCAAAAGAGTAATTTCTGCGGCAAAGTCCGAGCACATTGGCAGAATTGGCGAGAAACTAGTTCGTCTTCCTTCGGTAACTCGTGCGTTCTGGTCCCTCGCCAAGGCTGTCCAAGGGAATTTCAGTCAGCCATCACTACCATCTCTGCACAGGGAGGACAACTCGCTGGCCCATGACGCAAAAGAGAAAGCCAATCTTCTAGGTTCTCTTTTTGCGTCCAATCGTAAATATCATAATTCGTAAATTTTGTGATTGACAGCCCGCCGCTCGATCGACTGTCATTAGATATCCATAATATCATTAACTCGTGTAAAAATTGTCGCCACGCAATAAAGAATATAATGCAGTGTTACTGTTATTGCAATATAAATATAAACTATCTATTTTAAATAAGATCTTATTTCAAAAAGAATTTTATTAAAATTTTATTGTATTCGCGCCATCTTGTAACTGCTAGCGGAGTTGTGTGGATTGGAAGCGATTTGAACGTTGGATGTTATTTAGTACCTAGACATGGGAAACAAGTGTAGTACCTGTGGAAAATATGCCTCAGCAAACTGCGCAAAGTGCAGTTCATGTGGTTTGATTTTTCATCGCCAATGTGCTAATGTCAATTCAGATGTTCGACATCACACCAGATGGCGGTGTAAGAGCTGTAAAATTAAAGTAAACAAAAACTCAATTCCACAGTCGAGTAGCTCGGGGATTGTCGATGCAGAATTTGGTGATGCTCTTCTAGATTTGCATACGAAGACGAGTGAAGTAAATGTCGCACAAGAAATAAAGTTAATAAGCACACAATTAGCAACTATAATCCAAGAATTGTCAAGCTATAGACATAAAATGACAAATCTCAGGCAAGAGGTGTTAAAGCTTAACTCAACTGTTCAAGATTTTAATAACCGTCTAAATATAGTGGAGGGAAAAGTAAGTAATTTTATAACGCGCCTGACTGATACGGAAACCAGAATTTCTACTGGTACTGGTGTTGACAAGGTATCGAGAATTGAGAGCAATCTTAATAATTGTGAGCAAGAAATGCTTTTAACTGATCTGGAAATCGTAGGTCTTGATAAACACAACAGCGAGAACCCTGCTCATATGGTTACAATAGTTGCACAAAAGTGGTCTCTTGACGAGTGAGAAATTATCTTTGCACAGCGGAGAGGTTAACGCCGCAGTGACGGTGGCACAAGTGCCACCACCCGTCCGCGACCCCTTGTCGTCCGTCTAGCGCGTAAAACGCTCCGTGACCAGCTGATCCGCGCCGCTCGGGATAGTCGTGCGGCGATTGGTACTGGGATGGTGAAACTAGCTGAACCTGACCGCGTCTATATTAATGAACGACTAACCTTTTTCAATAGGCAACTTTTTCACAAGTCTCGTGAATAGGGACGGTGGAAAGGCTGGAAATATATAAATATATATGGACACCAGATGGACCTATCTATGCTAGACGCGATACAAATTCATAGATTTTTAGTATTCGTTCAGAGCCAGATATTACAAATATTTTTTAATAAACAAAACTTTTATAAATCACTTGTAGGATACAATCTATACATAGTTTTATAACTTTATTTTTCGTTTTACAAAAATTTGGAATCATTATTGAGTTAGTAACATTAAGCATTTTATGCAGGTGTGCCTACATGCTATTTCCTGCTTTATTCTTATGTAACCTACGTAATATGATTTACTTAATAAAGCATATTGCAGTTAGCCATTTATGTTTGACTTTGACTTTATATAATCTTTATATAAACTTTAATTTTATAAATGCCTTGTATTAAAATTCTACTCACAAATGAAATTTTATAAATACACCTTTCCTAATGGTTTACATAAGCGTTTTTCTTTTAAATAGATACATAAATCAAAATATTAAAGTTTAAAATTTCAAACACATACATGAGTGCAACAAAAGTATAAGTTTATATCTAAATTGATTTTGAGTTACTGTTACGTCTACTTTTAATAATACTATTTATTAGATATGTTCAGTGTGAGATTTGTCAATTGTCTAATTTCACATGTTTGAGGTTATGTATGACACGGGAAAAGACATTTATTTACTGTAAATGTTTGGCAGAATTTGGTGATGCTCTTCTAGGTGGCAATTTTGTAATAATCAGTCTAATTGCTTAATAAATTTATATAATATATAATAATATTTTTATATATATTGTTATTTAACTGGCTCGTCCTGCTAGACCGAACTACTCGGAAATAATGGAATAGGCCACACTGAATATCAGCGGCTGTGGTTTTACACGCCATATGCTGAGTGCGCGCCCTTTTCGTGTCATAATGCAGCGTCATATTTGCTTAGTCTTAAGTAATACATTTGTCTGTAATTGAAGATGTTGTTTTATGTACCGAAATAAATAAATATTTCTTTCATTATAAACTGCCAGCTCTTGTACCTCACTCATCGATGGGCTGAGGCAGTAGAGAGCAAGGGTGAGGCTCTGACAGTTAGTTTGGACATAGCGAAAGCCTTTGATCGGGTATGGCACAAAGCGCTTCTTTCAAAGCTTCCGTCATATGGGCTTCCCGAGAAATTTTGCAATTGGGTCACTAGTTTTCTCACAGACCGGAGCATCAAGGTCGTAGTTGCCGGTGCATGCTCGGTCTCCAAGTCTGTGAATGCTGGTGTCCCACAAGGCTGTGTGCTATCGCCAACCCTGTTTCTTCTGCATATCAATGATTTCTTACAAATTAGTAGCATTCATTGCTATGCAGATGACAGCACTGGTGATGCCCTTTTACCGGCCGTGCCAATATTTCTCGGGAACACGTCGACGAGTACCGGAATAAACTTGTGTCTGAAGTCGAGATTTTGTTGAAGTGTTTTGTTTTGTTGAAGAAAATCTCGGACCGGGGCCGACTAAATTTAGTTCAGTTCAACCCTAAAAAGTCACAAGTTTGCGCGTTTACCGCAAAAAAAAACCCTTCGTCGTATCACCTCGTTTTGAGAGCACTTCCCTAGTTGGCGTGCTGAGTAGAGCACGACAGTACTTCATGCCGGCCCACCGCTTGCAACTTTATAAGGCGCAGATTCGGCCGCACATGGAGTACTGTTGTCATCTCTGGGAGGGGGCACCCCAGTGTCAGCTCTTTCCATTTGACCGTATCCAAAGAAGAGCAGCTCGAATTGTCGACGACCATACTCTATCTCATCGGCTTTGCGAAGAGATGTTGCATCTCTTTGCATTTTCTATAAGATCTACTACGGGGAGTGCTCCGAGGAATTGTTCGGATTAATCCCAGCCGCTGAATTTAACCATCGCACCTTAAGGCATAGCCAAATATTTCATCAACACCACCTTGATGCTTGGCATTCCACCACAGTGCGATTTTCGCGGAATTTTCTGCCACGCACTTGCACTTTGTGGAATGAGCTGCCGTCAGCGGTTTTTCCGGACCGATACGACTTAGGGACCTTCAAGAAAAGAGCCTATACCTTTCAAAAAGGCCGGCAAAGCATTCGCTATTCCTCCGGTATTGCAGATGTTCATGGGCGGCGGTAATCACTTACCATCACGTGTGCCAGCTGCTCGTTTGCCTCCCTCTTCTATAAAAAAAAGGCCATCAAAAATATAAATGAAAATTACGTCGATTTTGTAACAAAATATATTACGCCTGCACTTTAAGAATTAATTGTCGCCCAGTGAGAAATATATTTCTTTAACACGACAAAATCACAAATCATTCTCATGCAACTGAAGCGAGGAATATTAATTAAATTGTCAGTAGCATGCTCGAAAGAATCATTAATCAGAAAGTTCCGGGTTTTCCGGGGGCGCGATGAAAACTTTATATTCTCAATGATTAAACAAATACCATAAGATTTCTGCATGTGGTCACAATTAGGTCCAATAACAAACGTACCACTGCAAGACCTCAAAAAAGGACATTTTGCATTAATCTGATCGCATTTAACAAATATAAATTGACGGTAGACCAAAAACAAGTCACCGGTGGAAGGTGGGTCGAAAGGACTTAATTGTCTAGACCTCTGTCTACCCCTGTATTGTAAATGGCGTGAAGATACATTTTTTATGATGGTAGCCGAAGGCAATAATGACAATAGGGCGTTTAAGACCCCAGTCCCCCCATGACGCATGCTGTAAAGCACTCTTAACGTCGGGAACTAAATAAGACACGATGAAATCCGCAAATAATTGTGTTTGTTGTAAAGGCGTCATCTTCGAGGTCACCTGCTTCCCATGAAATTGTAAATAAAAACAACTTCACGCCATTCACAATACTAGGGAAGATAGAGGTCATGACAAATCCTTTCAACTTACCTTTCACGGAAGACATTTTCTTTTGGGACATTTTCTTTTGGGACATTTTCTTTTGGGACAGAGTGACAAGATGTGAGCCTATCACAGTTTATATCTAAGCCGCCTATATTAATCGTACATATAATAAATAAATAAGTAAAGATCTTCACGCCATTCCCAATACAGGGGTAGACTTAGGTCTAGGCACTTAAGTCCTTTCGTCCCACATTTCAACGAAAATATTTTAGGGACAACTTGACAGGTGGTTAGCCCGTCGCCGTCTTTATGTCCGAGCCAAGGACATAAATCATAAATAGGTTTTTGAAAAAAACCATTTGGTACGAGCCTAACATTTGAGGATCGAACTCGTCCTTGACTCGAATTCCAATCACCAAACCACTCTGCTTAACTTGATGAATCTTTTGTTAAATAAAAAAGTTGTTTCCTTTCAATTATTTATATTGAAATTATTATCACCTTCTTATTCAGCACTGAAGGGTGTCTACGTTTTACGTATAACACAAAAACGATACAGTAAGAGTAGTTTAATACAAAATAACTCAATCTAATGTAAGTCGGTCTGGTAATTACTTTGGACTTGCCTGAAGGCACTTGAGGTCAAATATTTATTCGCTTGTAATTTTGATTTTGGCAAGTCATTAGTGTTCGCATTGACTCTTGTGTTCTGAAATGAGGTAGTACCTTTAAGTTTATAGTACAAGTTAAAGAAAAAGGGAGGCCAACTCTGAACAAAAAATTAAATCAGCACAAAAATTTTTTATTATAATACTTAATTCATATCATACACAATTTTTGTTTTAATTCACATTGTAATAAAGTTAGTAATGTTGAGTCTGTGCCCAACGAGTTTTAATTTGTATTTTACTAGTGTGTTTTAATTCTGACTAAATAAAACAACAGAATCAAGTTACAGATTGTATCCTTGGCTTGTCCTTATTGCCGTCGAAATATAGACGTCGATATATAAAAAAATAACAAAATACGGTTAAGATTAAGCATTGCTAAGCATACAAATGTGTGCTGCTAGATTATGAGTTTCAAAATCCCCGTCTTAATTGCATTTACTGTTTATGTTTTCATAACAATGTTTTAATTCTTCTATTTACCTAATAATAATTTCAGAAAACAAGAGTCAATACAAAAGAAAATGTTATATAAACTAGTTTAAACAGACCGACAAAGGCTACAAAATTATTGCTCGCGACGTTAAGTATTTTATTTGCTTTTTAATTTAAATAAAGTTTTGTAAAAAATAAACTAATTACACGTTAAATATTACACCTAGTTCAGACTGAATAATATGAGAAATGTACGAAATGACGATGATTTATGAATGTTTCGAACTTTACATTTAAGTATTGTACCATAATCATTAATCACTAAGTTATTCAATTGTTATTATATCGTGTAAAGTACTCAGTCTGAAAATTGCATAAACATATCATAAATTTACGTACAAAAGCAAATTGTCCAAATCGTATATTACCAATTCCGTTTGATACGGTCGCGTTCTGCGTTTACGCATTAATTACAAGTTTTACAGGATATTAAATAATCTCTTTTCATTCTTCTATTCTCGGAAATATTCTTTAAATAAACATAAAAATAAACTATTATAATTTACGAAGATAGATAATTTTTAATTTTCCTTTAGCTCAGCAGCTTCATGCGAAATAATAAATGTTCTGAACATTATGTGTTTTAAATCCTTTTGAAAATAAAATGGCAAGTATAAGCATTTATTTGAATTGTTAAAGTAAGTAAGTACTTTGCAGAAACCACTTTCATATCAGTAAAGTACAAAATCCTTCACGGCTTATAAACTATATTAATTTCATTCTATATTTTTGAACACTATCCAAACGTCACATTTATCTTTTAATATTATCTTTATAAATGCACTTGTTATCAATTTTATTTTATTCTATGATAAAAGACGAACATTATTTGAAATTTGCCAAAAAAATGCGCTGCAGAGATAAAACTCGTCACATAAACACTGAATGACCGTTGACGGTTTTTTTATGGCGGGAAAAAAAAATGATATGACTTTATTTAAAAAAAATGTTACTTAATTGGTAATTGAAAAAGAAACACCTACAGTAATTGAATACTCGAAAATACTGAAAGAAAGATGGCATCGCTTACATGGAAAGCTTACATTTACTTCTTTGGTGTGGTGTCATTTATTTAAACCATGTTTGATTCCGCTGCTATTGGACGCTATACGGTTGGCGTACTAAATTATCACTAAGATTATTCACTAGGGCATTATACTACAAAACTGATATTAACAAAACCTTACCTCAACGAGACAGTGTACATACACCATTTTTACACATTACAATGCATGAAAAACTCGCATAAAGCTTATTAACCATAAATCTAATATTCTTCAACGTAACTAATTCCTATTATTTAACAATTCTATATTTACATAACCTAAGATTATATACACAATGGAATCATTGAGATCATTACAATGTTGCCTTCTTACAAGTGATCATACGCAAAGCGTAACTAACATTATAAATAAAAATAATACTTTATAGTAGACTGGTTTGGTACACTTCGATTCACGAAGGCTCACGCACATGAGGTATTTACTGTAATCAATTTTCTTTTTTAATTTAAATAAAGTTTTGTAAAAAATAAACTAATTACACGTTAAATATTACACCTAGTTCAGACTGAATAATATGAGAAATGTACGAAATGACGATGATTTATGAATGTTTCGAACTTTACATTTAAGTATTGTACCATAATCATTAATCACTAAGTTATTCAATTGTTATTATATCGTGTAAAGTACTCAGTCTGAAAATTGCATAAACATATCATAAATTTACGTACAAAAGCAAATTGTCCAAATCGTATATTACCAATTCCGTTTGATACGGTCGCGTTCTGCGTTTACGCATTAATTACAAGTTTTACAGGATATTAAATAATCTCTTTTCATTCTTCTATTCTCGGAAATATTCTTTAAATAAACATAAAAATAAACTATTATAATTTACGAAGATAGATAATTTTTAATTTTCCTTTAGCTCAGCAGCTTCATGCGAAATAATAAATGTTCTGAACATTATGTGTTTTAAATCCTTTTGAAAATAAAATGGCAAGTATAAGCATTTATTTGAATTGTTAAAGTAAGTAAGTACTTTGCAGAAACCACTTTCATATCAGTAAAGTACAAAATCCTTCACGGCTTATAAACTATATTAATTTCATTCTATATTTTTGAACACTATCCAAACGTCACATTTATCTTTTAATATTATCTTTATAAATGCACTTGTTATCAATTTTATTTTATTCTATGATAAAAGACGAACATTATTTGAAATTTGCCAAAAAAATGCGCTGCAGAGATAAAACTCGTCACATAAACACTGAATGACCGTTGACGGTTTTTTTATGGCGGGAAAAAAAAATGATATGACTTTATTTAAAAAAAATGTTACTTAATTGGTAATTGAAAAAGAAACACCTACAGTAATTGAATACTCGAAAATACTGAAAGAAAGATGGCATCGCTTACATGGAAAGCTTACATTTACTTCTTTGGTGTGGTGTCATTTATTTAAACCATGTTTGATTCCGCTGCTATTGGACGCTATACGGTTGGCGTACTAAATTATCACTAAGATTATTCACTAGGGCATTATACTACAAAACTGATATTAACAAAACCTTACCTCAACGAGACAGTGTACATACACCATTTTTACACATTACAATGCATGAAAAACTCGCATAAAGCTTATTAACCATAAATCTAATATTCTTCAACGTAACTAATTCCTATTATTTAACAATTCTATATTTACATAACCTAAGATTATATACACAATGGAATCATTGAGATCATTACAATGTTGCCTTCTTACAAGTGATCATACGCAAAGCGTAACTAACATTATAAATAAAAATAATACTTTATAGTAGACTGGTTTGGTACACTTCGATTCACGAAGGCTCACGCACATGAGGTATTTACTGTAATCAATTTTTCTTTAATTTTTGGCGCCAAAACTATTGATAGTCGAAACTCCAGTTGATTTTTTTTATAATATAATGTGTCGTTATATACAATCAGGTATTGCACAAAGATAACATCAAAAAAAAAACCAGTGGAATTACAGAACTATTGCACATAATTCCGAAACTGCAAACATCTATACATCGTCTTTAGTTACGCGCGTTAACCAAATCTCTCCTTAACGAGGAACATAAGTTTCTTCTTGCCTTTGTATTTGAGTTTGATTTCTTGCAGGAGCGCCGCGAACTGGTGTGGTCCGTCATGGGCCAGAGCGAATGTGTCACGGGCTTTACCTGTCAATTGTAGCATTATAATTAGTCAAATATATATTATATTAATAGTCACGATAGCCGAGTGGTTGATTTCGAGTCGGGAGAGCCGAGTTCGATACTCAGGTAGGCTAGTACCAATGGGTTTTTTCAACTTATGTACTTACGTACGTAACGTTGTAACTTATGTACGATTTATTTATACGGCGACGGGCTCCCCACCTATCATGTTATTGCGAAAACATCTTCGGTGGAAGGTGGGTCGAGGGGACTTAATTGTCTAGAGTAGATCTCTGTCTACCCCTGTATTGGGAATTGCGTAAAGATATTTATTTATTTCAAAAAAAGTGGAAATCGATTAGATGCTTTTGGGGTTCATCGTGAGCAATGTGTCACAAGAATTATATATAACACTAGCGGTGCATAGCGGCTTTGCCTGCGATTTAAAAGTTTACGCGGGAACTATTATTTTTTAAAATAAAAGTCGCTTAAATGACTACTATTAACATCAGCTATCTGCCAGTGGAAGTCCCGTTAAAGTCATTTTATTAGGTCCTAATTTTAATTATTATTAGATTTTTTTGTCACGATATAGCCGAGGTCGTAGTAGCGTGTAGAAGGCACGCAAGTATACGCAGCCGAGGTCGTAGTAGCATGTAGAAGGCACGCAAGTATACGCAGCCGAGGTCGTAGTAGCGTGTAGAAGGCACGCAAGTATACGCAGCCGAGGTCGTAGTAGCGTGTAGAAGGCACGCACGTATAAGTAGCCGAGGTCGTAGTAGCGTGTAGAAGGCACGCACGTATACGCAGCCGAGGTCGTAGTAGCGTGTAGAAGGCACGCACGTATACGTAGCCGAGGTCGTAGTAGCGTGTAGAAGGCACGCACGTATACGTAGCCGAGGTCGTAGTAGCATGTAGAAGGCGCGCACGTATACGTAGCCGAGGCCGTAGTGGCGTGTAGAAGGCACGCACGTACACGCAGCCGAGGTCGTAGTAGCGTGTAGAAGGCACGCACGTATAAGTAGCCGAGGTCGTAGTAGTGCGTTGAAGGCACGCACGTATACGTAGCCGAGGTCATAGTAGCGTGTAGAAGGCACGCACGTATACGTAGCCGAGGCCGTAGTGGCGTGTAGAAGGCACGCACGTATACGTAACCGAGGTCGTAGTGGCGTGTAGAAGGCACGCACGTATACGTAGCCGAGGTCATAGTAGCGTGTAGAAGGCACGCAAGTATACGCAGCCGAGGTCGTAGTAGCATGTAGAAGGCACGCAAGTATACGAAGCCGAGGTGGTAGTAGTGCGTAAAAGGCACGCACGTATACGTAACCGAGGTCGTAGTGGCGTGTAGAAGACACGCACGTATACGTAGCCGAGGCCGTAGTGGCGTGTAGAAGGCACGCACGTATACGTAGCCGAGGCCGTAGTGGCGTGTAGAAGGCACGCACGTATACGTAGCCGAGGCCGTAGTGGCGTGTAGAAGGCACGCACGTAAACGCAGCCGAGGTCGTAGTAGCGTGTAGAAGGCACGCACGTATACGTAGCCGAGGCCGTAGTGGCGTGTAGAAGGCACGCACGTATACGTAGCCGAGGCCGTAGTGGCGTGTAGAAGGCACGCACATATACGTAGCCGAGGTCGTAGTAGCATGTAGAAGGCACGCACGTATACGTAGCCGAGGTCGTAGTAGCGTGTAGAAGGCGAGCGCACGTATCCGAGGTCGTAGTGGTGCGCAGAAGGCACGCACGTATACGTAGCCGAGGTCGTAGTGGTGCGCAGAAGGCGCGCACGTATACGTAGCCGAGGCCGTAGTGGCGTGTAGAAGGCGAGCGCACGCAGCCGAGGTCGTAGTAGCGTGTAGAAGGCGAGCGCACGCAGCCGAGGTCGTAGTAGCGTGTAGAAGGCGAGCGCACGCAGCCGAGGTCGTAGTAGCGTGTAGAAGGCACGCACGTATAAGTAGCCGAGGTCGTAGTAGTGCGTTGAAGGCACGCACGTATACGTAGCCGAGGTCATAGTAGCGTGTAGAAGGCACGCAAGTATACGCAGCCGAGGTCGTAGTAGCATGTAGAAGGCACGCAAGTATACGAAGCCGAGGTGGTAGTAGTGCGTAAAAGGCACGCACGTATACGTAACCGAGGTCGTAGTGGCGTGTAGAAGGCACGCACGTATACGTAGCCGAGGTCGTAGTAGCATGTAGAAGGCACGCAAGTATACGAAGCCGAGGTGGTAGTAGTGCGTAAAAGGCACGCACGTATACGTAACCGAGGTCGTAGTGGCGTGTAGAAGACACGCACATATACGTAGCCGAGGTCGTAGTTGCATGTAGAAGGCACGCAAGTATACGCAGCCGAGGTAGTAGTGGTGCGTAGAAGGCACGCACATATACGTAGCCGAGGTCGTAGTAGAGCGTATAAGGCACGCAGCCAAGGTCGTAGTAGCGTGTAGAAGGCACGCAAGTATACGCAGCCGAGGTCGTATTAGTGTGTAGAAGGCACGCAGCCAAGGTCGTAGTAGTGTGTAGAAGGCGAGCGCACGTATCCGAGGTCGTAGTAGCGTGTAGAAGGCGAGCGCACGCAGCCGAGGTCGTAGTGGGGTGTAGAAGGCACGCACCCGCACGCCGCAGAAGTGGTAGTAGTGGATAGAGGGAGAGAAAGAGAGAGATATTCGTTTATTCGTGTACCAAATACAACACAAAGATGAAAATAAATATATAACGAAATAAGGAAACCTGATAATAAATAGTCTAACTAATATAGTAAATATTCCTAATGTGTCAATCCGTGCTGCAGCACGAGACGAGACCACGAAATTGATTTTCAGTCTGACAGTAGTAATGTGTAGAAAGAGAGAGAGAGAGAGAGAGATTCGTTTATTCGTGGACCAAAGATGAAAATAAATAAATGACGAAATTAGGAAACCTGATAATAAATAGTCTAACTAATATAAATATGTATAGTATAAGTAATATAACTCTAACTAAAATTAAAAATCACGATAGACTCGGCTATCGGTTGGGTGGTCGGAACTACGAGTCGAGAGAACCGATTTCGATCCCCTGATAGCAGGCTCGTAACAATGGGTTTTTCTAAAACTTACGTACGAATCATATCGTTGGCTTGGACATAAAGATGACGACGGGCTCACCACCTGTCACGTTGTTCCGAAAATATCTTCGGTGGAAGGTGGGGCGAAGGGACTTAATTATCTAGACTAGACCTCTATCTACTCCTGTATTGGGAATTGCGTGAAGATATATTTTTTTTATTCTAAATATTATTCCAAATATGCCTGATGTGACAATCCGTGCTGCAGCACGCGACGAGTCCACGAAATTGATTTTCAATCCGAACCTTACATACTTTATTGTACACCACACATGTTATAGTTATAATTATAGATACGAATTTTCAATGAGGCAGTCTTATCGCTCAAGAGCGACCTCTTCCAGACAACCTTAGGGAAAGGGAAACTGAATTAAGACTTTCAAAGAAGGTTAATAATGATGATGGGTCTCTCTGAGTTCCGAGTGCTTTCTGTTTCTAGTACCTGTTTATTGAAACTTAAGTGACCTACCAGAACCGGCGCGCATTGCACGTTCTTCACGAGCAGCGGCAACATCGCCTGCAGCTCAGCCCTGCCGAGCGAGTGCGCGAGCGCGACCGCCCAGTGAATGTCTGCTATCGCCGGGTGGCTATCCTGCAAAGCAAATATACAAATGATTAGAATTTCTCAAATTGGGCGTAATCAGAGATGTGGACGATTCGCTCTTTTCGAACCGTATTTCATCGGAAGTTACTTATTTGGGAAAAAGTGGTGTGCGGTGAGACCGACTCTGTTTTAGTGTCTAAGCTTTATAGTAAATATAAACGATACAAATCCTAGACGAACATCGAAAACACTAATTCGGCTGTCAGAAATAGATGAAGCTCCATAACGCTCGCCACCAGTTGAATTACAGGCGCATGGCGAGCATGGCGAGCGTGGCGAGGCGCATGGCGAGCGTGGCGAGGCGCATGGCGAGCGTGGTCAAGTCGCATGGCGAGCGTGGCGAGGCGCATGGCGAGCGTGGCGAGGCGCATGGCGAGCGTGGCAAGTCGCATGGCGAGCGTGGCGAGGCGCATTGCGAGCGTGGCGAGGCGCGCGTCGCCGCTGCACGCACCTGGTTGTAGTGCAGGTGCAGGTTGCGCATGGCGAGCGTGGCGAGGCGCATGGCGCGCGCCGGCTGGCCGCGCTGCTCCATGTAGCGCGCCACGGCGAACAGCTGGCTGGAGGCGAGCGCGCCCCGCGCCGCGGCGCCACCCACGGCCGCACACGCGGCCTCGAACGCGCCGGCCGAGCCCTCGCACACCGACAGTGCGCTCAGCGCACAGCCGGGCGGGTCCTGACAAGAGTGCTCAAGTTATTGTCAGACCAAGAGCAGCTGGTTCGTGTTACATCCAGGGGATGGAAAAAAGTAAAATTACACCGGTCTTAATTTACTCTTTATTATATTATCAAAGATAATATATTAATAATATATTATATTTATAATATATTATAATATTCTTCTATATTATCAAAGATAATAGAAAAACAAAACAACAATTCAAGCATTAGTTTAGCGAATATTCATTATTCAACCATGGGGGTAACGCTGGGCTATTAAGATGTGATAAGGATACATTTTGCTGAATCTATACTCTATCCTCATGATAAAATTAAAAAAACTAATAGTTACTCGCTACAGACACTTATTAGACGCCATATTAAACACGAATATTAAATTACACACACACAAAATAAATATAATAATTTCGCTCAATATCTTATGAGGACAAGACCTGATCCAATAGAATCTCTGAATTACTTCAATTCATTCCTTTCAAACAACGGACAAAATCTGTCTCTGCAGTTATATCCGATTCAAATACCTCACAGGAGTGCTTAGCGTCGAAGATCGCGCTCCGATATAAAATTCAGAATTCAGCATTCTTTAATCCCATTGATCCAATAGAGGTAATTAGCCTAATAGAAAAACTTGATTGCATTTGGCTTAGATGGAGTAGGCAATGGATTATTAAAAGCTGCAAAGTATATAGTCCACCCCTTATCCTTCATATTTAATTTAAGTTTATCACTAGCTCTTTTCCAAGCAAATGGCAAACAGATTTGATTACTGCAATTAACAAAAGATGAACCTAGTAATTTTCGTCTCATTTCTCTTCTTGGGTCGATCTCCAAGCTTCTCGAAAAACTTTCTTAAACTTATTTTGATAGACAAAAAGGCAGTTTGGTTTTCGAGAGAGAAGATCAACGGAAGACGCAGCATCATCGGTAATTAGTTCGGTCGCTGTTCATCTTTATAAAGGCTGTGCTTTCATAGGTGTATTTGTAGACCTTAAAAAGGCCTTCGATACTGTCTCCGTTCCCATCCTTGTACGAAAGCTTAATTGGAAGGTATGAGGAGTATGCACTCGACTGGTTCCGAAGTTATTTGACGGGCAGATAACAATATCTAAAAATTAACAACTATATTAGCTCTGTATCAGATGTGCCGTTTGGCGTGCCTCAAGGCAGTATCTTGGGCCCAACTCTTTTTCTCTCCTACATCAGTGAATTATGACTAGATTTAGGCTCTGCTGAAATAGTGTGCTATGCTGATCATACCACTATTATATTTGAAGCCACTGAATGTTCTGAAGCCTTTCTTAACGCAGACTATTGCATTTTATAACTGCGCACGTAATCTTCTCTACATAAATATCTCGAAAACCAAATTTCTGTTTTTTTTTTTTAAACAGCCTATTCTGCTCTAACATCTAATCAACCTATAAACGGTGTACCAAATACGGTGGCAGCTGCCATAACATTTATGGATGTAATTTCTCAAAAATTATACGAAATTCCGAAATAGAATATCTCGGAATACTTATAGCTTATTTTTCGTTACATATAAGATTAGTCGCAACTAATGCTACTAACTAAGAACTAAATAAGAGCCGCAGCTCGCATTAGAAAGCTTATTTAGGTCATAAAGCTCCACCGCTCATGTACAGAACGTAAAACTGTGAAGATGGTCTATTTCTCAATAGCTCAGTCTGTAGTAACTTACTGCATTTCGCTTTGGGGTGCCTCAGCTAAAACTCATATAATGTAACTAGAAATAGTTCAGAGATCCGTTCTTAAAGTTGAGATGAGAAAACCTTTCCGAAAGAGTCTCAGGTCCTCTACATCCGACAATTTTATATGCATGTCCTTCGCCGCGCCAGAATTTTATCTATTGCATGATAAACGCTAGTTTTTCCATAAAATGGGTAAAAATACTAGCGCCATCTAGCAATTGAAATGATCAACAAAGTGCATTGGAAGTAAAATGCCAAGGAAGGGCGGTGATACCTTGGCGGCGCACTGCAGCGCCAGAGTGCGAGCACACGCGCTGAGCTTCTCTTGCTGCTCGAAGCTGAGCCCGAGGCGCAGCGCCGTGGCGTGCGACATGGCCGCCGCCGCCACCGGGCCCGTCGCCTCCGTCGGCGTGAACAGCTCGTACCTGCCACGGGGCGACGCTAACTCTTAATGCTTTTTTTATAGAAGAGGCAGGCAAACGAGCAGGCGGCTCACGTGATGGTAAGTGATTACCGCCGCCCATGAACACCCGTAATACCAGAGGCATAACAGATAAGCAGAGCGTTGCCGTTAATTGGGGAAGGTGGGTGTGTGGGCCTCCGGTTAGCTGCACTCACCAGACGAAACGCAGAAGTTTGTTAGACTTCTACTTCACGCCGGTATTCTGTGAGGTCTTGGTACTTCCCCGGTCGAGCCGGCCCATTCATGCAACAACAAAAGCTGATACCTGGCTCTAACACTGTTGCCATAACATTCTTCAGAGCATTTTGATGGACCTAGAGATTGAGATATTGACAAGTATGTAACTATAATCAACGTATGTTATTTTTCAATAGCTCACCAGTTCTGCATAATAGAGAGCAGTGCGTCGAGGCCGAGCTCCGTCGCGCACGTGACCAGCCAGCGGACCATCTCTCGACGCCGCCAATTTACTGAGGAGAGCGTCATCCGCAACACCTGAAAGAAAGTAACAAAGTTAATCACTTGATTTCGCAGCGCGCGCTGCCCGGCAGTGCAGTGCAGTGCAGTGCAGTGAAGTGCAGTGCAGTGCAGTGCGGTACGTACCTGCAGGCCCAGCTCGAAGGCGGCGGCGAGCAGGTCGCGGTGGTGGTGGGGCGCGTCGGGCGGCGCGGCGTGGCGCAGCGCGTCCTGCGCCAGCCGGAACAGCTGCGCGGCGGAGCGCACGTGCCGCTGCGCCGCCGCCAGCGCCGCGCGCAGCCGCGCCGGCGTGCCGCGGGCCGCGCCTGCGAGTGTTACCACACTATGACCACCCGCATATACAAAATAATAGACACTCATACGCCAACAGTCAATGGCGCTGCGAAACGTGACCGCAAGTCCCATGTCTGACTCGATACTGGTAGAATGCTCCATCCGCATATACAAAATAATAGAAACACTTAATCGTCAACAGTCAATAGCGCTGCGAAACGTGACATCGCAAGTCCCATGACTGACTTTTTACTGGCGGAATTCTATCAAAAGTCGGCATAAACCAAAAGAGAAGAAGAACATTGCAAGTGGCCAGTTAGACACTATTTTCGGAAACTATTCAGACACAATTTGACATATAAACATTGCAGTTCCATTTGAAGTTGAGACGAGCACTAGTGGGAGAATAAGAGTTCTAGAGAGTAACAAGAATAGAGTAACCAGTTTTCTGTATAAAAGTTTAAAAGAAAAAAAGCAGCGGAGGCGGACCGACCTAGCAGCGCGCTGGCCAGCGCGGCCTGCTGCTGCTCGGCGTGCTGCAGCGTGTGCCAGGCGCCCGCGCCGCACGCCGAGCCGCACGCCGAGCCGCACGCCGCGCCGCAGTCGCCGCCCGTGTCCAGCGTGTACGCTTCCTCCACCATCGGTAGCCTGCGAGAGATCCACGTGCGCACCGTTTAATACTAAGTCACGCTTTGGGAAGATTTATTAAAAAAACAAATTGTGCACTATTAAAGTATACTGTGCCTATTTGTGGGGAATAAAGAGATGTTTCCAAAAAGAAGGTTTCGTAATGTTTTATGATGGCATAATTTATCATGGGTATAATTAGGTTAAGATATTATCGAAAATAATTATTGACGACCTCCGTGGACAAGTGCCGTACAAACCGGTTCTTATGTAGTCCCATGCCAGCTCGAGGTCTCGGGTTCGAATCGAACGGGTCGATGCAGGAAATCACTTTTCAACATGTTGTCGAGTCTGTCTGAATGTTTTTGGTAACTTGTTTGGTTTCTAATTCCGCAAAACAATACTTACGGATCAGGGCAACGTATATCCCGTTGTCGCAATCTATGTATACTCCAATGTACACATGTGCAATCAAAAACAGTGTGGAACGTTTGGCTGGTCCGTACCTCATCGCGCGCAATCCGACCCGGTACGCGAGGTCCGGGTCGTTGGGCAGCAGCGCGAGGAAGAGATAGCGCGCGAACGTGTGCGCGGGCGCGGAGCGCGGGTGCACGCGCGCGCCCAGGCACGAGCTCGCCCCGCCGGCCAGCAGCGCGCCCGCCACGCGCGCGCACACGCCCGCCACCGCCTCGCCCTCCACGCGCTGCAGCGCCGCGATCAGCCGCTCCTCCTGCGTTACACGTCGCTCTCTCAGACGGTGACAGAACCGAGTGTTCACAACAAACACGCGATGTATGGCGAATATCAATAAGATGTCTACTACTGTCGCACGCACGAACACACGCGTCAGTTACACACACACCGCCCGCTTAGATTAGCGCAGCCCGAGTGGTGACATCAAACCCGCAATGTAATATGTCAATAAGATATAAAAGTCACGATAACCCAGGTGGCAGGCCCGTACCTGTGGGTTTTTCAAAAACTTGTGTACGAATTATATCGTTGGCTTGGACATGAAGACGGCGACGGGCTCACCGCCTGTCACGCTGTGCCGAAAATATCTTCGATGGAAAGTGAATCTGTATTGGGAACTGCGTGAAGATATTTATTTAATAATAAGAAATCTATCACACCGCCTGCTTAGATTAGCGCTGCCAGAGTGTTCTAATCAAACACGTAATGTATATCAGTATATCAATAACAATATGTCTCCTCCTATTGCACACACGCACACCGCCCGCTCAGAGGCGTGCAGCCTCCGAGTGTTCACCTCAAACCCGCAATGTACATCGAACATCAATAAGATATCTCCTCCTATCTCTCTCACACACACACACACGCATCAGTTACACTCACACCGCCCTTTCAGAGGCTCAGTTATGATGTTAACTATAACTTACCTTACTTCAGGCATCAAAACAATTGTTACGATTTTTAACACAAGATCATAAGACCTAATAATAAGTATGTAGGAACAAAAGTATGTTTATAACAAAAATAGTATTTTTTTATAGAAAAAAGAATAATAATAAAAAAATTTACCTACCATAAAAAGTCATAAAAATTTATGCTAGTCCGAGAGGCCGTTCTATCCATACGATTTTTTATAAATTAAAAGTTTTAGCTCACATTTCTCTCAATATTGAGCATTTGCCCATTAAAATTGATTTCGTATTAGTGCTTAACACATAGTTAAAAAGTTACGATAGCCGAGTGGTTGGGTGATTGGAATTTCGAGTCAAGAGACCCGAGTTCGATCCACAGGTGGTAGAAGCGTACCAATGTAATTTTAAAGAACTTACGAAACGTACGAATTATATCGTTGGCTTGGACATAAAGACGGCGACGGGCTCGCCACCTGTCACGTTGTCCCGAAAATGCCTTCGGTGGAAGGTGGGTCGAAGTGACTTAATTGTCTAGACAAGACCTCTGTCTACCCCTGTATTGGAAATAGTATACATTCAACTTGACTTTTAATGC
The DNA here is from genome assembly GCA_029286605.1 of Sericinus montela. Lineage (NCBI taxonomy): Eukaryota > Metazoa > Arthropoda > Insecta > Lepidoptera > Papilionidae > Sericinus > Sericinus montela. The sequence goes on along the minus strand of JAGSMR010000074.1, from coordinate 463,046 downwards.
TGTAGAGCAACAGGTCGTTAAAGGTAGGCAGTTAAAGTTATTTAAAATGATTACTTTGACCAAATAGTTAATTACCTGTTTACAGTACCGCTCTTGCGCGTAAAGGCCATTAGGAAGCATGCGCTGCATGCCCAAACCCAACAATGCTGCTTCCAGAGCCAAGGCAAGGTAGGTCTCTTCAGGGTTCTTACTGCCAGCCACGGGGACATGTTGATACCTGTAATTAAATTAAACCCTGCTTTTTAGAATGCTAGATTAGGTATTTTTTGGGTATTCAAGGGTGTGTGAGTGTGACAGAGACAGGGACAGGCAGAGATTGTATGGATTACTTTATTCCAAATAGATCAAAATATAGTGTTTCATAAATAGTAATAAAAAGTCTTTAGTCATTAATTATTTACTTTCAAGAAGCATAGTCAAGTGCTGCGATTTGGTTGTTTTAGCAGATAAATTTACACCATAAGAGACATTCTTCTTGTAGTGAATTATTTAATGTGTGCTTGGTTGTTATGTCAACGTTTTTTATTTAAACTTATTTTTTTATATTTTCATGCAATTCTCCATACTAGGTTAGGCAAAGGTCCCTTTCGAACCGATTTTCACTTTCAGAAGCATATATGTTACATTTTCCCACATGCACAATTATTTTAATTTACCATGTGCACAATAAAACGTACAAAATGGCGGACTTAATGCCAACCAGTCTTTGTTAACGTAATGTAATAGTTTACGTTCAACGAACGTCTACACAAAGTAAGAGTAAGTGAAGTAAGGGGCACCTTGGCGGCAGGCCGGTGTTTGGTTCCTCGTCGAGGTACGTGTGCAGGCGAGGCGAGGCGCGCTGGTCGTCCGGCGCCAGACACGCGTCCGCCAGGCACTCGTGCACGCACCACACTGCCTCCAGCGCCCAGCCGGTCCAGCCGCGGCTGTCTGCGGACGCACACGCACTCAGTTGTTGTTTTTACGCCACTAGATGGCGCTGGTTGGCGTTTTACATTGCGATATCGTGTGGCTTAGGCGAAGTTTATAAAAGATTGTTTGATACTTTTAGTACGTAAGCTCACTTCCCTGCTCATGTATAAGGTTTTTCTCGTTAACAAAGGTCGGAATTACTCACAACTTTTCTTAAATGTCACCTTCGGAATTTAGTTCTCTCGATATGCTTCTCTATACGTGATTCGAGTTGAACACTTACATATTACGACGGGAAGACCACAAAACAGTCGGTTTATGCGTAAACCGGTTTTGTTCATATAAAAGAATACGAAGGCTTCTTTTCTCCAAACATCGAGCTTTACTAATGATAAAACCTTAACTGGGTTCGGTTGGAACATTACAACTTAATAGGTATGCATATTATAATTATGCATAAGTTACATGAATTCTTACTAAGTCATTGAGTAAGAATTCACGTAACTTACTCACTAAATCTTATAACGTTAGACTTGTACATGATGTCAAAAGGGACGATACGATCTCTAGCGAACGCTGGAGCGCTCGCATATCGACTAGGTACGTATTGCTTGTTTAGGTGTCTGGCGAGCTCACCCCGTCCGATGCAGCGCTGCGAGTGCGACAGCGCGCAGGTTGCCGCGGAGGGTAGGCAGGCGCCCGAGTCCATGTGCGCGCACAGAAGCGACAGCTTGGCGCGCTCGCACAGCCCGCCGCTCGAAGACGCCTCGCCGCCGCCCGCGCTCTGCCACCGCTGTTGTGCTACCTCCTGTCGCACACAAAGCTTCCCCGGTCACTACCAACAACTACGTGGGTGAGTACAAGTAGGTAATGAGTATATGCACATAGTGAGTATAGGTAGGAGGTGAGAATATGTAAGCAGTGAGTATATGTAAGCAGTAAGGACTTGTATAAATAGGCAGTGAATACATTTAAACAGGGAGTGGATACAGGCAGATAGTGAGTGTATGTAAACAGACAGTGAGTGTATGTGAACAGACGGTACTGGTAAGTAGTGAGTGTTTGTAGGCAGTGAGTGTAGGTAGGTAATGAATATTTGCATTTAGTCAGTATAGGTAGGCGGTAAGTATAAGTAGGCAGTGAACATTGTAGACAGGGAGTAAGTACAAGCATACAGTGAGTGTATATGTAAGCAGCGAATATTGGTAAGTTGTGAATATTTGTAAGCTGTGAGTCTATGTAAGCAGTGAGTACACGTAAGCAGTGAGTGTAGACAGGCGGTATGGTTAGGTAGTGAGTATATGTAAGCAGTGAGTACACGTAAGCAGTGAGTGTAGACAGGCGGTATGGTTAGGCAATGAGTATATGTAAGAAGTGAGTACATGTAAGCAGCGAGTATATGAAAGCAGTGAGTATATGTAAGAAGTGAGTATATGTAAGAAGTGAGTATATGTAAGCAGTGAGTATATGTAAGCAGTGAGTACAAGTAAGCAGTGAGTACACGTAAGCAGTGAGTACACGTAAGTAGTGAGTACATGTAAGCAGTGAGTGTATGTAAGCAGTGAGTATATGTAAGGAGTGTGTATGAGCAGTGGGGGGCTGGCGGCGCACCTGTCGGTGGCGCATTGCGCGCGCGGCGCTGACGGCGAGGCGCAGCGCGGCGGGCGCGCGGCCGTGCGCGCGCAGCGCCTCGATGCGCGCGCCCACCACCGGCAGGTGCTCTGCAACGAGCGCGACGATCATTTACCCACCCACCATTGATGTAAAAATAATATCTTCACGCAATTCCCAATACGGGGGTAGACAGACGTCTAGTCTAGACAATTAAGTCCCTTCGACCCACCCTCGAGCGAAGATATTTTCGGGACAACGTGACAGGTGGTGAGCCCGTCGCCGTCTTTATGTCCAAGCCAACGATACAATTCGTACATAAGTTTATGAAAAACCCATTGGTACGTGGCTGCCACCTGGGGATCCAACTCGGGTCTCTTGAATCGAAATTCCGACCACCCAACCACTCGGCTATCGTGAACAGCAGTCTTACAACTATAATTCCCGTATTAAAAAAACAATGTTTGCAGCAGTGTCACTCAAACCTTTAATTTTTAGTTTCATCGAGTTACTGATGATCGTTCCACCTAAATAAATACACACGCGTTCACAATGTAGCAAGCCATGTCTATATAAATCTGGATGACAGATGAGACCAAAATTAGGTCCTTAACAAACTTAAAATACAGTATGTTGAAGCACTGACCATGCCACAGCGGCTGCCCGAGGTCGTTGAACTTGGGGTGGGGCTGCAGAGTGGTGGCCCCGGAGCCGCCCGCTTTGTGGGGCTTCTCAGACTCGCAGTACTCGTCGCTGCTCAGAATATTCTTGAGGTGCTCATTTTCCCAGGATATGTCGACCGCGTCCAACGCCCTGGTAATGTGAATTTGAGATTAAAATAAAAACATCGATATGGAGAACTCAGTTGCCTAAAAAAAGTTTTATTTTATTCCACTCTACGCATAAAATAAATCTATAGGGAGAACTTAGTTGCTTAAAAAGGTTTATTCATATATCTTCACGCAATTCCCAATACAGGGGTAGACAGAGGTCTAGTCTAGACAATTAAGTCCCTTCGACCCACCTTCCACCGAAGATATTTTCGGGACAACGTGACAGGTGGTGAGCCCGTCGCCGCCTTTATGTCCAAGCCAACGATGAAATTCGTACATAAGTTTTTGAAAAACTCATTGGTACTGCCACCTGGGGATCGAACTCGGGTCTCTCGACTCGAAATTCCGACCCCCCATCAACTCGGCTATCGTGACTTAAAAAATGTTTATTTAATTCACTACGCATAATAGAATTCTGCATTCTATTATATACTCTGTGATAACGGTATAAGAATTATTGCCCCTCCTTTCTTCCCGTGGGTGTCGTAGGAGGCGACTAAGGGAGCTTTGAATATTTAGTATTTACTTAGCACTAACTTTGAATATCTTAATGGCAATGGATAGATGGCGAGATAACCATCTCTAAAAATATCAGACTATTATAATTAGACCGAAATGGGCAGCAGCGTCTGAGGTGCGAGTGGACTGATGCTGCGATTGCCAATCCGTCGGCCAAGCGTGGCGATTATGGCAAATCCTCCATAGGGAGATACCTATGACCTGCAGTGGACTTTAACAGGCCGTTATGTATGTATGTATCTATTCTATTGTATAAAACCGCATATATTCTGCATCTGCATGGAACGGAACGAAACTTTGGATGCATAATCAGTACAGATTGGAGCATATTAAGAATATCTCATCTGCGCATGGATGTCATAAATGGCAAAACAGTTTTAAAAATTCACTCATTCACAAACTCACTTGTGAAAAACAGTCCTAGGAGTGTTCTGTGGCGGAGTCCTTTGATTGTGAAGCCTCAGTCTCTTACTTGCTCTTCTGTATTCTCTCTCGTAACTGTAAAAGTAAATAATAACTAATATTTATTACGCGTAGTACAATAAACATTAATATTAAACTTGTAGGAAATTTATTTTCTTTTTTTATGTACATTTAAATTCCAATATTTAGGACGGCGTGATTAAGCTGTTAGGAATCCTAATGTCATATATCTATTCAATTATGTCAGCCTTATTTGGCTCTAACAGTGTAATAGTAAGAGTAATAACCTCTTATGAGGTGTAGTTAACTTTTGAAGTTTATTTGTTAACTTGTTAGTTATTTATTGTACTCGTAGTTGGAACTAAGCCGGAGGCGTTCACCGTCGTTTGAAATCGTTGTGTGGTTGTTGCGTAAGTTGTTTTATTTTTAATTGGATAATAGAATAAAAAGTAATGCTAATACATAATAAATTCTGCATTCTATTATATACTCTGTGATAACGGTATAAGAATTATTGCCCCTCCCTTTCTTCCCGTGGGTGTCGTAGGAGGCGACTAAGGGAACTTTGAATATTTAGTATTTACTTAGCACTAACTTTGAATATCTTAATGGCAATGGATAGATGGCGAGATAACCATCTCTAAAAATATCAGACTATTATAATTAGACCGAAATGGGCAGCTGCGTCTGAGGTGCGAGTGGACTGATGCTGCGATTGCCAATCCGTCGGCCAAGCGTGGCGATTATGGCAAATCCTCCATAGGGAGATACCTATGACCTGCAGTGGACTTTAACAGGCCGTTATGTATGTATGTATCTATTCTATTGTATAAAACCGCATATATTCTGCATCTGCATGGAACGGAACGAAACTTTGGATGCATAATCAGTACACATTGGAGCATATTAAGAATATCTCATCTGCGCATGGATGTCATAAATGGCAAAACAGTTTTAAAAATTCACTCATTCGCAAACTCACTTGTGAAAAACAGTCCTAGGAGTGTTCTGTGGCGGAGTCCTTTGATTGTGAAGCCTCAGTCTCTTACTTGCTCTTCTGTATTCTCTCTCGTAACTGTAAAAGTAAATAATAACAAATATTTATTACGCCTAGTACAATAAACATTGATATTAAACTTGTAGGAAATTTATTTTCTTTTTTTATGTACATTTAAATTCCAATATTTAGGACGGCGTGATTAAGCTGTTAGGAATCCTAATGTCATATATCTATTCAATTATGTCAGCCTTATTTGGCTCTAACAGTGTAATAGTAAGAGTAATAACCTCTTATGAGGTGTAGTTAACTTTTGAAGTTTATTTGTTAACTTGTTAGTTATTTATTGTACTCGTAGTTGGAACTAAGCCGGAGGCGTTCACCGTCGTTTGAAATCGTTGTGTGGTTGTTGCGTAAGTTGTTTTATTTTTAATTGGATAATAGAATAAAAAGTAATGCTAATACATAATAGAACTAGTGGGCCCGTACGCAGTCCTGCCTTGAAAAAAATTTGTCGTGGGACACCGGGTAGGAACGAAGTTCCTTATAATAAAAATATTAATTTTAACTTTGAGGTAAAAAGAAAATAATTATTCGGGTATACACTTTTTATTATGATTTTATTGATAAAAATAAAGAAAACTGCTTTACAGTTATCAACTTTTTTGTATTTACAATGATTTATAAATAATAATAGCCGCATCACGTAGAACCGTCATACATTAGACACTGTTTAGCCATCATACAAAGACTACATAAATAGTAAAAATCTTACGTTACGGACGTTTTTATCCCGGTTACGGTATCCCCCGCCGCATCGTCCCATAAGGAACTTCGTTACAATAAAAAAATACTTTGTTAAAAACTATATTATCTTAAGCACGCCAGCAAAACACAAGTTTAAAAAAACGTAAAAATCTGTTCGATAGTTTTGGAATTCATCGTGATCAACACGAGAATTATATATATCTTTATTGCACACCAAAAACAATACAGCAATTTACTACTGGACTGGAGTTTAGATTAATTTGAATATATTCAGTAACTTACGATAAATAGAGGAAAATGCCAACATTTTGATACCAATAAGATTAATTTCCATATACGTTTAATTAATTAATTTAAATATACCGAAAAAATCAAGAAACATCATCTACCATTGTATTAAAAAAAATAAGAAAATATAATCAGTTTCAGTTCATGAATTAAATTAACTTTTAAATTCAATTCAATTAAATAAATAATAAAACTTTATTCTTTATTAAACTTTATTCTTGATTACTGACTTTATTCTTTATTGACTTATTGACGACCTCCGTGGTAGAGTGCCATGCACACCGGTGTTCAAGGTGACGCCAGTTCTAGGAGGTCCCGGGTTCGATTCAAAACATTTTAAACTTCGATTATATTACAATTTCATATTTATATAGACATAAGTAATGTCAGTTATAGGCGCTTGACCAGAATTATGCGCAGTTGTAGTATGAATTGTTTTATTTTGTTATTAAACTGAAAACAGAATACGAGTACAATTACTTGTTAGGTCTTGATTCTTCATCGGAACTCTCTGAATGGGAATGCATTTCTCTCCTTTGTCTCTCTCTATGCCTTTCCCTGAAATGAATAGATTAGGAATGTAAAATATTCCGATTACGTAATATCAGTGTCTGTGAGAAATATTTTATAACTATACCTGTCCCTTTCTTCCCTCTCCCGCAGTCTCTCTCTGTCTCTCTCCTCTCGATCGCGATGCCGCTCTCTATCTCTGTCCCTGTGGTCTCTGTCACGATCTCTTTCGTTCCTCTCCCTCTCTCTTGCGTACTGGAGGATGGGTAATATGTTCTTAGTAATGTGATCTTAAGTAAATTTTAAGATTAAAAAATGTTTTTTAGTTTTTGTTATTAAAACATTGAGATAATCGGTCTGTTGTTTTAATAAGTCAGTTGCAGCATGAAGTACAGTAGAAGCTTATAAATTATACTTTATCAACCCACGTGGACGAGTGACCCACATGACACACCAATGGGCCGGCCTCATAGCCTCCTTTTTCATGGTGTCGCCAGCTATGAAAACCCGGGTTAGACTCCATGACGGGTCTATGAAGGAAACTACTTTTCACACAAGTGCTTAAGCTTCTTACTTTGAGATCAGCACAGTGTATATGATGTTATCAATGTATGCATACATTATTATTATTATTACTTACTAAAGGGAACGAGCGGTAGTCGGGATCCTCGGTGGGGCATACTTCAACCGCTGACCATTTTTCCAGCAACTGCCTCCACTGCATCCCGTGGTGTTTGTTGCTCCCGGGGTCCAGCACTATACTGACCCACAGCGCGCCCAATTGCTCCCAGAGCTGCCTGCACTTCTCCGTCATCGGCGTGTTCTGGTTTCTCCAGAGCAGGAGGCGTGGGTCGGAGAGGAACTGCTCAGTCATCAGCATCAGCATCCTTGGACCGTTCGAGTCCTGTGCTCGAAGCATTTCCCTTACCTGAAATGACATTAGTTATACAGCACTTGATATCAGAAGGTGTCGCTTTAATACGCCGTCCCTAATACTAGGGTAGACAGATGTCTAGAAACCTAAGTCTTTTACAACGCGACAGGTGGTGAGCCCGATGCGTCTTTATATCCAAGCCAACGATATAAATCGTACATAAGTTTTTGAAAAAAAAAACATTAATATGAGCCTGCCAACTGGAGACCCAACTCGGGTCGCTTGACTCGAATTCCGATCACGCCATATCTAAAATTGAGGTAGACGGTGGAAGGTGGGTCCAAGGGACTTAATTGTCTAGACTAGACCTCTCTCTGCCCCTGTACTGGGAATAACGTAAAGACATTTAATTATTTTTGATTTATTTATTTAGGCTTACCAACAAGGATTCCATCTCAGCGATAAACACAATATTTCAGTATTGAAATTAAGGATTTTTGGTAAAAGTATCCTCAATTAAAGGTAAACATAGCATTAACATATGTATGGACTGCGGAAGAGCATTTAATTAATTAAATAAATAAAATTACCTTAGAAAACAACGAGTTAAGTTGTTTGTTTGCATTATAATAGGTACCCTGTAGTAGATACGCTCTAACTTGTTCGCACACCTGAAACAAAAGATGGTAAAATTCCTTTTTATATATTTTTTATGTTCAAGTAATTTTAGTAGGCAGAAGTCAAGACGATGAAGTCTTTTAGACACACTTCACCGAAGCTGATTTGGGACAACAAAACAGAATGAAGTTGCAGTGGCAATGGGCCGGCCTCATAGCTCGAAGAACTGACAACCGTTGGGAAGAAATGTTCTCGAGTGGTAACCTCATATAGGCAAACGCAGTGTTGGACGAGCTCTCACGAGATGGAGTGACGACTTGTAAAATGTTGCGGGAAGTCGATGGATGCTGTGGAAAGTTTTGGGGGAGGCCTATGTTCAGCAGTGGACTCTTGATAGGCTGTAAAGGAAAAAAAGAACAACAGACAGTGTGCATATCGCTATCTTAATCCCCAGCTAACGATGCAATATATTTCACATACATACATATTAAAACAGATAAATATCTATAAATACATATAAACGTTATACGATTAAAAATTATAAAGTTGAATTAATATAGTGAATAAATACTATAAGGTAATCTTTCAGGTTCGAGATAAAGATATAAAGATGACCTTATGATGATGGTTTGGGCACTTTGAGCGAATGAGTGAAGACCGTATGGTGAAGAAAATATATAGCGCAAAAGTTAATATTAAAAGGGGTCGAGAGAGGCCAAGACTTTCGAAGACCATGTGAGCAAATTGCTCGAAGAGGGGAGGGTCAAGAGTACACGGATACCTCGTCGCGCACGTATGAAGAAGATGATGAATCTGAAAGAAGCGAAAGAGGTATCTAAGTATCGTGACACTTGACGATCTGTTCTCTCTGGCTACCCCGTCAGGGATTGTGCGTGAAGATAAGTAAGTAAGTAATAAATACAACACAAGTGTGCAAAAAGGAATTTTATATACAAGCAATTTCACCCTAAGAGACACGTTCGCAAGTATAAATTAGATATACTCGAGTACACACGTTCGGAAGCAGGGTCACTACCATCTCTGCTATGGGTTCGGTAAATTTTAAATATCTTCACGCAATTCCCAATACGGTCTAGTCTAGACAATTAAGTCCCTTTGACCCACCTTCCACCGAAAATTCGGTAAATTGTGATAGACATATTTTATAAATTTTACATGAACATTCATAAAAATATAAAAACATTACATTAGTTTGTATACACACATCCTAAATAATTATAGTCGGTAGATTTATACGTCTAATGAATGTGAACATGAATTCTAATGAACATTGTTATTATGCAATTTATCGCAGTATCGCTGGTAAATTGGCAGCTCTTGATAAGAAAATCAATACGTCATTCTGCTGTTTCAGTAAATTGATTAGTGCGAAAACTAAACGAGTTTGTATGTACACAAAATAATACGTAATCAACTTACAAAAACAACTTCCAAAAAGTAACGTACGAAATCACACAGTAATAAGTCATTTAGTATCGGTTAGAGGAAGTTTACTTAATTATTTTTAAGTAATATTATTTTTATTATTTTTGTCGACTTTCGACTTAATGTCTACCCACTATTCGACCCACTTTTCTTACTACTTACTTCACTTATTTATGACAGGTCCAGAGCCTATCGCAGCCACTGAGTTCAAGTTAATGGTACAATATAATTACATAAGCATATTTTTACTTAATTTAATATTCATATATACTCGTACATATATACATCCATGACTTGAATACAGCATTCATATTTATAACACAAATGTTTTCTCTTTGGCGGATTCGAACCTGCAAACCTAAGCTTTGAAGACAGGATCACTGCGAACTCAGCTATCGGCTCTTTGTCATGTTGTCATCAGCTCTTAGGACCCGAGTTAGGTTCCCGGACGGGTCAATATAGGAAATCACTTTCTCTATATTGTCTCGGGTATGGATGTTTGTGGTACTTTCGTTGTTTCTGATTTAAGACGCGTGCTGTAGCTACTTACTTTGGGATACTATAAGGTAGTTATTTATTACCTGCTGTTCATCTAAGTGCCACGCGTGATGGGCGTCGGGCGGCGGCCCAGCCGTGGGATCGGGAGCGCCGCATATCCTGTTGATCGCGGACCTAGCCTGGAGTACTTCGTCTGCTAACCGCTGAGCCGTCGGGAGCACCTCCGTATGATGCTCAGCTATTAAGTATTGTACGAATTTCTGCAGCTGCTGTCTATCCATTTGGAGCAATGTTTCTGAAAAGATTTTTTTTCTTATTTTTTTATATCTTTACACATTTCGGAGTACTTACGCAGACAATCTAAAGAGGTCTGGACAATTAAGTCCTATTCAACCCTCATTTCACTGGAACTTAAGACAACATAACAGGTGGTGAGCCTGTCGCCAGCTTAGCGTCCTACATAACAATAAGAATAGCACACACACTCCAGAGGATCGAACTTAAGTCTCCTGATACTGATTTGGATCACCCAAACACTCGGCGATCTTGGCCCCTTCTTCTTCATGATCGTACATTCTTTTACATGAGTTAGAACAGTTGAATGCTCCGGGTGCATTTATTGCGAACCCTAATGAAAAAAATCTACTTCTTTTTAAACAAAGAAAGAGCAACAACGCGTTTCGGCTAAGCAAGTGTAGACTCCGTGAGATGCAGACCTGTAGAAGAGATCTAAATGCTGATGCGGCGGGAGTAGGCAGCAGCATATGATGCACTAATGGGTATACTCGACAAAAGCAGGACCACAGCCTCGATATAATCTTGTGTTCATTAGTTTCGTTCGAAGAAACACAGAATTTTGGGTAGGTTTGGTTTGGTTACTTTTCGAAATTTAGGTAACCTGAGTCCTACCTAGCCTCTCATCCTCTGATTTTGCAATGCCTTACAAAAGCAGCCAACAGATGTTTTGAGACTACATTGACGTTGATAATCTTAGTCCTTATTCTAAGTCCTTATCCTAAAAACTAAAGCAAATGTGACCAAGCGCACATTTCGAAAACTATTTAGAAGAACATCACTCACTGTTTCACATTTTGTAAATAACCTACAGAAGGAACTTCATTTAAAGCCATAAACATATGAGGTACTGTAATTAAATGAAAAGAACAAAACAGAAAAACTATTTACGCATTATTATAGATGTTTATAAAAATAAACACATTTAATAGCCATAAAATTGCGAATCGTGACAGACACTGAGCAAAATCTGCTTTAAATTACCATTATTTTTATTACGTTATTAAAAAAATTATTTAAATGTAGAATATAGAGGAATAAAGAGTAGTTTCTTAATGCGGCCGGTTTTTGTCGCTTGTTCGCTTGAAGATCAAAGATTCATTAGTGCTGTTTAGTAAGTATCTAGCTAAAGCGATTATTTGACTAAGGTTGACGACCTCCGTGAACGAGTGGCGTACTCACAGATTTTCAAGGCGTTGCTAGCTCTTTGGTCACAGGATCGATTTTCCGGGTTGGGTGATCGGAATTCGAGTTAAGCGAACCGAGTTCGATCCTCAGGTAGTAGTACGATTAGAACGATTTTCATTGTTGCGTTGGAAATGGAAAATAAGGAGATACCGCAGACACCTAATCCCGAAATAATGTTGATAAAAATATCTTAACGCCAATCCCAATACTCGGGTAGACAGAGATCTAGACAATTAAGACCCTTCGACCCACCTTGCACCGAAGATATTTTAGGGACAATGTGACAGGTGGTGAGGCGGTTGCCGTCTTTATGTCCACGCCAACGATATAATTCGTCCACAAGTTTTTGGAAAACCCATTGGTACGAGCCTGCCACCTGGGGATCGAACTCGGGTCTCTTGACTCAAAACTTGACTGACTCTGACTTGAATCTCGAGATGGCGACACCTAGAAGACCGGTGTTCACGCCACTCGTCCACGGATGTATATTTTATTGTTAGGTGTACATTACCTGATATCGGCACCCGCAGGCGGACTGAGTCGGCGTTTCTGATGCGGTATAGCGCCAAAGCGACCACATGTTGGCACCAAAAGATGTCGCGCGCCTCGCAGCTGCATGTCACTCCGGTTATCTTGCATCTGGTAACATAAAAAAAAAATGTTATAAAATAAATAAATATCTTCACTCCATTCCCAATCCATGGGTAGTAAAAGGTCTTGGCCTTTCAACCCACCTTCCACAGAAGATTGTTTTTGGGACGTGATAGGTTGTAAGCCCGTGGCGGTCTTTATGTCCAAGCAAACGATGTAAATCGTACATATGTTTTTGAAAAAATCCCATTGGTACGAGCCAGCAACCTGGGGATCGAACTCGGGTCTCTTGACTCGAATTCCGATCACCCAATCACTGGCTATCGCAAAAAAAGTTGATGTAACATTTGTACTAACCGATAGTCTATTGCACAGACCCTGCCTTCGAAACTAAGGGTTGGTATTGAATTCGCTGGAGGCAAACGTTCATGTGACAGGTGGAGAGCCAGTCGTCGCTTTAGTGTCCAAAACAACGATGCAAAGGGTACATAAGTTTCAAAAAAACTTTTTGGTGCGAGTTTTCTTCTTGGGAAACGAAGTCGGGTCCAACCACTCTGCTATAGTGGTTGATATAAATATGTATTGCCCTATAACACTGCTACAATATCCTGCACAGCTGCGTACATTCGCTGCTTCACGTAGCAACACAATCACGTTATATTACAAAAACTGACGGAGTGTGTACATACAACAAAAACTATTATGTTAGTGAGCAGTCCCTGCATGTAATAAAAGATCATTTTTATAGAACTTGCCTGTTCTTACAATGATCTTTCACCATTTCCCCGTCGCTTTCAACCCATTTTTCTAGATTTATTAATTTTTTTTCGTATAAACAGCAAGAATAATATGTCTTTGGGCAGTGTTTTATAGCAGGAATTTATTTAAAAAAATAAATATGCAATAAACAAGACATCTTTTCAGAATGAAACAGATATGCAAACCATGTTTCCTTTGAATAGCCGAGAGGAATCTGAATTCGAATCATGAGTTCGTTCTCCAGGAAGAAAAGGCTCGTACACTAATATACGTTTTTTCGAACACTAATATACGATTTGTATCCTAGCCTTGTATACGAACGGAGATAGGTTAACCAACTGCCACTCTGCCCCCAATAATAAAAAAAAATATCACGCTACTCCCAACACAGAAGTATACAGAGGCCTAGACGAGTAAACGCTTTTCGATCCACCTTTCACCGGAGACACAATTGGGACAACGTGACATGGATATAAATTGTACAAAATAAGAGGGGAGAGATACGTAAAAAGGAAGGATAGGATGTGAATGCAACTTATGTTTCTTGTGATACGCTAAAACGGCTAAAATATGCACTGTTATATACATTTATCCCTATTGGTTTAGTCACCCCTGATTGAGCTCCAATACTATTGTGCCTAATAAGCATATCGGTGTAACATCATTAGCAAAATACTACCCGAAGGCAGTCCGAATTAACCTTCGAAACACGCTACACGATTGCCAAATAATCAGAGGCTTGTCTTTTAGTGAAATAAACAAACTGATTTCGTGATAAAACTTGTTTAAAGACCAAATTAAATAATCCGTTATAACAGCACCAACACTGAAGGAATAATGAACAAAAGATACTTTAGATGCGAAAAAAAAAACAATTTTACATGTCAGTGTTTCGCTTTCATGTTACGGGTTGTGCTTATGTTTTTGATATTTAAAAAAAAATATCTTCACGCAATTCCCAATACAGGGGTAGACAGAGGTGTAGTCTAGACAATTAAGGATGTAATTCGTACATAAGTTTTTGAAAAACTTATTGGTACTGCCACTAGGGGATCGAACTCGGGTCTCTAGACTCGAAATTCAGACCACCCAACCACTCGGCTGTCGTGACTTAAATATTTAGTGATATTGTATTTAGTTTATTGTATTAGTAAAAAAAAATATCTTCACGTAATTCCCAATACAGGGGTAGACATAGGTCGAGTCTAGACAATCAAGTCCCTTCGACCCACCTTCCACCGAAGATATTTTCGGGACAACGTGACAGGTGGTGAGCCGTCGCCGTCTTTATGTCCAAGCCAACGATATTCGTACATAAGTTTTTGAAAAACCCATTGGTACGAGCCTACCAACTGGGGATCGAACTCGGGTCTATTGACTCGAAATTCCGACCACCCAACCACTCGGCTATCGTGACTTTTGATTAGTGATATTTGAAAATACTTCAGACAGAATAGAAAAAACAGGTAATAAAAAAAGGAAACAGCTAGTGTGTTTAGTCTGTGATACTTAGTGATTTAAAAATAGAACACGGATTTAATATATGTAACAGAATAAAAAAAAAGATAATACCTGTCAAAAGAGACCGTAACTCGGTACAGTCTTTCAGGCTCGGAGCAGGGCGGTATCGCAGCCGGTGCGCGCACGACTCCACTCAAATGGAAACCTGTAAAGGAAATATGAACTCGCATCAGATTTAAAATGCGATTTTTTTTTAATAAACGGCATCGACGGAAGATCTTCGTTCAAGACGCTTATTGTTAAAAGCGAACTGTAGTATGTAGTCAGTGGAATTTTATTTAGATAAAATAAATGGCGTTGGCCAGTTTTTAATACGCGGTATGTTTAATAAGTTCATTGAATTCTTTGAAATATACCAATCTCGAGAAAAAAAAAACTTCACGCAATTCCCAATACAGGGGTAGACAGAGGTCTAGTCTAGACATTTAAGTCCCTTCGACCCACCTTCCACCGAAGATATTTTCGGGACAACGTGACAGGTGGTGAGCCCGTCGCCGTCTTTATGTCCAAGCCAACGATATAATTTGTACATAGATTTTTAGAAAAAACCCATTGGTACGGCCACTTGAGGATCGAACTCGGGTCTCTTGACTCGAAATTCCGACCACCCAACCACTCGGCTATCGTGACTTATCATCAATGCTTAATCTGTGGCAATATCTTTTATTGTCATTATGTCTATCGTGACTTTATCGTTACTTTATTATTTATATATACATCGCTAACAAGAAAAACTCTTAAAGAAAATATTATTAAGATTTTTATATACAATATAAAAACTGATTAGCATTATACTTGAAACTATCAAAAATAAGACAGCAAACATATTTTAATTCATCATTATAAGCAAAGAGTATCTGTAAAACTAACGACTCTTCAGACATGGTTTTAAGGATGCCACAAGCTTTTTGTACAGAAGCAGAAAAAGCTTGTAGGAAACTACTTTAATGTGACTTTTCGTTGTAATTGTCTCAGCGCATACGATAACCTAGATCCCCGCCTGGTATTTAAAGTCCAGATAAAAACAATTGAGTCTGCACAGAAATGTCAACTGTCAAATTTGGAAACTGAGCCGGACGGAGGGCAACCTTTTGAAATTCTGCAATTTTATTATAATTCACTTGAAATTGACATAATCACAATTGACATAATTGACAATTGACATAATGACAATAAAAGATATTGCCACAGATTAAGCATTGATGATAAGTCACGATAGCCGAGTGGTTGGGAGGTTGGAATTTCGAGTCGGAATTTCAGAGACCCGAGTTCGATCCCCAGTTGGAAGTACCACTGAGTTTTTCAAAAACTTCTTTACGAATTACATCGTTGGCTTTGAAATAAAGACGGCGACGGGCTCATCACCTGTCACATTGTCCCGAAAATATCCTCGGTGGAAGGTGGGTCAAAGGGACTTAAGTGTCTAGACTAGACCGATATATATATAAGCATTGAGAATTGTATCACTTAACTTTGACCCTTCTCGAGTTGTACTTACTTCCCTTTCCGTACATTTCTTTGTTTTATATATTGCATGCATTTAATAACAAAGTAGCTCAGTACGTCTTAAATGCTCGAAAGTGCATGATACACACAGTTCTTTTTATAAAGTAAAACGATATTTAAAATTGCATAACGAAAGAAGATGTAATAAATAACTTTGACAACCTCCGTGGACGAATGGTGTATACACGGGTTTTCATGGTGTTGCCAGTTCTGAGATCCCAGGTTCGATTCTCGGTCGGGTCAATGTAGAAATAACTCTTTCTACATTTTCTTGGGTTTGGATGTTTGTGATACCTTCATTGTTTCTGATTCCGTAGTACAAGTACTAAAGATGCTTACTTTGGCGTCAAAGCAATGTATGTAATGTTGTACTCATCTATGTTTGTATGTATTTATCTTCTTCTTCTTCTTTAAAGCCTATCAAGAGTCCACTGTTGAACATAGGCCTCCCCTAAAACCTTCCACAGTGAACAGTCCTCAGCCACCTATGTATTTATATTATACATTAACTTGACTAAAGGAAGATGTCGTCAGCAGGACGACAAGCTGAGGTGAACCTGACGTGAATACTTATTATTATTACACACCTATGACTTTGTAATTAGTCATAGGCATAAAGGAAATATTCACAATGCATTAATTGAAACATAAATATAAATCGACCTAATGGCAATAAACGTACGTAACTTATTATCAGCAAATGCGTCCAATTTTCGTATATGTTTCCTCTTAAAAGCCCCAAATAGGTCACTATTTTGTAAATAGCCATTTCAATCGTGGGTATTTACTAAATATTTTACAATAGTTAAGAACTTTACGACCTGCGGATATACGCTCACGCCTTATTAAGTCTGATGGAGATTATTAGTCAAGAAACCCGAGTTCGATCCCCAAGGCTTGTACCAATTAGTTTTTTCAAAAAACTTATGTACGATTTATATCGTTGGCTTGGACATGAAGACAAAAACCGGCTCATCACCACTTTGCCCCTAAAAATGAGGACGGTGGCTCGAAAGGACTGAATTGTCTAGAACTCCGTCTACCCCTGTATTAGGAAAAGCAGGAAGAATAAGTCTTGAACTTGTTATCTGGGCATCATGGGTAGTGTAACTTCATAATACTATTATTCTCGGTAAGTGACGTAAGAGGCGACTAAGAGTAATTGGAAAAACCATCAAGCACCAAAATATGTAATAATTGAAATAAGCAAAATTTCAGGTCCTGCGATTCTCGGAAGTATTTAGGCAGCCAAGTTACAGCTGTGGGTACACATAAACGTATTATTTCATGTAACTTCACTACATTCGAAATATCAAGTTATGATAGCAGGGAAATCATATGTGTTCCGCTTCATCAACAGGAACGTAAGGCATTTCACTGGCAAAAAAACCGCAGTGATCATAACAATGAGATAAATTGTCAGCTCGCATGCCACAAAATGTGTGTGTCAGCTCCGACGCACGACTATAGTTTATTTCTTACGGACGAGCATAACGTAACGGAGAAAAGTTTATTTTACTCCCAATAAATTTTCATACCACGAGCTAATATTTATTTTTATATAGAAAAGGGAGGCAAAAGAGCAGGCGGCTCATGTGATGGTAAGTGATTACCGCCGCCCATGAACATCCGCAATACTAGAGGCATAGCAGCCGGCCTTAGAGTCCCCCCCCCTCCCAGAATTGGGGGAGAGGGTGTGTGGGCCTCCGGTTACCAGCACTCACCAGACGAAACGCAGAAGTTTGTAGACTTCTACTTCACGTCGGTTTTCTGTGAGGTCGTTGTACCTCCCCGATCGAGCCGGGCCCATTCATTCAACAACAAAAGCTGATACGTGGCTCTACCACTAAAATCGGTTCTTACTCCAAAAAGATTAATAAAAGTAAGTTTACCAAAAGGAATCATAATTCCAGTGGTGAAAAGCTTTTCCAAAGACTCGACAGTCGCTACAAGATTGCATTTATTAAAGGGCTTTAAGAGTCACAAAGAAAATGTCGGGCTTTTAGACAGAATAAGATTACTTAAAAAATAAAGTTAAAATCAGAAATTACAATTAGAATACTGAAGTCACACCATAGATAATATCTAAATAATGTTTTTATGATCTAATAATGACACTATACTTCTATAAGTTTCTACTCTCTATAGCCAGTAGCATTGAAAGCGTTAATTATCGTTTTAAAAATTATCTTCAAATCATTGAAGCAAACTGCAGTGCACTTGAAACAGGGAACCAACGTAATTGGAATCGATTAAACGACAAAAGTAAGTTGAACCATTGTTCTGCACAAAAATGGAGCGATTTGTTAAATAATTTCCGCAATACTGCACAACAAACTACAATTCAATTTCATTTAATTATTCCATTCAATTATTTCGGAATTGGGCAATCCGATGGAATAATTACTACTGAACATTAATCGATGTTATCATGATATGGAGGTTACATAGGCACGTTTAAAGTCAGTATATTTTAATGTACTAGATGTAGAAGTAAATGTAGGCCACTATAAAAAAGTTTAGAATCAAAATTAATCCTATTTTAAAATTAATTTAATTATTTTACTTTCCTGGTAAAGTATCAAATAGTAGTTACCGAAAAAAAAATTAAAATCAATAAAAAAAAACAATCATAAATGAACAATGCTCGTGTTTTATATTTCTTTTTTATTGGGCCCGAAGCTGGAGGCAAAGTAATCGAGTTTATTGGAAAGTAAAATATTAAAGATGGCGGTGTTGGCACAGCTGCATTCTGAAACCATAGGGCTGTTCCGACAATCTCAATCGCAGGTTTCTTTGCAATAAGTCAGTAAATCATGTTTTAAATTTTTCTTTTTCTTCACTCGGGTAGGGATCGCGCTATTAATGTATCTCAATCTTTTATATTTACAAAACTTATTTTACTTTTTTAATACAGCTTGCCAATTTATTGTAAAGACAGTAGCGCTCTATATAGCATATACTCTCTTTCATTATATCACTATCTCTTGTCCCTTGTTTTTTTTTATCACTAATTAACATGGACCACTATTGACTTCATTATTGCCACCAAAGAATAACACTGCTAGGTTTAAGTTTAGAACCACAGTTGTAAATAAATACATAAATAGATACGGACAAGTAAAAATAAGAAGCTTTATGTTATGGAATCAGAAACAACGAAGGTACTACGAACACCCAGACCCTCGAAAAGGCTGGAACAGACTTTGGTTACATTGTACCTTCCTTTTATTGGACAATGGGCCTGCCACATAGCTCGTAGAACTGGAAACCGTTGGAGAAGCAAGGTTCTCCAACGGCAACCTCGTACAGACAAAAGCTACAATGCTGCTGGAACCCCCACAAGATGGAGCAGCGACCTGCACAATGTTGTGAAGAGTCTTTGGATGCAGATGACACAGGACCGCTCTATGTTGCAAATTTTTGGTGAGGTCTACGTTCAGCAGTGGAGTTCTGATAGGCTGTTGTGATGATGAATAATATCTTTGGATATATATATCCAAGGGGATAAGAAACACTGTAAAGTCTTTTTTAGAATTATTAAAGCTTTACTTGTAACCGTTATCGTCAAAGCAATCTGTGGAAGTGCATTGAGGACATAAGCTTCTGCCATCAAAGGATATGCTATAATTATATCTAGTAAGCATATAGGCGATTGTTGTATCAAACACCTTCCACCTTAGACGCTGATGTCAATCATCTGTTTAATAGATTACGCTCATAGTGGACATAGTGATATGATAAGTTTGATTAAATAATTCAATTTAAGAGTTTCGGTTTGATATTAAGACTAGTAAAAAGTTTCTTCTTTCTTGAAATAACATTATTTTCTTAACACATACAATGTATTTTTAAATTAAAAATATTACATGAAAATATAGTACAGGTATGGTACACCACCAGTTACGTTGTTTAAAATAGGCTTCGGAGAAAGTTGGGGCGATAGAGCTTCATTGTCTCTCTGTCCCAGTATTGACAAAATGCGTGAAGATATATATAAAAATATATTACATATCGAACTCGTCCGGGCAAAGCCGGTGTGGTTTGCTAGTTACAGCAATTCAATTGATTTTTTCGTATCTATCACTCGCCTAGAAATCAACTGCCGAAAGGATATATTGGTAACAAGATAAATCTATTGTTGTGGTAACAATGCAATGTTTATTAAACAAAACGCCTGTGTACACGCAGTGGGTCGACCTTGTTCAATCCGGGTCAGTGGCGGGGTCAAGGCAAGTACTCCCACTGTGAACTTTACGTTGAATTACTGTCGGAGGGTTTGTTTCATAAAATGCTATTAATATCCGAGAGATTTATGTACTGTAGATAAAGAATTTATCTCGCTACACTTAGCACATGTACTAATGACGTCTTTCTGATCATCGACAAGAATCAGTTATACTATAGACGGCGGTCTGCTCTATGGTACAGATTAAATATATAGAAGATGCGAGGAAAATAGAATATGGCATATATAAAAATATATATATATATATATATATATATATATATATATATACATATATATATATATATATATATATATATACATATATATCTATATATATATATATATATATATATATATATATATATATATATATATATATATATATATATCTATATATATATATATATATATATATATATATATATATATATATATATATATATATATATATACATATATATATATATATATATATATATATATATATATATATACATACATATATATCTTCATGCAATTCACAATACAGGGGTAGACAGAGGTCTAGTCTAGACAATTAAGTCCCTTCGACCCTACCTTCCACCGAAAATACTGTTGGGACTACGGGGCAGGTGGTGAGTCCGTCGCCGTCTTTATGTCCAAGTTTTTGAAACCCATTGGTACGAGCCTACCACCTGGGGATCGAACTCGGGTCGCTTGACTCGAAATTCCGACCAACCAACCACTCAGCTATCGTGACTTATAATATATAGATAGATGAAGAAATAGCTTAAAGAAACGAAGAAAATTGGACAAAGCTGTATTGCATTGTCTATGCAAGGAAGTGCTCTCTTCTTGTTAATCTTGTATGAATGAGAGTGTTGTTGCTATGCAAATAACTTCCACGTAAAATTTTTAACTCCAGTCCAAACTGAACCATAGACAACATTACTTAAATACTTTAATCACTTACGTAAATTGAAATACCTATTTAGTTTACCAATTTAAGTATTTTACAAACCTATAATCTTTACATTGGACCTCTAAAAAAGTGGAGATATCTGGTATGCTCTGCGAAAGTATTTTAAATATAGAATGCGCATCATAATGCGGTAGGCCTATCAGGTCATTCTGTTAGCTCGTCAGGAGCGTCTAATATTTAGAAAGTAGTTTAGAGCTACGATTCTAATATCAAATTTAAATAAGAACCACTTTCAATTTATTTTAATATAAAATGCTAACGTTTCATATTTCTAATTTTATGACGGTAGAAACTAAATTTGTTAGTCAATAACATATAATTAACATATCATATGTGAACCAGCTGCTCGAAGTTGGGAGGGTCAAGAGTACCCGGATATGTAAACGTAAGTGGATAAATAAATAAAAAATAAATATAAATATCATCAAGCAATTCCCAATACAGGGGTAGACAGAGGTCAAGTCTAGACAATTAAGTCCATTTGACCCACCTTCCACGGAAGATATTTTCGGGACAACGTGACAGGTGGTGAGCCCGTCGCCGCCTTTATGTCCAAGCCAACGATGAAATTCGTACATAAGTTTTGGAAAAATTCATTGGTACTGCCACCTGTGGATCGATCTCGGGTCTCTCGACTCGAAATTCCGACCACCCAACAACTCGGCTATCGTGACTTCAACATAGGTGAATGAAGATAATTAGGATTTTGAAAGAAGCGAAAGAGATATGTCAGGATCGTGACATTTGGCGATCTATTTTCTCTGTTTCTCCCGTCAGGGACTATGCGTGAATGTATTTACTTATTTATTATTAAATAACATATCATCCTCTATCTAAAAAATAAAATGTTATAATAATAACGTATCTAGTATAACGTCAAGAAATGTGTACTATTACAAAATATTTGAATAATGTTTATAGCTAATCAATATATGATCAGAAAGCCTACGTAAAGTACGTAAAGTAAAGTAACAGTCTACGAAGAGTTAAACATATTTATGAATATGAGGTATATATTCTTCATTTTTAGTCGTAATCCCGGTCGAGTCAGCTTTCCTGCACAATCCTTTTCACTTATATTGCTTTTGTTTGTCATTATATATTCTTATAGTAGACGCAAAAAAGAAAAGCAAATTGAAGAACGCCTTAAAAGGCTACTTACTTCTTAGTAATAGTGTTGAGGAGTGACATGTTTGAGTATTTATGGTTTAATTTACTTCAAATTTGAGCGGGAGTATGAAAGAATCTATCACTCTATATATTATTACTCTATGCTTTTGTGAGAGATTACAGCAAGGGTAATAAGAAGGGAGAAGTGATTAGGGAAATATAATATATTACATACTAATTCACAATATTATAAACTGATAAAGTTATAATTACAATTGTATCCCATAAAATAGACGCGCAACATTATTAACTTTAAAATTATTCAGTGGAACATTTAAATTAACAAATGGCGGCAATTTTTTTTCGGGGAAAACAATAAATTCGCCAGTAATAACGTGGCGCGGCACGCAGGCCCACTATCCGTTTTTATTAACGACTGTACTTTTTCGCGTTCGGTCGGTTATAATTTTTGTTCGCGCTACTATATTTTCTGTTATCTGTACCCGTCCTAGCATTTTATGGTTCTTTGTTTTTTTTTTTAATTTACGTAGATATAATAATGTAGAATGTATATATTTTTAATTACGCAGATATAATTATGTAGAAGTCACGTTATATATTAATAATTAATTTTTATTCTCAAAATACTATTCCAAATAATATCAGGTAGTAGAGTCATAGTTGTCGACATAAATTTATATATAATAACATAACACCAGTAGAAATTAGGTCATTAAAATTATCTCATACAACGCAATATTATTATTCACTTGAATTTCTACAGAGTTCAGATCAGATGGCCCACTTTTTAAGGCGCACAAGGCATTTGTGTGGAGCGACTTAACCGGTTTGTTTACATTAATCACAGGGCGCGGCCTGTATGTGTGCGTCTACACGTAATCTGTAACTGTGTGAGTCATATCTCTACGTCACTTTGTTTACATCCGCTTTGGTGTGCGTCCGATACATATTCAACGCTTTAGGTGTATGTAATGTCAGCATATCTTTTTTTATTTTTACGGACATTCCTATATTTTGTGTCGTTTAAAATCTTAGAAGGTAGAAATCACATAAAACTCTTAGAATGGAACTAATATTTTATTCGTGAAATTAGAATGTATATTTGAAATACAAAAACAAAGTTTATGTGTGTGTGTGTGCAATTCACACCAGGCAAAATTGAAATTTCACTAAAAAAGAGGAGATCGCGAGTAATGTGACTTAGGTGCATTACTTACACGAATTACTACAGTGAAAAAATGTATCTGTCTACAATATGAAGGCTACCACGTGCATTTAGCAACGTTAAACATAAAATTTTAATAATAATAATAGCTACGATATGAGAATGGTTAGGTGATCGAAATTCGGGTCAAGAGACCCGAGTACGACCAGGTGGTAGGCTCGTACTTAGGGTTTTTTTCAAAAATTATGTACGATTGTTGTCAACGCGTTGTGTTGCTGTCAGGTTTTTTTTTTAGAATTATTAAAGATATTACGTGCATGTTAAAACACGACACTTTAAAAAACTTCATGTAATGGCAATAAAATAATAAAATATTCCCCGGAAGATCGAAAATAATTTATATAAAACATGGTCATCTTACGGCAATACGTCACGTGGGTAGCAAAGGCACGTGCGCATGTGGGTGTGTTCGCGTGCCGACGTGACGTCACGTCGTTTCGTCACGCGCTGCGCCAGTGTGCGTTCAGCAACGTACTGCGCGGCGTGGTGTGCGTATCGCAGACCCGTCAACTCAATGTTACATTTTTGTGACCTTAACCGTCGGGCATTTTGCAAGACTTGTCGTTTACGTAATTATTCAGCTTGTTTTGCTTATTTATAAAAACAATAAGCTCTATTTAAATACTTCTTTTAGCGGTGCTATGTAGTTTAATATAGTGATTTCTCGTGAGCTCTTTTATTTCTATATTCAAATTGGTATAAGTGCTTAATTTATGCAAACGCTTTGTTTAATTAATATGTTTCTGGAAACTACATAAACGTTGTGCAGACATTTGAACAATTTGATCTGAATATTGTTTGGCCCGAATCTCGATTGGAACAAGAATCGTACTGCAACGGCGGACATTTTGTTTAGCTTACAGAGTCGTGCCTTTCACGCATAGTACCGAATTAAAAAGTTGTTTCCTTTTACCGTACTAGTTTTCTCGATGGACTCGTGATGAAGGTTAATAATATAAAGTTTTGCTCAATGTGACTATTGCCGTTACGGCTTTTCTAAACAATATGTCTGCATAAGAATCCAAAATTTTAAGTGTTTTCTTGTACCATACTTAAGTAAAAGTATCAATCACCTATTAATACATTTACATATGCTTGCAATATTTGTAATAAGCATTTCCTTAAGTTATGATATAGTTACGACAGTTTAGTGTTTGCATAAAATGATAGAGAAAAACATCGAGAAAAAGATATGACAAATTTAAACATTGGTTGAGTATTTTATTCTACTGTCAATTCGAAATGAAATTTTCTTATTCCATGATTAAAATTATTTTTCTTTAAATACCTGACCGGTTTCGACTTTAAGGCATTATCAAAGGTTTATAAATAGTAGTTGTTTGAATGATTGTACAAAAAGATTGAAAACTCTGTTTTCTCAACTATAGTTATTAGAATTTTTGTTATAGTATATATTACATTTGAGTTGAATTTCAACAAAACATTAGAAAATACTTCCGTCTGTCCTTTTTAAATGTCGAGAAGTGGTGTAAGTCAGTTTTAACTAAAGTATATAACTACGTTCCTAGAAATTATATACATAATTTTTTGAGATATATTCATTCTTGAATAAATGTTATTTGAAGATATTTTTGTCTGATTTAACGCCCTGTAAAAGTCTACTGCATAACATACTGTCCCTAGTACTAAGTCTATTACGAAGGCCTACTAGGATTTACCATAAACTTCACCCTTAACAAGCAAATTGGCGATCGCTATACGCGGGTAAGTGCCTAACTCATATACCCGTCACCGGTCTGATTTTATATGTCTGTACTTAAAATAAAAAAAAATAATATTATTTTTAATATGTAACACTAAACCGTTATTTATCCTAACTAACACTACACGAATATTTGAATAAATGTCCACATCGTGGACGAAAGGCGACGCCATTATTTTTAGTACACATTAAGAGGGGAGCGGTTGTTTGAGGAACAAGTGTTCGAGAATGTGGCAACATCTGCGACTCTGTTGCGAATCTCTCCTAGGGGACACATACAGCGACGAACGTAAATAACCGCTCAAGCTTGAACGAAGCATTTCAAAATAAGAACTGTGTTTTTTTTTATTTATCCGTGCGGTAATTAACTAGGTACAGCCAATGTTAAAATGAAAACGCTTGCAGTTTCATTTTGTTTTGGATAACTGGCCACTTTCACCCTATCAACAGACACAGTGAATTATTTATGCGAATGTGATCACTTTTTGCGTAACGCAATATAATCGTAGTATATCCTGTGTTGCTACGTGCTTGGCAATAAAGTATATAAATATCTTCACGCAATTTCCAATACAGGGGTAGACAGAGGTATAGTCTAGACAATTATGTCCCCTCGACCCACCTACCACAAAAGATATTTCTGGAACAACGTGACAGGTGGTGCGTCCGTAGCCGTCTTTATGTACATAAGTTATTGAAAAACCCTTTGGTACGAGCCTGCCACCAATATATATAATAAATAAATAAACCAATATATATACCACCAATATGGCAAAGAAGATGTTAGCAAACGAAATATAGCTAAGAATATGGGACGATCGCTTGGTTAAAGCGCTATCCCGCTTACCAACATCGCCTGCTGAGTATTAGAATTATTTATTTTCAATACAGCCGCACTCATTCTCTAAACAAACCGCGAATGTCGTATAGCATACAAATATAATGAAAAATTGTACATTCTCTAAGGTCTAAAAGTCTTGGGAGACTACTAACGGGGTATAATTTTTATGTAGAATAAAAGTACGCCATTCGTCACGAATGGCGTACTTCAAACCAAAAGTCACGACAGCCGTGTTGTTGGGTGGTCGGAATTTCGAGTCGAGAGACCCGAGTTCGATCCCCAGGTGGCAGTACCAATGAGTGATTCAAAAACTTATATACGAATTTCATCGTTGGCTTAGATATAAAGACGGCGACAGGCTCACCACCTGTCACGTTATCCCAAAAATATCTTCGGTGGAAGGTGGGTCAAAGGGACTTAATTGTCTAGACTTGACCTCTGTCTACCCCTGTATTGGGAATTGTGTGAAGATATTTTATATTTTTTATTTTTAAAGTACGCCATTCGTAATTGAAATCCCGGCGTAATCCAATATCCGATGAGGGCGTAGCTCTTCTAGTTGGCAATCGGAATCAAACGCACCTGCCGCACACAGGTGACGGAAATCTATTAGCACTTAACACGGGAGGCGAACGTCCTTTGTTCTAAAAAAAAAAAGTGCGTGGCGCCATGTTGGCATTCGGAAAGTTGACTTTTGCCGTTAATAATATTTTGATTTTAAAATATTTTAAATTGTTATCGTTTTAAACATTTTTCTAAACTTAAATAAATAAGAAAATGTATTAATTTCATACTTTTACGTCGTTCAGGAAGAGTGAATACATATGGTCGGAATATGAAAACGAACAATTTTGCGTAAGTATAAAATATCTTATAATAATAATAAATAAAAATCTTTACGCAAATCCCAATACAGGGGAAGGTGTCGCCATCTCGAGGGCGAGAGAGACCGGTCGGGTCAATGTAGAAAAACCACTTTTTCTACGTTTTCCCGGGTCTGGGTGTTTTTGGTGCCTTCGTTGTTTCCGATTACCATACCTAAAATGCTTAAGCATCTTACATTGTGATCGGAACAATGTATGTGATGTTGTCCCTATCTACATCTATCAATATATATATTTTAAAAGAAACAGTCGCCTCCCTAAGATTATTTGCAAGTTGTGAGGAGGAAATGACGAACGGGATTGCCATTAATTATACCAACATTGTCGCCGAGTGGGTTCGGCTTTCGACCCGCATGGCAGCTGTCGTCTTTTAGCGTTCCTCGTTCCCAAGGAACCCTTATATATCATCTTTACTTGGTACAATTCAATGAAGTCAAATTTCTATTAATTGATAACAATGTTTAATTAATAAAAAAATACTAATTGTCTAGACCTTAGTCTACCCCTGAATCGGGAATGGCGTGAAGATATTCATTTATTATTTTATTAAGTTTAATTTCTAATAGTGCTTACTAATGTGTTGAGGTCTTATAAAACGATTTTGTGTAATAATATTACTTTAAATGATCGTCTTGGCAACCTCCGTGGACGAGTGGCGTATGCACCTGTTTTCATGATGTCTAAGGACTTGGGTTCGATTCCCGGCCGAGTAAATTTTCTAAATTTACTCGAACGCCACTTTTTCTACATTATGTATATGCCTAGGTATTTGAGGTACCTTCGTTGTTTTTGATTGCATAACATAAAACGTTTTGGGATCATAGCAATGTGTATGATCTTGTCCCTATCCATGTTTTTATGTATGTATTTATATTTCGATATAATGCCTTAGATTTCTCTTGAGCTTTGCCTCAAACATTACTTAAGCGATATCTGAGGTCTAATGTCATAGTAAAATATTTTTTTAATTTAATTTTTAACATTAGCATATGAAAATGGCACACCATATAACAATTTTAACCCGTAGATCTACAGATTGTGTAACCTTGACATAGAATTAAAGAACTACAGACATCAAACCCATTTTTAACTTACTATAAACTCGAGAGGTGTTGCAACAAATATAAATTAGCAATAAATTAAAATAAACCTTGAAAAATACATTAAAATAACATTTGTTAGCATAAAAGTGATAAGTAATAATGGTTTCCTTATTTCGGCTTCAAGCTCACCACCTGTCACGTTCTCCCAAGTTAATGGTGAAATATTAGTCGAAAGGAGTAATTGTCTGGACTCTCTGTCGACCCCTGTGTTAGAAAATGTGTAAAGATAAAAAAAATCGACTTCTGACAATTACAAAAAAAACGCGAACTTTCATACGAAACCTTAATTTTTACCGTCAAGTTTCGCTCTTGACAACTTTTTTTTACTAGACCGGTTAACATATCGATACTAGCAACGCGGCAAACGTTCATGTAAATGACCCGACATTAGCCGTATGTTAAAATAATATCCGGATGCACAAATTTATTGCTCGCAAGTGCTTTCGACAATGGCGAGCAGGGAAGTGGTATAAAAACGACTGCGTTCGTTGTATGCGGGCCAGATGCGCACAGGTAATAAATTCACCGGACACGGCCGTTACAGATTATATCGTTAGATGTCGATTTCATTACCATACTCGTGGATATCTTATCAGTTGGTAATTCGAAATGAGGCTGGCAGTCTATAATGCGTTGCGTGTTCGATAAAAGAAGAAAAAAATTAAAAAGTGTTTACGATTAATGGCCATGTTGTTAGTTTTCCGACACATATGTATCAGAAAAAAAATGAAATTAATGTCGTGTAATGTAACGGCTTTCCTGAGAATATATTTTCAATACTTAAAAAAATATTTTTCTTTCAATATGTCTTGTGTTAATGGCGTAAGAATGTACCAACCTCCTAATTAACGCGGGTGTCGTAAGAATCGATTGAGGGATAACCTAAGCAAATGCAACAGGCTACCCACAACTGACGGGACGACGTATATTTTCAATGTTGAAAGTTGGAGCAGAATGTCGCCTTATCAGCATTATATATATATATATATATATATATATACATATATATATATATATATATATATATATATATATACATATATATATATATATATATATATATATATATATATATATGTACATAATGCTGATAAGGCGACATTCTGCTCCACTGGACACAGTAAGGAAATCATGAGGAAGTTCATATCATATTTCAATGTATAATAGCTACTTTTTCTACATTATCTCGGGTCTGAGTATTTGTGGTGCCTTCGTTGTTTCCGATGCCCATACCACAACTGCTTTAGCAACTAAATAGCGATCGGAGCAATGTATATGATGTAGTCCCTATCTATGTCTATATATATACATATATCTATGTCTATATATATACCTATGTCTATATATATACATCTATATATGTCTATATATATACATTAGTCACAGATACTCATTCTAACTTACCTGTCCGGTAGTTGTGGTATGGTATACGGGTATGCGACCCCGGCTTCCCTAGCTATTACTGTCCTATCCCTTGCCTTCCTGGGCGGTAATATCCTACCTTTCGTACTTCCCACCTTAACTTACCAATCTTTCTTTTCTCACAACCTATACTTCCCTTTCCTTACTCCTATTCTCTCCGCCAATCCAACGTCTGCCGTGCGGATGGATGCATGGCTAGGGGCAAGCCTAGTCGTTAGCGTGCCACACTGCCCTGGGACCGGGCGACCCAGAATTAGGCTAGCCTTACCCTGGCATGCGGGGCTCTGCTGGGGTGGACAAACCTTTCCCTTGCTACTCGTGGGAACGCAATGGTGAATTTTACTTACCAAAATGGCGGCGATGTGGTTCGCCACCCATCACGTCTCGTTCCTCGCGGGGGCGAAAAGCGGCCCATGGAGAGCCGCTTCGCTACGTTGAATGTAAGAGGAGGAATGGATGGTAAGGTAGATGAAGTATGTCAGATGATGGACGAACGATGTATAGATATCCTGTGCGTGAACGAAACCAAGAGGAAAGGATGTGACACCACGGTTCATGGTCCCTACACGGCATACTGGTCGGCAGTCCCCCAAACCAGCCGAGGCTGTCAGGGAGTTGGTGTGATTCTTTCCTCTCGAATAGTTGAATGTGTGATAGAGCATGAATGTGTAAGCCCAAGACTCCTCTGGGTTAGGTTAAAAGTTGGACTCACCCGCTTGTTTATCCTTGGGGTTTATGCACCGACGGATCTGCGAGGGGGTGGGTCATTAAAAGCCCAAAAAGAGAGAGAGGAATTTTGGGATAGCATGAGAGAGGTCTTGAATAAATGCGGAGAAAATGAACGGATCGTGATGTTAGGGGACTTTAATGGGTGGGTTGGAGTAAAGCGTGATGGGTATGAAGGAGTACTGGGTACATTTGGGGACGAGAGAGTGAACGAAAATGGGAGAAGCCTACTTGAAGTATGCTTGGAATGGAATCTGTGCGTGGCCAATACAATGTTTGATCACAAAAAGATCCATTTGTATACAAGAATTGAGGGTGAGTCTAGAAGTATAATTGATTTTGTTATTGTGGATCAAAGATTGAGGAAGAACCTGCTAGACACTCGAGCATACCGCGGTGTAGGCCTTGACACAGACCACTTCCTGGTCATAGCCCGAATACATGGCATCTTTAAACTTTGGCGACACCGAGGAGCCGAGCCTACGAGTGTTTTGGACAGAATAAAAGTGGAAAATCTACAAGAAAAAGATAAGAAAGACGAGTATGTAGAGAAACTGATAGAAAGTTTTAAAGGCATAGAAGAGATATGTGTGATTGAAGATTTGTGGGAGACATTTAAGAAAGGAGTCGTGAATGTTGCTGTTGAGGTATGCGGAGTAGCTAAACGGAGGAAAGGAAGAAAGAAGTATAATGTGTGGATGGATAAAGATGTACAAAAGGCTGTGCAAGAAAAGAAGAAAGCGTGGTTGGATTGGTTAGCAACAAAAGCTAACCAAAAACTTCAAAAGGCGACGAATGACGAGATAAAGGAAGCGAGAAAGAAGTATAAAAGATTCAAATCAGCTGCGAAAGATGTTGTGACTAGAAAGAAAGAAGAACTAAAGGATGATTTTGATAGGAGGCTCACTGAAGATTTCCAGTCAAACATCAAGTTTTTCTGGAAATCCGTCAATACAGCCAGAAGAAAAACCTCTACCTCGGAGCTGAATACAATCAGGAGTCAAGATGGGAGCATTATAAAAGGAGAAGAATATGTGTTAAAGAGATGGAAAGAGTATTTTGAATGTTTATTTGAAAGAAAGGAAGTGCAGGTACAACACCCGGCACCTTCCATGGTTAATATAAATGTTGATGACAGTGAGATAAGCGTGGATGAAATAGTAAAAGCGTTGAAAAGTATGAGATTTGGTAAGGCTGCCGGATATGATAGGATTACCGTCGAGATGCTGAGGACTGGACAGGGCTTAGTGGCTAGTCAGCTGTACCGCCTTTTCAATATGTGCTGGCAAAATGGGCAAGTACCGGGAGACTGGTGCAAAGCCGTAATCGTGCCATTATATAAGGGAAAGGGGTCACGGCAGGACTGCGTAAATTACCGCGGTATAAGCCTTCTCAGCGTCGTCGGTAAATTGTATGCGAAAGTGTTGATTGAAAGGGTTGTGAATGAAACGGACGAAAAAGTATGGGATGCACAAGCGGGATTTAGAAAGGGAATGGGGTGTACGGATCAGGTCTTTTCCTTGCGGTGCATAGCCGAAAAGTGTCTGGCTAAAAACCAGAAGGTCTATTGCACGTTCGTGGATTTAGAAAAGGCCTATGATAGAGTGGTGAGGAATGAATTGTGGACAGCATTGTCCGTGAAAGGTGTCAGCAGTATCCTCATACGAGCATTGCAATCTCTTTATAGGGATTCCTGTGCTTGTGTAAGGATAAACGGGGCGTACACTGAATGGTTTAATATCGAAAAGGTGTTAGACAGGGATGTGTAGCGTCACCGTGGCTGTTTAATCTGTTTATGGACAATTGCTTGACAGATTTAAAAGAGAATGAAAGTGGGTTGAGAATGAATGAGTTACTCGTCAAATGTTTTCTCTATGCTGATGATCAAGTATTACTTGCGTCTTCAGCCGAGGAGATGCAGGAGATGGTAACTGCTATGAGTGAAGATTTTGTTAGGAAGGGGATGAAGATGAATGTAAAGAAGACGAAAGTAATGGTGTTTGAAAGAGATGAGGTCATGACAGACTGCAATATAGTGATTGGAGATGAACAAATTGAACAGGTGAATGAGTTTGTGTATCTGGGTTCAAAGTTCACAAGAGATGGAAAGTGTGAGAGTGATATTGAAAGAAGAGTGAATGCAGGAAACATGGTGAATGGAGCTTTGCACTCGTTTATGAGCAGTCGGATGGTGTCTAACAAGGCTCGTTTGGCTGTGCATAGGGGAGTTTTGGTTCCGACACTCATGTACGGAAGTGAAAGTTGGGTATGGCAGAAGAAACATGAAAGCAGAGTAAATGCAGTTGAGATGAGAGCATTAAGAAGTATGTTAGGAGTTAAACTGAGCGACAGGATAAGGAATGGTGAAATAAGGAAACGTTGTGGTCTGAAAGAAGATGTAGTGACTAAAATTGAGAAAGGTATGCTGAGATGGTTTGGCCATGTCGAGAGAATGAATGAAGAACGATTGACGAAAAAAAGCATATAAGGCGAGTGTGAATGGAAGTGTAGGAAGGGGAAGACCTAGGCGGACGTTTCAAGACCAAATCAGGGACGTCCTGAAAAAAGGCCAGGTCAAGAGTACCCTGAATCGAAGAGAATGTATGAAGGGAATAATGAAAGTGGACGAAGCGAAACAAGTATGTAAGGATCGTAGCAAGTGGAAAGAAGTGGTCTCTGCCTACCCCTACGGGAAAGAGGCGTGATGATATGTATGTATGTATGTATGTATATATACATATATATCATTTATTTATTGTTTCAAGCAAGTTAAGGTTCAAGAAAAAAGTCACGATACCCTAGTGGTTGGGTGATCTGAATTCGGGTCAAGAGACCCGAATTCGATCCCCGAAGCCAATGAGTTTTATCAAAAAATTATGTAAGATTTATATCGTTGGCTTGGACATAAAGATTGCCACCGGCTCCCCACCTGTCACGTTGTCCCAAACAAACGTCCATGAAAAATGGGTCGTAAGAACCAAACGGTTCTCTTCGTTCTGAGTTCTGATCTATCATAGTATTAGGAAAATGCGCTAACCCTAAAAAAAATATATGTTCTAAGTATTTGTATTCAGCAAATTTCTCTTGAAAAAAAAAAAGCAAAAACAACAATTTCAATGAAATTTCGCCGATAGATACCTTGAAGACGCGGACAAAGGTTGATTATTTATAAAACATCGTTCCTACGCTCTGTTGATATACAAAGTTACGTCAAATAATTTCTTAGACATTTACAATTCTAGTGCGTAAACACCAATCCGTATTGAGTATTGACGTCGGGTTCATTGTCTCCCGCGTAAATAGTGTAAGAGGTCTCGGATACGGGTTATACAAGATGGCGGCCGAAGAATGTTGTAATAAGTAAATTGTTTTAACGCACAAACGTTTGAACTGAACCAGTGAACAAATATACAAGTTATACTGGTTCGTTATTAGTGAATTCGGAATATTTTAAATATTTTTTTAGTTTAATATATTGTTTTGTATATAATGTAATGTATTTTTTAACATAAATATTAAAAATTGTCTAATTTAAATGTATACAATAGACAGAAATTACGGAAGTGAGAGAACATGCTGTCTCGTTCACTCTACAAAGCAAAAAGAAACAGCGAATAACATAAACAGTAGCGCAACTATTTAAAAAACACGACTTCGTAAGAATTGTAAATAATATGTCGCTTCTACGATAAAAACTAATCCGGGCATATTATATCTTAGAATCTACTAGCAAGCAGAATTGAATGTGCCTTAAGGTTAGACATCTGGGCACGAAGTCGACATTTATTGTTGATAAATATGTAGTATTTAAAACTTGCACGTATTCATAGCACGTAGTCGCCAGCTCTGGGGTCCCGGGTTCGATTTCTGGTCAAGTTAGGTTCGTTTAAGTAGAACACAGTTTTTACTACATTTTCTCGGGTCTGGGTCTTTGTGGTACCTTTGTCTGCGAAAATATTTTTTATGTTATGTTTAGGGATTACTTTACAATTGTATTCCTGTGAATAAGGTCTTTGCCGCGTGGTTACGGCATAAGAATATGTAACTATGAGACAGACTTCAGCTACTCAAATTATATCGGTGACAGACTGGTACTGCGATCGTCAAAGATGGCGATTATGGTGGACCCTTCATTACTTGAGTGGCCTATATCCTGTAGGGGACTTTTACAGGCTTATGTATGTATAATTGTATGAGATAGGGTTTTATTATATGTATCTCAATTGAGATTCAAAATCATCAAAGAAATAAAAAATAGACATCTGTTTATACGTACACAACGAAGTCATGAGGTAACAAACTTACAATCGAATTGAGAATCTGCTCATTTTTTAAAGTCGGTTTAAAAACACGACTGCATAATAATCCTTAATAATATGCCACTTACCGAAAGACATCTCTCATCTTGAGATCCATAAAGCCAAAGCGAACATGCTAAAGAAATAAACATACTGTACTCGAAATATTTTCCTTACTTTGTGGTCGTCGGATAAAATAGACGACATAACACCGAAGATGTATTGTTACAAAAAGAATATAGAGCGAATGAGTATTCCATAATATTGTGGGGTTTCTTCCTACAAGCCAGGTGACTCATCAGCGCGCTTTGTCATAACATTGGGCTAGGCCCAAGATCATAGAGACCTTATGTTTCATATAATAGATTGTAATACGAAATGTAAAAACACTGAAATATTAGCAGTTTTGGTCATATTATAATAATAAACATTAGTGTAATAACATTCATTCTCAACGATGTAATAGCATTTGTTTCAAAATTAAGACACGTGATGGATTAATTGTAGGTATATTTTATTTAGGACAGTCTGAATCTATACGATTCTTTATTCTTTGACCGCTTTAAGTCACAGAGTATTGCCAACAATGAATATACTTTTGTAAATTGAACATTTCATCATTCTTTATTTTATTATTCATCATGTGTGAAGCATTCATTGCACGGCGCGTGCAAAAAAACTGAAGGTTCTCTCTGTTCCCGCTAACAGTTACTCGTATGGTTGAATGAATAGTGAATAGAGTATGTACTGTTCGCACGTATTTGTCGTATTCATTAGCTTAGAGTGCATTTACGTGTATAATGTGAGAAGTCGTCGTTTTAGTTAACTTATGCGTTTGACGTCGCTTCGTGGAACTTAGTCAATTTGGGTAGGTAACATGGACACTTACAGTAAAATAAATAAATATAAATAAATAAATATTGTTAACGCAATTCCCAATACAGGGGTAGACAGAGGTCTAGTCTAGACAATGGAGTCCCTTCCACCGAAGACATTTTCGGGACAACGTGACAGGTGGTGAGCCTGTCGCCGTCTTTCAGTTACACTTAGTCTTTCTCGTATTGTAGTTAATAGACACAGGTTCTATTTTGCGGCTGTTAAATATTATACAGTAATGCATACAATTACTCATGCAAAAACAGTAATAAATACTTTCTTTTATTCTTGACGTTTATAAAACGAAAGAGTTGTTGGGAAATATTGTTACAATATGTCATTCGATACATAAACGCCACACATATAACATGGCTTATGTTATCTTGTCTAAAGAAAACGGCATCATCCACCAATCTACGGACGCGTGCACTAATTCTACAAAACACACCATTACACAGACATTTCACTCGACACCAGGTTACACAGATAGATAGGGACAAAATAACAATTGCTCTGATCCCGAAGTAAGCACCTTACGCAGTTGTATAAGGAATCAGAAACAACGAAGATACTACAAACATCCAGTCCAGAAAAAATGTAGACAGTGTTTTCTACATTGATCAGATTGGGAATCAAACCTAACTCAGAGCTGGTGACACCATGAAAATCGGTGTACGCCACTCGTCTACGGGGTTCGTCAAACATACGCCACCTTCCATTATTACATCACACGTGTTTCGCTTCTAGACAAGGCATCAGAAGAAAAAACTAACGAAAGCTAACTCAACGACGTTAGACTGGTGAGAGAGAGGCAAGAGATCTCTTTATAAAAACATCACTATATTAATTTATTGTATTAAATACTTGTCCGGTTTCGCCTATAAAGGCATTATCTACGTTATAACCTATTATAATTGTATTCAAACGTATAAACTAACAATATCTAGTTAGAAATAATAAGTAGCCACGTATACTACTATAGCCACGTATTATTACTGCTAATACGTATAATTACTATATATAGACGACGACCTCCGTGGACGAGTGGCGTAAACACCGGTTTTCAAGGTGTCGCCATCTCGAGGTCCCGGGTTCGATTCCCGGTCGGGTCAATGTAGAAAAAACCACTTTTTCTACATTTTCTCGAGTCTGGGTGTTTGTGGTAACTTCGTTGTTTCCGATTCCCATACCTCAACTGCTTTAGTTTCTTATATTGGTAGCGGAGCAATGTATGTGATGTTTTCCCTATCTATATATATATTTATTTAAAAATTTATTATTATTATATATTGTAGTACCACGTATAATACATATTGGTTATATGTAACAGTTTTTGCAATGAGGTATGTATTTAGATTATTTTAACACGCCTTTATGAACTTGGTAAGTATGTATCTATGTAACGTGATATCCCCACCCACTTTGAAACGTCAGATTGAATTGAAACTTATTAATAATAATTATAGAGTTATGCCGTGTGGTTAAGGCGTAGAAAGAAAGACGCAGTGAAGTGACCACCCACTTTCTTCCCGTGGGGTCTCGTAAGAGACGAGTAAAGGATAAGATAATTCCTTGAAAATGGAATTATCTACCGATAGATGGCGGGACAACAAGCACAACTAATTAAAATTAATTAATTAAACTAATTAAAATTCAGCAAATGTGAAGACCTTAGCTCCTGCAACAGAAACTACAGCAATCTATCTTGGTATTTCAAAGAAGAGCGGTGTTTAGTAGCAACAGAATATATAACAACAGAATATATAACAACAGAATATATAACAAGAATGATTAACGACCTGCGATAACTAAAGATGAATTTGATGTTTATATGTGTATGAATATATGTATGTAAGTATACCGTACTGTTGGACACTAAAATGGCGATAGGCTCACCACCTCTCACGTTCTCCCAAATAAGCTTCAGTGGAAAGAGGGTTCTGCCTATTCCGGTATGAGAAATTGCGTGAAGATTTAAGAATGTATAATATAAATAAATAAATATCCCAATACAATACAGGGGTAGACAGAGGTCTAGTCTAGACAATAAAGTACCTTCGACCCACCTTCCACCTAAGATATTTTCGGGACAACGTGACAGGTGGTGAGCCCGTCGCCGTCTTTATGTCCAAGCCATCGAAACAATTCGTACATAAGTTTTTGATAAACCCTTTGGTACGAGCCAACCGGGGATCGACCTCGGGTCTCTCGACTCGAAATTCCGACCACCAAACCACCCGGCTATTGTGACTTTATGTATGTGATCGTGATTTTAATGTATAACATGTTGTAATATATCGTAAACGCAGTCGGGTCCGAATGTTATAGAACCGTGTGGTTCAAGGTACGAGCATAAGTATTGTGGAATCAGTGGAATGGTGGGGCGCGGGCGCTGTGTCCCATACCCGGCTATTAGTCTCCGTCAACACAGAATGTTTACACGTTGTGTCACAAGCTGCTCTGAGATTTTTCACTGCGC
This sequence comes from Sericinus montela, assembly GCA_029286605.1. Lineage (NCBI taxonomy): Eukaryota > Metazoa > Arthropoda > Insecta > Lepidoptera > Papilionidae > Sericinus > Sericinus montela. The sequence goes on along the minus strand of JAGSMR010000074.1, from coordinate 424,990 downwards.
GAAGCGAGGGTAATATTTGTGCGGTTCGTTTTTAAATTATACGATGGAGAAATGTAATTTTTATTGGCTACTACAAAATGGATTGAGAGAGAGAGAGAGACATTTCAAAACAAATGAACAATAAGCAAATATTACAAATTAGTAATAGGATTTTAATTGAAAAATATGATAAAACAAGAATATGAGAAAATATGAATAACAAAAGAGGGGATAACTGCGGAGTATCTTTCTCTGATTTCTTCACCGTCAGAATAATCTCATTACAAAGCGATCGTAGATTTAAAAGATTATGTTTTTTCAAAATAAATAAGTCACAAGTATATCCCTCTATCCATCATAGTATTGGAAAATGCACGAAATTGAAACTGGCTGACAATAAACCTCATACTCAAATAACCTCGCGAATATGAGCACTATAATAGACTGTTATGCTATGCCATATATCCGCGTGTGTCTGTGTCTTAGCCCTATGACTGTGAATGTAGACTGAGAGACATTCCACCTTATTTCTACGAGTTGACAAGACTCAAATACAATTCGAAGGAGTTCATAGCAAGTGATATTCCCTTACCATCAGCGACTTACAAATCATTACCAAAATCAATACAGTCACGATTTGCGCATCCACATTCCCAATACAGGGTTAGACAGATGTCTAGACAATTAACTCCTCTCGACCCACCTTTCAACAAAGAGGTATGAGCCTACCACCTGAGGAACTCGGGATCGAAGCCATGATGGCTATGTGTAAATCGAAATTCTCTCTTGACAATTTCGATTTAGACATAGCATCTCTTGATTACGCCTATAATCATCAATGAGAAATGATAAACAGCGTAAGAATTCTTCAGAGACTATATCCACCAGTTTCATTTCAGGTTTGTGTGTTGATTTCGTGTACCCGGACCAGACATTGTTATTTATGGAAGATTTGCTGACGAATAACAAATAATTGCAAGTCGTTTCACATAGCTCTTTGTTCTCAGTGTACTTTATCATTCGAGCGCGCCATGTTGTTTGTCACGCCACTCCGAATATTGTCGTTGGCACTGCCGCCATTTTTATCTTCGAATTTTGAATCCAATTATGAATTTAGGTTGTTGGTATATGATCAAATGTTACAGAACTTTCTAGTAAATATTTATATGATGGATTTTTTAATTGATAAGAAACTTGCAGACAAATGTTTCTTATTTTACTAAATTCAGCGTTGAGTTAAGAAATTTTAGGGATGCCTGACCAGGGTCGGACCTGGAAAACGCGCATATAAAGAAAGCCGTCCCGACCAACAGGCTATCACGTCACACGTAAAAGCGAAAGATCATTCTGAAGTAATGACCTTTCACTTTTACTTGAATGACTTTTTTTAAATAAATAAATGTTATGACAAAGAGTTTATCTATAATATTTCCACAAGCGTGGCATGCAGACCCCTTAACACAAGATCCAGTCAGCCGTTTATCCAGACATACAAACAGACACACAGACGTAGTTACTTTCGTTTTATTACATTAGCGAGAAACACTCGTCATTCCGTTGATGCATATTAGCTCTCACATTATAACACTAACTCTATTTCCAACCACTACCCATTTATACTCGTAAGTAGTCGTAAATAAACTGCGAGATTGCTAGCATTCGATACCCTCTGGTTACCCTGCCAGCCACTCGTAAGTAATGCACGTAATAACAGAAATTATTTCTTACTTTACCGCCGTACGTTGTTTAAAATCAACAAGCCTATATTTGTTATGGCGGGACGAAGTGTACCTATACACAAATAATGTTGAACACTTGTAATTATTTGTAATTCGTCAGAGCGAATGTCGCAACAATAACGTTCAATACTAGGAAAGAGAGAGATGTTTATCATCAAGCTTGCTATCATTTTAGTGTAAATATATCACAACTACAACCGCGCAGGCAAGTGAACGAGTATAAATTGTTACATTTACGTGTTTATAGAAATAACTTGACTGGATAAACAATCACGCCTATTACTTAAGAGGGTAAGTTATAAAAATAAAAAAAAAATATCATCACACCATTCCCAAAACAAGTGTAGATCGAGGTCTCTACAATTGCGTCCTTTCGACCCACCTTTCAATAAAAGATTCTTTATGTCCAATCCATCAAATGAAATCAAATCATTTACTCATCGACATAAGAACGAACATTCGTTTATCGATAGTCATTTTAATCTACCACCGTGTCGTAATCAGGCTCCTCTAACGGAGAAGAAATAGGCGAAAGAAATTCCGTAGGTATCCTTTTTTGGTCAATATTTTTTCTATAATACAATGTATTATACAAATGTGATTTGATATTTTCTAGAAATATCTTGAGAGCCATCACCTCATTCCCAGGGGTTACTGTCATTGACATATTAATTTATATTATGATAACCCTTCTTATAAAGTTTTCCCTTTAAAAGTTTCGTAAACCTGTTAATAGGCAGGCTTTTCTACGTTTACCAGGATAAATAAATAAATATCTTCACGCAATTCCCAATACAGGCGTAGACAGAGGTCTAGTCTAGACAATTAAGTCCCTTCGACCCACCTTCCACCGAAGATATTTTTCACCGTCTTTATGTCCAAGCCAACGATGTAAATCGTACACAGGGTTTAGAAAAACCCATTGGTACGAGCCTGCCACCTGGGGATGGAACTCGCGTCTCTTTACTTAAAATTCCGACCACCCAACCACTCAGCTATAGATTTACCAGGATACACATCGATATAAATTATACATTTAAAAAACCATTGGTACGAGCCCACAACCTGGGGATCGGTCTCGGGTCTCTTGACACGAATTCCGATTACCCAACCGCTCGGCTATCGTGACTTAAGGCTGAGTTAAGTAAAAAAAATAAATTTGCGGGTAGGTAATCCTAAATGAGATTTCTTGACAGTTGTTGATATTTATCTGCTTTTCTCATAGAGATTGCCATAATCATAAAATTTCTTCTCTTTTCTCATAGAGAAGAAATTTTATAAGTGGTCTCTTACACTGCCGGAAAGAAGGTCAGGGGCACCTATATAAATATTTATATAAACTATTTCCATCCAAACGAAAAGAAAAACGAATGTACTAAGCAATGAGAATCCATAAGCGAGAGGTTCTGCATTTATTCAGACAGTAATCTCTATTCCATAGCGATAACCAGCATATACATTCATCGAATTGTAATGTATATTGTTAAAATATACAACGCCGTCCGTACATACCTGTAACAAACAAAAAATACATTGTTAATACACGCACACATACATTGTTGTACATTGTATATATAACAACTGTCGCCCGGAGTTTGGGAATTCGTTGCGTATACACGAGCACCTATACTCACTATACCCACGAGAAAATATTTATGTTTGGCATGAATTAATCAATTTAGTTGCTAATGAAGTGGAATGTCTCATGAAATCTTATGAATGGAATGTGAAATATATGTTTATTGGAGCGAAAGTAAGTATTTACTACCTTTCTTTCTTATTACCTGTCATGTTGTCCCATATAAGGTCCGGTGAAAAGTATGCCGAAAGGACTATATTTTGCGGAATTCTGTCTACTCCGGTATTGGAAAAGCGTGAGGATAAAAGGATTATTACATCTTTCACTTGTGTGACAGATAGATTCAAAGGCTAAAGCACTGGGACTACAAACATAAAATATTCGCCATTAATGCCTGTTGTAAACATTTGTAGTTAAAGTGCGGATCTTTATAAATACTAATAATAAATAAAACACATACATAGCGACAACATCACATACATTGTTCTGATCCCAAAGAAAGTAGCTAAAGCACTTCTGTCATGGCATCGGAAACAACAAAAGTACTAAAAACACCCACACTCGAGAAAATATAGAAAAAGTAGTTTTCTACATTTACCCGTTCCGAACCAGGGACCACAAAGACGGCGACAAATTGAAAGCCCATGTGTACGCCACTCGTCGACTGAGGTCATCAGTAAAATAGCTGAAGCATAACACATATAGAAACATATCTATGGTTTCCCGTACGCTGACCGTCACGGCGACGTCACCGCGTCTAGTTTCCGACCGCAGATGGTGACCGTCACCTCATCCGCCATTCGGATCGAGTAACGGCATCTTACGCAATCTAGAGTTTCACACGCCTTCCATTATGTGACAGGATGCTTCACTGCGGCTTGGGTTACTTGTTTTAATTATAAATTTAATATGTCGCTTAAACGCGGAAATAATATTTCCCGGCAAGAAACAATGATTTAATTTAATACAATTTATCTTTTTTGGCGTCGTAGAAAAGACTAAAAGGTGCAGGAGAGGTCTATCTTCACCAGGAGATACTAAATAATACACTTTATTCTATATGACGACCTCCGTGGACGAGTGGCCTAAACTCCAGCTTTCAAGGTGTCGCCATCTCGAGGTCCCGGGTTCGATTCCCGGAGAATTTAACGCGCGAAAATTTCCCTATTATGATTTTATATGACTTTCGGTGGCTTTTAAGGCAACGAGAATGTTATGACAGACTTCGATTGGCCTTTCATGATGAGATGATTTAATGAGTTTAAACGTGGTCGCACCAATCTCAACGATGCTCTGCATGAGGAAGTGCCTTCTACGGCGACGATTGAAGATAACATCAGTGTTGTGCAGGGTATGATAGAGACTGATCCAAGAGTAACCTTAAGCAGATTCAGACAAGCTTAGGCATCGCTAAGAGTGCCAAAAATTCTCCACAAACATTAAGCCGTTAGGAAGCTTTGTGCCCGGTGGATACCTCATTATTTGACCGAGGCCAAAACTCCGTCGTGCTAATTGGTGCTGGAAATGATACAAAGATTTAACGGAGGTGACTCAAAAGCTGTGTTCGACATACTTACGGGTGACGAAAGCTGGATTTATTGCTATGATTCGGAAACCAAAAGACAATCTCTGCTCAGTGGGTGTTTCCTTCCGCGGAGTTGCCAACTAAATTGAAGAGAGGACGAAGTGTAGGAAAAAGATGGTGACCACATTCTTCGGAAGGACGGGTCATTATGCGACAATTGTTTTAGAAGATCAAAAATCAGTTACTGCAGAGTGGTATACTAACAAATGTTTGCCACTTGTCTTGGAAAAAGTTCGAGAGAAACGACCTCGCAATAGGATCTTCCTTCACCACGAAAACGCCTCCGTCGCACGCCGTCGGACGAACTAATTTGAAAAGATATAATAAAAATAAAGTCACGATAGCCAAGTGGTTGGGTGGTCGGAATTTCGAGTTGAGAGACCCGAGTTCGATCTCCGGGTGGCAGGCTCGTACCAATGGGTTTTTTCAAAAAAACTTTATATACGAATTATATCGTAGGCTTGGACAAAAAGACGGCGATGGGCTCACCATTTGTCACGTTGTTCCGAAAATATCTTTGGTGGAAGGTGGGTTGAAGGGACTAAATAACAGTCTAGACTAGACCTCTGTCTACCCCTGTATTGGGAATTGCGTGAAGATATTTTTTTATAATAAAAATATTAACTAGTTAGTTTGCTCAGTTTTTGATTTTCTTAGAACTATCAGTGTCACCCTCGTAATTAAAAGCATTTTAAAAAATTTCTTGTATATCTCACAAACACTGAAACAATTTTTAATAGTGTTCACAGGATGTCTCAGCCCTATAAAACCAAATCTATAACGGCGAAACTTATATGATTGCAACTTTGTTTCATTCATATTATTAGTAACATAATTTGTGTGACGAGCAAGTGTAAGAACTAGTGCTATAATGGTATGCACTCTTTGCTATCTGTGCCTATCGAAAGCTTTACTAAGAAGTTATTATGTTACTAGCTATCCCCGCGGCGTTGCCTGCAGTTTTACACTTAACGCAGAACTCTAATTATGATTCTAACTAAATAAAAGTAGCCTATGTTACTCCTTATAACATTAGCTATCTGTTAGACAAAAATTGTAAAAAAATATACTTTGGTGTATGTACCATATACATACATATATATTATTACTTTTCGCATCATCACGATAAAAAAAGTAACGATAGCCGAGTGGTTGGGTGGTCGGAATTTCGAGTTGAGAGACCCGAGTTCCGATCCCCAGGTGGCAGACTCGTACCAATGGGTTTTTCAAAAATATATGTACGAATTACATCGTTGGCTTGGACATAAAGGCGGCGACGGGTTCACCACTTGTGACGTTGTCCCGAAAATTGGTGGAAGGCACTTAATTGTCTAGAGTAGACTTCTGTCTACCCCTGTATTGGGAATTGCGTGAAGACGTTTATTTTATTTTTAGGAATCGATTTTGAATGCCCGATTCGCCATAAGCGCCAATTAAAGCGATGGCCAATGGGACCAGTCGCGGAGGCTGGCGCCGGGCGAAGCACCAATGCCATGGGGGAGGCGCCGGCGCCCTCATTGTTATCCAATTAGGGGCTCCCGCGCGATAATACGCCGCGAATTCAAATTAGGAGGGAGAGCGGTCGGTGACCCCGCTCTGATCAATCGCCGGACCGCGCCCGGACGCCCGCAGATATGTGCACGCGAGATGTCGCCGCTAGGGTAGACACGAGGCGGAATATTTATTTTTTTCGAGATTCTTTTTGTAAGTTCACGATATTTGCCTTATGGATGATTAGATAACGAAGCCCTTTCGATCCTCATTTCACAGAAGCTTATTTATGACGTGTCAGGTGGTGAGGCAACCGTTTTATGATCAAGTCAACGGTACAATATACCTAGTTCTGTTACTAATGAATATGCATTTTTTAATGAAGTGATGTAATAATATTAAAATTTATACCCACATACATATTTACTAGTCTCAGCAAAAAAGTACAATAAAATTTTCTGGCCTTTAATCTGTTTGGCCACCAATCTATGGATTCACGCACTGTTTCCGCCAAATAATAAATAATGACAAAATCTCCTTACGGGAGAGGCCATGTCCTGCACTGAACTTATACCGCCGTGTATATGCCGTAATGTATGTATGTTTTAATGGAGTGTAAAATGGGCATACTTCAATTAACAGTGGCTGTTTTCAATTAACAGTGGCTGTTGCGAGCCGTGCGGAATGAGCCCGTCTTATATCAGAATAAATAGAATAATAGTCGAGCTGCTATACCTGTATCGTTATTATAAGTTATATCAACTTGTCAACTGTCGCGTGTGTTTCTTATAGGCAACGCCTACTCTAGAAAATGTCCTACGAAAGAAAACTTAATAGTTTTGTGACGACCTAAGTGGCCGAGTGGCGTGAACACCGGTTTTCTAGGTGTCGTCATCTCGAGGTCCCGAGTTCGATTCCCGGTCGAGTCAATGTAGAAAAAACACTTTCTATATTGTCTGGGGTCCGGATATTTGTGGTGCCTTCGTTGTTTCCGAGTCCCATACGTCAAGTGCTTTAGCATCTTACATTGGGATCTTAGCAATGTATGTGATGTCCCTATCTATATATGTATTTATATACGTTTAAGTTTAGTTAAGAAATAAAACTGAGAAAGAATTTCTTCTTCTGTCTCTATTCTAGATCTAGGCATGCAGAGATGCCACTGATCGAATTTAAATTAATTATAACATTGTTAACTAAAAAAAAATATTTTGTACAGATATCATTTGAACCTTAACAGAAGGTTTTAAATGTTTCCGTCTGCATCATGGCTGATCAATGCCTGCACAATGCGTAAAAAAAATAACAGAGGTGTCACACGCCCTGCGCAGAAAGATTTGTCCGATACCTCGCATAATTTAAACTCATTGCACGGCGCATGCGCGCCGCTAACAATGTTAGATGGGCAGTAAAGAGAAGTGCCAGGGGTGGGTCCTCATCGCTGAAATTCTATTACGCGTTTTATACGCGGGGTGCGCCTTAATGTGGGGGGGGTTTGATATTAAACATAACCATTACACTTCGAGCCGGGAATATTTTCGCGTTTCTGTCTTTCAAAGTGGAAATGTCTTAGCTGTCGTAGGGGTAAAGAGGTCCGGTTGTTTTGGTGGTGCAGTGTGACAGTTAAATCTGCGTTTGAACCGTAACGCCTGCTCGTGAGGGTGCGATTTAGTTGGTCGATTCGATCCGCGCTGTTTATTTTAAATTATAACAGTTCGATACTGAAGGGTTTGGGTTTCATAGTGCGAGGGTGTTCGCAATTTGAACGAAGAAACGATATTTTTAATATAGCTGGTTTTATTTCAGTCGGCTTCATGACTTCCAACTGGAGCTTAAACCGATTTTAGTTTTCTTTACGCTTTGATTTCTATAGGTTTATATCTGTACTGCTTATATCATGCACAAATTATTATAAAATATATTTATTCATCACTACATTTGACGACCGGCGAAGACTAGTGGCGTTCATAGTGTCGCCGGCTCCAAGATTCCGGGTTCGATTCCCGGTCGGGTCAATGGAGAAAACTATTTATCTACATTTTCTCGGTTCGGGATTGTGGTGCCTTTGTTGCTTCTGATTTCATAGCACAAGTGCTTTAGCTACTTACTTTGGCATTAGAGCAATGCATGTGATGTTGTCCCTATCTATTTATGTATTTATTATTATTTTATTCGCATCACTGAGAAATGCGAAAAATGGTCTAAATTGTCGAGATCTCTAACTACTCCCGTATCAGAAATGCTTGAAGATTTAAAATAGTTTTCATATAGTTTTACGCTTGCTAGAAATAAAAACATCTACGTTATACCAATCTCCGATGACCCTATAACCAACGGGTAGTTGCGGGTTCTAAACCAGCTAGGGGCAAACATATGTGATGGATAAGAAAGTTTTAAAGTCATGGATTTGTGAGTATATATGAATATTTACCTTTATTAATATATTTACATGTATCTTTGGCTTGGACACAAAGACGGAGATAAGCTTACCACCTTTCATATTATCCCAAATAAACTTCGATAAAAAGCCGGACGAAAAGACATCATTGTCTAGACCTCTGCCGACCCTAGTGCAATGAAATTTCGTGAAGATAAAAATAGTTCACCAACCTCAATTCTAATAAATCCGTCGTTCAATATCAATATTCAATTTCACAGCGATCTATGAAAACTAATATTTGATTTAGCGGTCACGTGTTGACTAATCGAGTGATATTTTTGCATCGTCTTCACATCCGGTTCGTGTCAATCGCCGGGAATCGAACCGGCGGGATTATCTAGTTATGCCGGATCACGGGCGTGCGATTATGCGCCCGCACGTGCCTAGACTTCAGATTTAGTGCGAGGACTTGATGAGCTTTGATGAGAGTTGTCAGAGCGTTGGCCTTATTCAAACATTTGTCCCCGTTTTAAAACTCGCACAAGGTATTTTAAACTTGTTATGATTGAAGTCACGATAGCAGAGTGGTTGGGTGATCGGAATTTGAGTCAAGCGAATTGAGTTCGATCAAACATATGTATGATTTATATCGTTGGTTTATCCTTGTCACGTTGTTCCAAAAACGTCTACCTTCAAAGGTGGGTCAAAGGACTTGTCTTTGAGTATCCCAGTATTGCGGAATGGCGTAAAGATATTTATATTTTATTATTATTATTAAGTAAGAAACCTTTAACAAGTACGTATCTAAATTCACTCGTACCAATAACCAATATCAATTTGATAAAGTTTTTCAATAACCACTTTGGGTTTATCTGATAAAATGATAACCCTATACTAAAGGCATATTGACACAGTTGCGTGGAAAAAATTCACGGAAACTACATGTCGCAATCGTGACAAAAGTGGGAAAAAAAGTCGCGATAGCCGGGTGGTTGGGTGGTCGGAATTCTGAGACAAGAGACTCGAGTTCGATCCCCAGGTGGCAGGTTCGTATCAATGGGTTTTTCATAAACTTATGTACGAATTATATCCCGATAATAACTTCGGAAGGTGGGTCGAACGGACTTAATTGTCTAGAGGTGACCTCTTTCTACCTCTGTACTGGGAACTGTGTGAAGATATTGGGTATCAAACTCGGGTCTCTTGACTCGAAATTCCGAGCACCCAACCACTCGACTATCGTGACTTGTTTATCGTGAGTAGTAATGTACGTTTGTATAAAAAAATTGTTGACTTCAAAAGTTATTTCTCAAGACAATTATATGCCAGCGTTGTCGTCACCTGTTTTTAATCGCGACGTTCCTCGACATCGGTTCTTTGAACTACTATTTCCTAATAGATAATCTCACTCTCATTGCAGCACGCATTAAATGCAGAGCGGTGGAGATATGCACATTTACAATTTACCAGTGGAAGCGTTTGTTATTAAAAACACTAGTAAACAACAGTATTCTTCTTATTGGCTCAATTCGACGAAGTTTCTGTTTTCTAGAAGTTGATTCTACATTATAAAACACGCACTAGATTAAAAAATCAGCATAGCCGAGTGAACAGGAGATCGGAATTCGAGTCAGACATCCAAGTTCCAATCCCAGGTGGCAGGCTAGTACTTGGCATACCTAGAATATAACGATGTCCTTAGCGATCGACAATACGGGTTTCGCCGAAATCGGTCGACTGGGGACCTTCTAGTGTATGTCACACATCTATGGGGTGAGGCCCTCGAGAACAGTGGTGAAGCACTCGCGGTTTCGCTCGATGTCTCGAAGGCTTTTGACAGGGTCTGGCATGATTATCAATAAGCTTCCTTCATATGGTATATCCCCTGGACTGATAGCCTGGATAGAAGACTTTTTCCATCCTTTTGTTGTGGATATACCCTGCATTCGGACGAAGCGTTTTGCTTCGTCGTTCATAATGCGTACAGCAAAGGACTGGAATAATTTGCCTGCATCAGTCTTTCCGCCCGATTACAATGTGGGTGTCTTCAAGAGAAGAGTGAATAGGCTTTTTCTAAGCTAGTGTGCCTACCTACAAAAACTACATCGCCACTTACCATCAGGTGGGATTGTAGTTAAACGCTAGCTTATAATGTTAAAAATAAACTTATGGGTTTTCTCAAAAAAACTTATGTACGATTTGTATCTTTGGCTCGAACATAAAGACGGCGACATGTCTAAATGTCATCGATGAAAAGCAGAACTCTATTGTGTAGACCTCTGTATATCCCAGTATTGGGAATGGCGTGAAGATATTATTATTAATTTTTGTTGTATGAAAATTTATTTGCTCACAGATGACACCTACCTATATAAATATAGAAGATTTCAACTGATATGATAATTAAGGTTAAACGTAAAATATTGTCAAAATCGTTAAAGCTGTTTCTTATATATCTATGTACATTGGGAATACTACTTGTGAATATATAAATTTATGTACAAAATCAGAATCGTTTAAAAAAATATTTTCTTTGAATATACACAATATCTATTATGTATCTAATTGTAAGAAATTGTAAATATAAAATTCACGATAGCCGAGTGGTTGGGTGGTCGGAATTTCGAGTCAAGAGACCCGAATTCGATCCCCAGGTGGCAGTCTCGTACCAATGGGTTTTTCAAAAACTTATGCACGAATTATATCGTTGGCTTAGTCCCGTTAGGCCCGTCGTCGTCTTTATGTCTAAACATAAAGACGATGACGGGCTCACCACCAGTCACGTTATCCCTAAAATATTCGGCGGAAGGTGGGTCGAAGGGACTTAATTATCTAAACTAGACCTCTGGCTACCCCTGTATAGGGATTTGCGTGAAGACATTTATATTTATTTATTTATTTATATACAAAATTAAATCCTTTAATGTATCTAATTGTTTTCATTATTAGTTAATACTGTCTGAAACTCATATGTTAACCTAAAACTCATACGTTTACCTGTCCATTGAACGTCTAATGGCTCACATGTATTTTACTCTGGAGTCAGTGCGGGGCCGCCATTACAGCTATTAGAGGCTTAATCAAAACTTATGGCTTCTGCGGCGCATATGTAGCTGGCTTTAAAGGCAACGTAAGTATTCCCACTGTAGAGTTTACACAATAATATAAAACTTCGTTTAGAATGCCCAAAGACATTACTAAGTTTAAACGACGCTTGAAGTGTTTTAAACTTAGTATTAATTTGCTTCTGTGAGCCCTGTACTAGGTTGAAATTTAGTTCTTGTACTTTGAAATCACTAATGATTTGTTTATTAGCATTGTCTCTAAATGAACATAAATAGAAGTATTAATATGTAGGTATGTTTAGATAATAATTTTTTAATCATACATACATATTAAAGAGTACTGGGTTATGGCAAATCCTACCCATAGGGTAGGATTTGCCATAATCGCCACGCTTGGCAAGTAGGTTGGCGATCGCTGTAGCAGACCACTCGTACCTCAGATGCTGCCCATCTTCGGCCTGATTATTTTGGTCTGCTATTTTTTGAGATGGTTACCGCGGATAATTAGGGAGATTAGATATTTCGGGACAACGTGACAGGCGGTTAGCCCGTCGTCGTCTTTATGTCTAAGCCAACGATATTATTCGTACATAGGTTTTGAAAAAATCCATTGGTATGAACTTGCCATCAGGGGAACGAACTCGGGTCTCTCGACTCGAAATTTCGACCACCCGTCCACTTGGCTATCGTGACTCAATTGTGTGTACATAAGTAGTAAATAAAAATGTATACCACTGAACGTGTTTATGTTTGAACCTGTATATTGTTACTGAATATGTTTGAAGTTCAACTTAAGCACTACTAAAAAGATTTAATAAACTAAGTTACAACAACAAGCTTGCTAAAAGCAAGTATAATGTTTTGTGAATAAGAAATTAATATTAAAAGTGCTTTCAAAGAGTTCCTTAACATTTCACATTTCGCAAACATCTTCAAGAAATTTACCAATGTTGTAGAACGGGGTCTATATAAACGTTTCATAAGAAATTGTATACGTTCGGATATTTGCTATGGAACCGCTGCGGTAGTTCGTACAATTATAGCAGTTTTTTTTTAATTCCAAGCACAAAAAATAGAAGCTTAGGGTATTGCCTTCGAGGGATGCGCACCTTATATTTTTTTCACATAAAAAGGCAGAGAGACTTTGTTGACGCCTCATCAAATGTTGCAATAACAATTTGATAAGCGTCGAATAACTTGCGAACTTGATATAATTTTTTTTTCGCCATTACTTTCGAGGTATATAGCCCATTGTGAATAGACAAGGAATTTAATAATCCTACATTATTTGTATTTGAGTTTCCTTATCAATTATGCAGTGTAATTAAGTAGTCACTATGGCCAAGTGGTTGGGTGATCGGAATTCGAGTCAAGAGATTCGAGTTCCACCCCCCGGAGGTTCTTACCACTGGAATTTTCAAAACTAATATACGATTTATATCGTTGGACATAAAGACAATGACAGGTCTCTACGGCAAATAGAACAAATATATAGTCTCCTTTCAGAGACTCATATTTACACCACTTACCCGATTCACCTGCCTCTGATGCCGCCCCGGCCCTTATCGAAGTACACTTGATGTGAGAGGCCGCTAATGTATAGACGCAAGTAACATCCCGCACAGGAGCTTTGCCTCTCTCCCAATGGACTAAAGTCAAGCCTCTTACCATCCTCCCTAAATATTACACAGGGCTCTAAAACCCAGGGAATAGTTGTTATTGAAAAAGTTACTTCGCAACATTCCGCATGCAAATATAAAAAGGTAACATATACCACAAACGAAAACGTGACACGTGTTTCGCCTCAAAACAAGGCATGCTTGTTTTGAGGCGAAACATGTGTCACGTTTTCGTTGGTGGTATATGTTACCTGGTTTGAGTGTAGTGGTGGTGGTGCGTACAGTGGAATTAGTGCACGCATCTGTGGGAGGAGGACCCTCCCTCCTCCCACAGATGCGTGCTCTTCTTCTCTTCGGACCAGGTAACATATACCTTTTTATATTTGCATGCGGAATGTTGCGAAGTAACTTTTTCAATAACAACTTTACAATGAATTTCCGCAAAGTACGCCTGAGTCAATTAACTACCCAGGGAATATTTATGAAAACAAGAGCCCTTCGGATGATTCTTCGATAAATGATTCAAGGATTTTTAAATTCCGTTTTGTAAATTTTAAATAAAATAAAAATTGACCTAAATAAATAAATATCTTCACGACATTCCCAATACAGGGGTAGACAGAGGTCTAGACAATTAAATCGTTTCGACCCACCTTCCACCAAAGACATTTTTGGTGCGACGTGACTAACACAAAGTGCAAGCGAACAATATAAATCGAACGTAAACCTTTAATTGAGAAAAAAAAAACCATTGGTACGAGCCTTGGGGATCGTACTCAGGCATTTTTGTTCGAATTCCGGTCACCCAACCTCACGGCTATCGTGACTATCACGGCGATGTGAAGACATTCTTTTTGTTTTTCTATCTAATAATATAATAATGTAACCCATCTAACAATATGCATAAAGTAAGAAACCTTCCACATAGTGATATCAGAAAGATAGTCACGATAAAAGTCACGATAGCCGAGTTGTTGGGTGGTCGGAATTTCGAGTCGAGAGACCCGAGTTCGATCCACAGGTGGCAGTACCAATGAGTTTTTCAAAAACTTATGTACGAATTTCATCGTTGGCTTGGACATAAAGGCGGCGACGGGCTCACCACCTGTCACGTTGTCCCGAAAATATCTTCGGTGGAAGGTGGGTCAAAGGGACTTAATTGTCTAGACTTGACCTCTGTCTACCCCTGTATTGGGAATTGCGTGAAGATATTTATTTATTTAGAAAGATAGATTTTCAAATTATGACAAGCTAAATGTCTTCTGTTGTCCAAGCTAAACGCTTGTCTTTCATTCTTTTGCCTCGCTCTTACTAAGGCTCAATGCATCACGTTATCTGACGTGAATAGTTAAGTTTTGTCACGTAAACCGTCGCGTCAAGAAGAATTCCTGAACGTGGTGGTAAACGATGTGCAACGGTGTTCCGGACATGATGTCCATCACAGCTCCAATTTCGAAACTAACAATTGGACATACGGAGGTAGAAGGGTCATTGTGGCGTTAGTTTAAAGATTTTTTTTCCTCGTATTTTTCTTTCATTCTTTTTGGTATGAACTCTTCTTATTTTCTTTGTCACTGAGTGACAATAATAACTAAAGCAACCTGAACCTAAGTCTGAAAGGTAAGTAGTTGAAATAAAAAAAGAGAAAACAATATTTCCTACAATACCTTACGAACATAAATAAAAATATAATAATTAAACTTAGTAACAAGGATTTACTCGAAGATCGAACTTGGGTTTCTTGAATCGAAATTCCGACAACCCAACCACTCTGCTATCGTGACTCGTCCACTAATATTGATTTTTCAATTCAATACCTGTGTAAAGCGGAATGAGGTTCGAATTAAGCAATGTAAATAGTGCCGATAAAATCGAAACCGTATTCCATGCCACAGATAGCAAAGTAAAAAAAAAATTATAAACCGGGCCACGTATCTCTCCCCGTACCAACTCCACCCGTCCATTATGCAAGGCCTGATAATCTGCTAAATAACCAAGGGGTCTGTCGGTTCGGTTGTGTTACAAATGATCAACGTACTGGCCAGTTGGAAAGCGGTTTTATGAAAAACATTGAGGCAAATTAGTTTTTTTTATTGAACATAGGAATAGTTTTATTTGACCATAGATAAAAAAAATAATAGCGAAACTGTTCTTTAATAAAATCGTTACTTAGTAAACGAATCAATAATAATAAAATTATATAAAATAGTACAATAATACTTCCGTGGACGAGTGGAGTGGTTTTCATGGTGTCGCCAGCTCTAAGATCCCGGATTCGATTCCCGGTCGGGTCAATATAGAAAACACGTTTTCTATATTTTCTCAAGTCTGGGCATTTATGGTGGCTTCGTTGTTTCTGGTACCATAATACAAGTGCTTAAGCTACTTAATTTGGGATCAGAGCAATGTATGTGATTTTGTCCCTATGTATGTTTGTATGTATAATGATCCTGTAAAAGTTTACTGCAGGACACAGGCTTCTCCCGTGAAGTGTATTTGTCATAATCGCCACGTGTTACAAGTGAATCGGAAATCTTAATATCTCGCGCCTTAGCGCTGCTGCCCGCTAGCGGTCAGCTTCATTTAGCATTTCTCGACCTGCTTATTCCGCCATCTGTCGGTCGCCATTTTGAAGTTATTTTGGTTGTCTCTTAAGAAATCCACGAGAAGAAAAGAGGTGATAAGTTAGTTCACAGTTAGTTCTCAGTTCACATCTTAGATTTTTCATGTATTTGCACTTTGTATGCAAATATATATATATGTCCCGAAAATATCTTTGGTGGAAGGTGGGTCGATGAGATTTAATTGTCTAGACTAGACCTCTGTCTACCCCTGTATTGGGAATTACGTGAAGATATTTATTTATTTTATTTAGTATGTATTAACATGTATAGCCTAATGAAATTTGAGATACCAATACAGCACACCACAACAACCACATTATATTTGCTTTAGGGAGTTAAAAAGGGTAAGATGAGCTAGATAGGGCCTTTCACTCAGCGTCCGAATTAATTTTTGTTTTTGGTCAGCAAAATTTTAATCAAATACGGTTTGCTAAAATGACACTTATTCCGCTCAAAATAAAGTATCTTCCTACGTTTTGTTTTGACAAACATACACCTTTTCCAATAAAGTTTTAAACACAATTTTCGTTTTCTTCCGCAACTAGGTTTTTATATAAATTAATTCACGATGCGACTAGAATTCTTGCAAATATCTTTAAACGAACAAGGTTACCGGTGCATTATCACTCCAAAGGACTCTTCATACCTTTATTACTAATTACACTGACTATCTATTTGGTTTACGACCTGGAACGCAATAGTTGTTAAAGTTGTCAGAAATGGGAAAGAGAGTGATATTAACCCAAACGACATGTAAGCAGAGTACCACGTTTAAAACATGCTTCACTGGATAAAAGTAATCCAAAAACAAACATTAAATAAAAATATGTGTACATTATAATACTCCTTCGAAAAACTTCAATAAGCTTCTCATTTAAATATCGAATATTGCGTTCGAAGTAACAATCCGGTTATCATTATCACGTTTGAAAATAGAACGACGCACGCGAAGCTAGCAAGCGGGTAATCGGGCAAAAGCTTTTATGTAACGACCAGCATAACCAGACGCCTCGGTTTACGTACCCATTCACTTCTATGGGCGTTTTTACGACACGGCGCGGGGGGCCAGATTATACTGGCAAATAATGCCCCGAGGCGTGCTCACATGCGTCCGGAGAGATAAGCAACGACATCCCCACTCGAGAACTTGTTTAGTTAGTACGATAACTTAGTATAGTCTGCGGGGGTCGAGTTAGTATGTCGTAAAAATGGCTCAGCGCTGACATTCGGAAAGATGAAACAATGATGGTCTATGGATATCGAAGATAAAATTATTATTTTGCAGCAGGCAGGCGGTTTGTGCAATTGGTAATATACACGTTGAGAAAAAATTGTCCAGTCGGTTTTTTCTTTTGACAATTTGAGAACTTATTCCACGCTCTGACCACACCGTGACTTAAAAAGTGTTTGAGCGAATTGCTGTCCGAAGTAATAAAACGCAGTTTTTAGTTAGTTACTAAAAACTGGCCAAAGATAACATAACTTCAATTAAATAACTTAAAAGATTATACATTTTAATTGTAATACACTTAAAAAACAAAAAAAAACCGTATAAAGGCTTAGTTTTACTGCCTTAACATTACTCAAACCAATTAAGAACAATGACTAACCAGAAAATTTAGGCCGATTCGGGCAAGTACAAAAAGCACAAAGGCCCCTCGGAAGTAAGATCACATAAACTAGCCTTGATTCAGAGAGCAAAGGACTTAAGTCCTAAGGGAATTTCAACCAGAGATCGATATCAAGAGGCTACGGCGCCAATGTATAGACCCCCCCGGCGGGAGATGCCATCAACCATAGACCTCATTCATTTTGTCCCCTCGCCCTAATGGCAATGGCAATAAAGATTACGAAGAGATGTATACGGATCAGATGACATTGGTGAAAGCTGGGGTCCGTACAGCACAAGAATCGTGACGCATCTGTTCGGTGCATTTTAAATTCGTAATATTGAAAGAGAAATGAGTTCGAGGCCACATTGTGCCGGCAGTTTTGATATACAGTACGTTATATAATATTTATGCAGTTCCTGTTACTTCTGTGTACTGTTTTAATGGTGTGATATTGGTACATATATAGTTTTGTTTTAAATATAGTATTTGTGTATATCTAGGCTGTAGGGATTTAGTTTTAGATATACTAACAACAATAGACATTAATATGTATTTACACTGCGTGGTATTTATTTATGTCATGTTCCGCGCAATCGAAACGGAGTATCTCTGCCTTTTCCTATGATTTGCGACTGCCGTGAATATATTTAAACTGAAGCATGAAATATTTGCTATCGGCGTTGTCTCTGTAATCTTAACATATTGCACCTCCGAATGCTTTATCGCTTACAGTTGTCTATGGATTGGATGGAGTTACAGGAATGTTTATCTTTGGTAAGCCCAATTTATTGACTGTTACTATGATATACCGCTTCAAAGATAGTATCCACTAGCACATCCACTAAGATATTAGGTTATCTATGATTTTGTAATACGTAACTGCCGTGTGGTTACATACAACGTACTTTTTTCCCGTGGATGTCATTAGAGGCGACTAAGGTAAATCCCTTGAAAATGCAATTAGCTTCCGAAAGATGGTAGGAGAACTAACACGAAAAATACAAGACCAAATTAAAGCGGACCGGTAACAAGCAGTAGCGTCTGAGGTCTGCGTACTAGAGGTGTGGTAAAGTAATTTCCAATCATAAGGATATATCAAGGATAGAAAAAATATTCGAAAGGATTAGCGTGAAAATCGTTCTCAGTGAGCGTCTATATCGCGAAATTAGTAACTGAAGCTAAATTTGAAGTCATAGGGATGTATAGTTTAAAAGATCTCGCGTGGCCTTCTTCTTCTTTACAGCCTATCAAGAGTCCACTGCTCAACATAGGCCTCCTCTAGAATTTGCCAGAACTCTCCTAAGCCACCTGCATCCGTCGACTTAAAAATAAATTAGTGAATGAAAATCTATGTTTCATGCAGACATAAAGCAACTACCATACCATCCATTCAATGGCTGATCGTTTTGTATACATTTGAATTGACACAGAACAAGGTTGGATCAATTTGGCAGTATTGATTCGTGCCGAGTGAAACGGTCATGTCGAGTCTTGTCGATTTTAATTAAAACCTACAACGGTCTCGATCCCGTTTCGATATTTTGACAGATTGCTGTATTACTCGCGACGGACGAATTGGTTGGATCGACTTTAAAAAAAAAGCGAGGTTCTCAACTAGGTTGTATGTTCTTTACACTCTTCACTATACTACTTCACTATTCTCTTGCACATTAGTATTTATTTATTTATTCTTTATTGTTACACCTTATACTAAGGGCTATAATGGGCGGACTTAATGCCTGGTGGCATTCTCTACCAGTCAACCTTGTTATGGTGACAACAAAAATATAGATTAATGCTCCTATATAAAAAATATATACATATAAATAATAAATATTTTATGGAAAAATACATACATGTATTACACAAACTAAACGTACATAATTGTACACAGATACGTAAATAATTTATATAAAATATAAACATATAAATATATACATAAATATATATTAATGATTCTTAAGATAATACTCACGAACTAATCTCTTGAACGAATAGGCATTCGGAGCAGATTTTATCTTCAAAGGTAGGGCGTTCCAGAGTAGTGCAGCTTGTACCGTAAAAGAGGAGTTAAAGTATCCTGTATTATGTTGAGGAATGTGAATCCTATGTTGGTTTATGGAGCGAGGTGCTCTATCATGATTGCGATTGGAGATGTTGAAAGTTATTTCTTAGGTAACAAGGAGAATTAGAATTAGTCAATTAGTCTTTATGTTTTAGCCAACGATATAAATAATAATAATAATAAGTAAATGAATGATATATAGATATGGATAACATCACATACTTTTGCTCCGATCCCAATGTAAGATGCTAAAGCACGAGCAATGTACAATGATAACGAAATAATATGATTTTTTTTATACAATACTCAAACTTTTTAGATTTAATCACCTATTAGTGTGAAGAAATTAGTAACCTATGCATCAACATGCACACATATGCATCAAACACTTACCTATATGCACGTATACGTATACACACTTATTACATATTACATAACTTTATTGATTACGGTCCGAAAAAAATAAATCATATACAATAAAGTAAAATAGTCACTTATCAAAATTTATAGGTAAAATACTCTGGAAAGATTATAATTTACAAACAAACGACCAATAACATAATTTCTAGTCGCCGCATCACTTAAGCCACTTATAAAAGTTCGGAAAGGAAGTGAACCACTTGAAAATATGGCGGCGGAGCTTGAAAGTGATGTTTATAGAATGAAAACTAATATAACGCATATCTAGTCTGGTTTACACGCACTTCTAGAACAGTAAAAGGGCTAACTTATGCTATAAGTATGTATATTAAAATTGTAGATTGGTTCTGTTTAACAATTTACCTACCCTTTCTTCCCATACACGGTAGCCGAGTGGTTGGGTGATCGGAATTAGAGTCGAAGGACCCGAGTTCGATACCGTACCAATGCGTTTCGTCAAAACTTATGTACGATTTATATCGTTGTCTTGAACATAGAGACGGCGACGAGCTCATCACCCGTCACGTTGTCCCGAAAATATCTTCGGTGGAAGGTGGGTCAAAGGGACTTCATTGTCTAGACCAGACCTCTGTCTACCCCTGTATTAGGAATTGCGTGAAGATATTTTTTATTGGTATCTAGGAAACCTAACACTAGCGTAACGATTTAAACAAAATTAAATACCAAATTAAAGCTACCTACGCGTAGTTATCCCGATCCTAGATCTTAGACAACGAATGATGGGGGTGAGGGAGGCGCTTAATATTAAATTAGGCTCAGCTGGGGTACCGTAGTACGGGATTAAGCCAGATTACACTCCCCCGACTGGAGGGGACTTAAGAAACTTTAACTACGTGTGTGGCGAGATTAGTGGAATGCGGGACATTGGATTATTAAGATATTTTTATGATTGTCGCATGTATTTTGACCTAGAGCTAGATCCTAAAATTCTATCGCGAAAGTCGTAATTATTTTTACCTAAATTGTTGATATACCGACAAGTCAAAACAATTTTTCGCCGAAACAAAACATGTTCTTTCTTTCATCGATTTTTGAATAAATACTATTTAGGAATGAGATATCTCGTACGGAGAAGAAACAGACAAAAGAAACTTATTGTAGCAAATAGATTCAAGCGTTGCCTTGCAGAAATTAATTATTATAAAGCAAAAAACAGGCATATGTTACCTTGTAATTTTTAATTTAACAGATTTTCTTTTCTTGAACCTGTTAAAGTTAAGGAGCCCTAATATCGTTATATTAAATTCAAAAACTAGATATGTAAACAATAAGATATATCATTTGTAATACATAATAATATGTTATTCATCACTCGTTGATGTTTATTCGGTCATTCAATAGATGATTTCATCTTCTCGACTGCACCAAATAAAACCTCTAACATTCGTCTTATCAAAAAGTCATACCATTTATGAACTTACTCTACCATAAGTACCTCTAAATCATTAGCTCACAATGAGGTCAGGATTTGGAAGTCGAAAATATATTACACATGTAACCGAAATGTATACATTATACAATTATCAGACATAGGCTCGCATTTATGGTTTTTTATTCCTGATGTACATTGCAACAACGGAAAAAATCAGCAAACATATGGTAAATAAGATAAAATTTCTTTTAAATTTAGTCTCATTCTATCTCTTAACATAACATTGTTGTTATATCTTATATTTGTCATGTTTTGTGAGAAATATAAAACTATCACATTTACAATTTCAGTTAGCTCGCCATGTTTTCTGTTATTTGTGGGAGATCGATTACTCTGTTATATGTGGGTTTTGTGGTCATTATGCTTACAATTAATAAAATGATTGCTATACTATTCAATTATTATTGATGAATTAAATCGATGTGAGTTTAACTTCCATTTTCCCCCACATATATATCATCATATAAACGTCGATATTAAAATTCGAATACAGAACAGCGTTCCGCCTGTGACGGTCACGCATCAGTCGCCGGAGGGGGGAGGGCAAAGAGGATCGGTTATGCTTCCGCGGATTTTGACTCCGATGGTTCAGGCCTTTCAAATGCAAAGCGCCGGCCGGCTCCTCTACATCCGGCCAAAGGGTGAGAGTAGGGTGGCCACGATTACGAGCTTTTGAAACATCATTTTTTTATATATTTATAACAAAATAATGTTAATGAAACTCAAAGCATTAAAAAGGCGCCTATATATATCTTAAGGTATAAGGCAAAACCAGGTATAATTTTACCGATGTAATAAATCACTCTGGCTTTCCAAAGATAAATAATTTTAAATTATTCTAATTCTGTAATAAAATTATTCGGAAGAACATCGATAATGTATGAAAATATTCAACTTGTATGCCTCTCGGTGTCTGTATGTCCAAGCCAACATTATTAATCGTATAAAAGTTTCCATAAACCCCATTGATACGGCCTACTACCAATCAGATCATCCAACCACTCGGTTATCGAAACTGTTATGATAATATAATTAATAATAAAAAATATATTAAATAATAATATAAATACATATATAGATAGGGACAACATCACATATATTGCTCCGATCCCAATAAAAGATGCTAAAGCACTTGAGGTATGGGAATTGGAAACAACGAAGGTACCACAAACACCCAGACCCGAGAAAACGTAGAAAAAGTAGTTTTTCTATGTTTACGGGTCAATACCCGACCGGGAATCGAACCCGGGACCTCGAGATGGCGACACCTTGAAACCCGGTTCTTACGCCATTTGTCCACGGAGGTCGTCAAATAATAATATTCTATAATAACGTAACATATTTGTTTATAATGACTATTTTTTGGACATGCAGGATTTCCTCACGGCGTATTTAATTACATTATTTCGATTTCGAATTCAGTCTTTTGGTACTCCAAAAAAGTACCAGGCATGCGTAACCTGACTACATTTGTAAAATCTAGATTTCTTCTTTTCGAAGTGACTAGGTTTAAAACTTTATTTCTAGTAAGAGGTAGCCGAGTGGTTGGGTGGTCAGGATTTCGAGTCGAGAGACCAGAATTCGATCCCCAGGTGGCAGGCTCGTACCAATGGGTTTTACGAAAAACTTATGTACGAATTTTATCGTTGGCTTGGACATAAAAACGGCGACGGGCTCACCACCTGTCACGTTGTCTCGAAAATATCTTCGGTGGAAGGTGGGTCAAAAGTATTTACCTGTCTAGACAAGATCTCTCTCTACCCCCGTATTGGGAATTGCTTGAAGATATTTATTAATTTTTAGAAAGATTTGGAAACATCATTTTTTCTCCGCCTGTCTACCGCTTGCTTGATAAAAGAAAAGCGTCTACTTTTAACTTTACTGGCATTTGTAAAATAGGTTGCACAAGATACTGAATATAATAATCCTCCGTGAATTACGGATTTATCTAAAGCGATTTACTCAATTCACAACCAGATCTTACTTCAACTTTTTACTGAGCAGTCGTGCGAAGCCTTTAGTCTCGCAATACGGTTTCCAATAAGAGATTATTACAAAATTGCCTTTGTTTATCTTAGGTTTCTCGAGCAATGTATTCTTAATAAAAATTATGATTACAAAGTAATTTTCTGCTATAATTTTAATAAAGGCTTAAGGATGATAAACCTTTTTAAAGAAGAAGGATGTCTATGAAAGACTTCTGCATTGTATGATAGCACCAATAGTTGGCACAATGTTATAGTGTGTGTGCTCATTTTAGATATGGCAGCAGCGTCAAAGGAGTGAGCTATCTGGTACTGTGTACGACAAACCGCTTGTCAAGCGTGGTGATTACGGCAATAATAAATAGGAGAGGCTATTTCTAGCAACGCACTTTGACAAGCGCTATGTATGTTATGTAATGTTCCTATAATATAGTTGAGTTAGTTACAGTTACAGTTAGCACTTTATTATCGAAGAAACAATCTTAATAGAGTGATTATATTAAACACAACATTTCGCTTCTAAATGCATTCGCGCCAATCTATGAGCGTAATGATCCGAATAATTGTTTTTGTCCCGCGCAATTTCCACAACATGGCTGCCCTGTAATTAACATACAAGCTGAAATTGAATATCGAATACTTCTCTACCGGAACAATTGCCCTCCCATTGCTTTGTTTCCGAATGACTATCTAATTTTTAGATATTTAATAAATTTACATATAAATTGTATAATATAATACATAACTAATACATTTAACATTTTCACGACGATTTTTAAACGTAAAAGGCGACTATAGGCAATTCCTTCAAAATATTAGCTGCTGATAGATGGCGGGATAATACACCAAAATCCATCAGACTGGTGACGGGCAGCAGTGTCCAAGGTACAGTGTCTAGTGCTGAGATCGTCAATCCGCTTGCCAAGCGCGCGATTAAATGAAACCTCTTATGGGCAGAGTGGACTTTTAGAGGCCGTTATGTATGTATGCATATTTAATGACGCAGGATCAGGCCATCCATTCGATTATTGTCATGAACCAATCCAGGCGCAAACATTTCAGTTAAGTTAAATTTGTGGTTATTTGTGGTTCTTTAAGAAACTGTAAGATAAAATACAGTAATTGACGAATTTGTCAAATTAATTGAAATACCCAAGCGTTCCATACAAAACGTAATACGTACACTTAAAAAAAGTGTTCAAATGATTCGAATCTCAACGCATTGCACAATGCAATACACACATGCGCAATCTTCCTAGAATACTAATCCGTAGTCATCCCATACATACCCTGGCTGCAGGCAGTTTTTGTCTACCCTGCAGGTAGACATGACAAAAAAGCTGCATGAAAAAAAGAGAACCGCTTTCTACAAGGGGGGTGAAACATTCACACACGTACATCACAAATTTTACTCTTAAAGCTATTGAAACAAGATTGAAATTCCAACGTGAAACTGGCATACGCACAGTCTAACGACACGCGTGGTAGTTTTTTTTATGCAATTACTTTTTTTCGTCTACTTTCAGTTAATTATTGTCAAAATTAAAGTTTTTGTTCGGTCCACGACCTATTGTTTCGGGTTACATTTGACCCGCTCAATGGAAGCCGCGCACGAAAATTTTTACATTCTGATAACCCTCCCCGCCTAATCTAAGCAAATTATAGACAGGCATGAGATATAAATTGAGATTTGAATGACATTCGTTTATGTTGATTTTTATTGCTTTTAGGTTTATTGATGGTTTGGGACGCCTAAAGGTTTATTCATACTGCATAAATCAAATGTTAATAACATAAGAATGTTACTACACCGAAGCGTATGTAATAATACCTGTCTACCTCGAGAGGAACGGTGGCCGTGTGGTTGAATGATCGGAATTCGAATCAGGAGACCCAAGTTGGATCTCGAGAATGAAGGCTCGCACCTATGAATTTTTTCGAAGCTTTTGTAAGATTTGGATCGTTTTTTAAATGTCTAGATTATGGCATTTATTTATTTTATATGTGTAGTGTTTGCGTAAATACAAGAAATCATTATTCATTAAAATATCTATTTTGATATACTTGTAAGTTGCGATAGAGTACATCGTTTCCAATTCCACGCCAGGCAGACCCTGCCAAGGGAAACTCTTAAATTATAGACGGCTAGGTGCCGAAACAGTTAGCGTTGCCAAATTTGCGACGGTTGTGCGCATTGGCACAGACGCCAGGGTCCCTGCCAAGCGTCCTCCGTTACGTTATCGTTGGCCAGGTGCCGTGCCAACTCCAACGACGATTATGTTCGTTTGATTTTAACGGAAATAACGATTTTATTGATGGTATATTAAATAAAATTGTAACATTCCTGAACAAAAAAATTTAACTGATATTCGAATTGGTGAAGTATTTTTTTTAAATTTACGCATTCCCAATTCTGGTGTTAATCGAGCTTTTTCGACACACTAAATGTGTGTCGAAAAAGCTCGATTAACACCGAAGCTTATTTTGCTGCAACATGACAGGTGGTGATCCTATCGCCGTCTTATTGCCTAAGCCATCGGTAAAACTTACTAACATACATATATAAATATTCATATATACATATAAACACCAATAATTCGAGCACAAATATTCACATTCCTCACACAAATATTTGCGCATAGCGAGATTCGAACATCCAATCCTTAGCTTCTAAGACTGGATCTACTACCAGCAAATAAAATTCACTTCCATATTTCGTCTACACCATTTTCCTGCCTAATGGCATCTACAACTCTCACCGTCATTATATGCTGGTCGCCAACTTCGTCAAAGTGAACTGGTAATTGAATTTATAGTATGACAGAGAAATAATAAAAGAAGAAAGGTTTTCCCACATTCATGGCTTTATTTAGCTGTAAATGGTACAAACGATAATTAATATATACTTATATAAATAAATAAAATAAAAGACACTAAGTACTGAAAATCATAAGCTATAAAATTACTAATCTGACGAAAAATATGGATGAAAGAAGGGCTAAACTTAACTTTATTGTCGAAAATTGGGCCTGTTACAGTCCACTGCAGTCCAAAAGCCTTTACTGTAACCGTGGTTAACCATAACCGTCAGGCTTGGCAAGCGGATTGACGATCGCGGTACCAACTAGCGCAACTTAGAAGTCTACCAGTTGACGGTCCACTAAATTTTTTACTATTTCCTTTTGTTTATAATCTATTTTTTTACATTGCGTATTTAATGTTACTTTCAATTTCCTACCGCAAGCGTTCCAGAGAAAAAGCATTCTTGACCGACTGACGGAAAGACCAACAAACGTAAATAATCCTGTTGGGAGTTTCGCTTTACGCTTTTAAGGTAAGGAAACCCAAAAATTTGCGGTATTCTGTTTTTGTGTTAGGATACTTTCAATTTACCATTAAATAAAACATCATTCGTTTTACTTGAAAACCAGTTATTTTATAGTTATGACGTATGTTTTAATTTTAAAGATAAACCTCACGATTAGACCTTACAAATAAACTTGAACCAAGCGAACTAGTTCCATAGTTTTATAGTTTCCTGTATGATTGGATTCACCAAACTCAAAAGTTTAACGAAAAATATAATGGTGGATCGCGCGGTCTTAAGGCAAAGGCAGGTAAAAGAGCAATTTGTTTTATTATTGATTCAAGTTATTGCTCCAAATTACGGATGATGGTCGGTATACGCGTTTCGGGTCGGTTTGGCCCCGAGTCTCGCTTGAGGGCTATTTATAGTTCTGATTACTTAGCAGATCGAATGAAATAAAGATAAACGTTATCACATTTTCTTACAATTCCCTGTTAACAGTTTGGCAGCATCGAAATTGCACTAGTACATAAATAATATCTAATAAGTAATAAATAAATGTGTAAGACATCACATATGTTCTTATCCCATAGTAAATGACTATAGCAATTGTGTTATAGAATCAGAAACAACGAAGGTACCACAAACACCCAGACACCAGATAATATAGAACACATGCCGTGACCAATTTCAAGCAATTACAACCAAATTACAATCTATATAATGTTTCCAACCGCGTTATACTGTAATATTTGTCGTAACCTTTTTTAACCTTTGATAATGCCATAAGGGCAAAAGCGATCGGGTATTTAATGAGAAAAAAATTAATAATGGAATTAGTAAAATTGAATTTGAATTTATTTAACAACCTAATACAACAAACTATAAGTAGTCACCACTGACCGTATGATATTAAACAAAGATTTGCCACTTTATATCTTCCCGTGCCATAAGAGGCAAATTAGTGAAATACCTTAAAAATGCTTATGGCTACCGACAGATGCCAGAATAACCATCTCAACTATAATTAAGTATACCATCAACACTGTCTAAGGTGCAAAATCTTTGGTACTCTGACCGCATATATGCTTTGCCAAAGGAGTACTAGTATAAAAAAAGATCATTTACATCAACGTATTCTCCAAAGCTCCTAGAGCATCCATAAAAAAGCTAAAAGCTTCACGTTAAACGTTTGCATTCGCGAAACAAAGAAGTATTAGTAAAAACAGACTTATTCAAACCCGGGCCGCGTAACAATGCAACACACAAAAATGACAGAACTGGTCTAACAATCCACTTCCGCTCGTTCCGAACCCGCGGCCGCCTAATGCGATGCCTTAATGATAGTGCTGACCCCGTAGACTGTAAAATTGTAGCCACTCGATTCCATTGTTTTAACGTGTAACTCATAAAATATATCTTATCGAGTCGGATCACCGCCATTTTGTTTTGCCTGGCCTTCGTTAAAATGGCGTAGGTTAAGATTTAATTGTTAAGATAAATCAATATTTATCTTTACATTAGATTTTGTTTATGGTAAAGACGAACAGACGAAAAAGCAACTTACTTTAAGTGATAACTTAATAAGTCATAGCCGTAGTGCACTTCTGCATGAAAAGGAAGGGAGAAAGATGGAACAGAAATTGACTTTCAATTTCAATCAAATCGAAATAAGACCATACATTTGTTTATCGATGGTCATTATAAAACTCATCGGAAACACTAAATACCTAGAGGCATTTGTCAAACGTATTATATAACGTCGGTATTCTGCGAAGATGCATTCTAATACCTAGACGAGCCGACCGATTCAGCATCAGGAGATGCCGATACTTAGTTCGCTTGGCGAGTAGATATAGAATGAATATAAAAAAATATCGTTACGCAATTCCCAATACCGGGGTAGACAGAGTACAATTAAGTCCATTCGAGTCACCTTTGCGACCACATGACGAGAGCCTGTCGCCGTCTTTATGTCCAAGCCAATAATATAAATCGTAAATAAATTATAAAAAAGAAAAATCTTTGGTACGAGTCTACCACCTGGAGATCGAACTCGGATCTCTGGACTCGAATTCCGATAACAAAGCCACTCGTCTATGGTGACTTAATCGTGATTGACATATCCTGACATTCATAATTTGCAAATTAAGAAATGTGAAGGTAAGGTAATAAAGTAATACGCGGCGAAAGAACTTTTGATAGGTCTTACAAATACCGTTGACTCAACATACATACTGAAATTAAAGATTGTTTAATCACGGTTTTACCACAGTACGCATGAAAATCGAAACGTGAGATATCTCGTTTATCTCAGACCGTAGTAACAACTACTAAAATATTGTGTGATTAGACATTACTCCTGAGATTCTTTCAATTTTTACTTCTTACAACCCCGACGAGAATATATATGAATAGGCGAAACGATCTCTCCATACGACTTAATACCAGTAGGTATTAAGTCCTTTTGTACCCCTAAGTTTAAGGTACTAACAATAAAGATCTAAGAAATAATGAGAAAATAAACGCTAAAGTCACGATAGCCGAGTAATTGGATGGTCGGAATTCGAGTCAAGAGACCAGAGTTCGATTACCAGGCGACAGGCACATCCACAATGGTTTTTTTTTAAAAAACTTATGTACTAATTATATTGCGGCTTGGACATGTCTGTCACGTTGTCCCAAAAATATCTTAGGTGGAAGGTGGGTCGAAACGACTCAATTGTCTAGATCTGTACTAGGAATGGCGTGAACATATTTTTTTTATAAAACATGTAATAAAATTCGATTCAGCACATATATCTATTGGAATTTAACGCCTTGCAATTTAATTTAAGGTTTCATGCCTAGAAGCCATAAGAAATGCAGTTTTCCATGTAACAATCGGCTGGTACATTGTATAACAAAAGCTATTAGTAACGCCCCTCCCACACTGACGTTTCGTGGCTGCATTTAATTACTTTTAAATTTAATCTTTTATTACACTCACAAAATGATCATGTCTACATTGTGCATTACAAAGTAAAAACTAATCCCTCCCTAAAGATAGAGGAACCTTTCCAGCTTACATAGAATTCCATTGACCTGTAATCCATTTAGTAAACCAGAATCCATTAGCGACGTTACAGACAAAATAAATATCAAGACAATGTCCTCTTTAAAATTTGATATAAAACAAAGATATCCGAGAGAGTGGGTGATCGAGATTCAATAGACCCGAGTTCGATACCCAGGTGGCAGGCCAATGGAATTTTTCAAAAATTTTTGTACGAATTATATTGTTGACTTGGACATAAAGACGGCAACGGGCTCACCCCTGTCACGTTGTTCCAAAAAATGTTTGCGGACGAAGGTGGGGCGAAAGAACTTAATTGTCTAGACCTCTGTCTACCCCTGCATTGGGAATGGCGTGAAGACATTTTATATATAATAGAAAAAGGTATGTATGAAGGTAAAGTCAGTACAAGAGGTGAAAGTTCTTCTTTGTATGTACAATGTAGGTCTATTCATTTGGGACGGTCTGCAGTTAAAATCGTTTGATGTATTTCAACATGCGAGGTATTGCATCATTATTAAAATTTTTATGTTGTAAGTATTGCAAATATAAATGTTAATTCCCAAATAAATATTGATTCTTAATTTTAAAAACTAAAAGAAAACACGCTTATGTAACTTACCGAACAAAAAATAAAAATAAAAATTTACTATTACTTAAAAAAAAGTGAGTAAGGAAAAAAAAGAATTTATCGTAAAAAAGCGTGTGATACTATGTCAATTGTTGTAAACATTGACAACTACCGGCGGTAAATTTATTGATAGAACTAAAACCATTATAAATTATTTTACGCGCCACACGCTTTTTTCTATAAAATAAAATTTTCCTTAATTACACTATTTTTTCCATATGGGAAAACCGGGTTAAAGTCAATATGAACAACTGGCTTCTGGGGTTCCATGACAGTTGCATACAACTTCAATAGAAGCCTTCATGCAAATAATTGGCCGGGAGTGAAATAAAATGAAACAAATGCTACCGCATCCGCGATCCTTGGGCATCCCGCCCGTGTCAGTTGAAAAATGTTTTTTCTATAATTAATTCACATAAAAGTTCAGCATAAATATGCTTTAAAAATCAATAAAACTGCGTAATAAATGATACCGCAATTCTATAGTCCAATTTACTAAATTATAGTGGTTTCCTTCGAGCATCTGACAGTGGCATACTTTCCTACCCAGCACTTCAACTGCGATATGGTTATATTATCATCTGGATTTATGTGCCACAGAACTGGGTCGCGTACCGAACGCTATCGGAAGCGTTTACGTTGGATAGTATTTACGTAACTTATACTTCACCTATTACCTACACATCATAATAACGTCGCGATAATAAAAAAAAGTCACGTGGTCGGGTGGTCGGAATTTCGAATCAAGAGACCCGAATTCGATCCCCAGGTGGCAGGCTCGTACCAATGGGTTTTTCAATAATTTATGTATGAATTATATCGTTGGCCTGGACACAAAGACGGCGACGGGCTCACCACCTGACACGTTGTCCCGAAAATATTTTCGGTGGAAGGTGAGTCGAAAGGACATATCTTTTAGACTTATGTCTACCCCTGTACTAGGAATGGCGTGAAGATATATTTTTTTATAAAAACAAACGGAAATTGTTGTACATCAGCAATCTATGTCGAGACGAAGTTAACATACGTAATAGCAATATACAAAAGTTTTTATTTTATAGAAAAGGGAGGCAAACGAGCAGGTGGCTCACGTGATGGTAAGTGATTACCGCCGCCCATGAACACCTGCAATCCCAGAGGAATAGAAGATCGGGGCAGGTCTCTTCTTTAAGGAGGCTATATTATACGCATTCGCAGTACCAGAAACCAGCGACCTCAGACGCTTCGTTACGTCACTACTCTGATTTTTGGATTGGTAATTTTGAATTGGTTATCCGGCCATCTGTAGACATAACTATTTTCGGTAACTATTTTCAAAAAAAGACGTCTTGCGACACCGATTAGAAAAAAAAGATTTTACGCAAGAGAAAAGAATTTAACGCATTTTTAAAAAGGTAAATTTTTACGCAGATGTCGACCGCACGGCGAAATATTGTGTGTACTTAGTAAAAAAAAAAGATAACTAATGAACCGTCCGAGAAGATAAGTGGCACAATTTTGTTAATGATAAAAGAATGCCAATGCCAAATAAAATTTCTAGTATTCCCGCTAACCACGCCAAACTAAGCTGCAATGCTTGTGCCTCGAGTTGGTTTACGAAATATATCGAATGGCGGGCCAGAACCTGCGACATAATGTTTCGTAGTCCGCTCTCTAAACCATGAGGCTATTGCCGCTTATATGAACTACGATTAAATACACAGTATCTTTTTTACATCTTTTTTATTTCGTAAAACATTTATTCTTTGAATAAATTAAATCTGATAGTGGGTCGAAGGGACTTAATTGTCTAGACTAGACCTCTGTCTACCCCTGTATTGGGAAATGAGTGAAGATATTTATTTATATTGATAGTTAGACGGCCTTAAATTAAGAACATAAATTTGACAGAGTAATGTTTGACAGTGTTCAAAGTTTAGACATTATTTCTTTTAACAACTATTTCATCGGGACTTTTTTTTTTTTAATTAAGTGACAGGTGTTGATTCAGTCAATATCTTACTCGAATTCGAATCCCACTTTGATATGGTGATATTTGTATCAATTATACAAGTCTGTAAGTTGGTATACAAATCTAGAAAGAGTCTAGCTCTATCATAGGTATATTCACGACGAACTTGATTAATCCAACTAAAATCGGCGCACAAAACGAATGATTATTTAAAATACACGTTACATTACAATAGCGTACAATATCCATCAAACTGTAGACTGCAAGGTTTTGTAATGTTGATCCGTATCATTAGTTACTGTCAATTATAATGATACGAGATGGTCTGACGCGGCCCATTGTTGCCTATGTTGGGTGCTCTTGACTTTTGCGCCTCTAGAACTTTAGAAATTAATGAAATATGAATATTTTAAGACACGATAGCCGAATGTTTGGGTGATCGGAATTCGAATAGGGACACCCACCCAAGTTGGCTTGTACTTAAATACGGCGACGGGCTCATCACCTGTCACTTTGTGCCAAAATAAACTGCGGTGAAATGTGGACCGAAAGGATTAAATTGTTTAGACCTTTACGCAGCTTTTTAAAATATGTTTAGTTAAAAAAAATTAATAATTCATGATAGACAAGAGTTGTTTTTATTGTCTTGTTTTTTTTTGGAGTATCAGTGTTTTTAAAGATCTCCCAAACTTTATATATATATAGCGCTTAAAGTAATTAATTAAAATTTTAGCCGTGCGGGGAATGCCCGTCGAGTTGTTCTTATTTACTTACTTCTTTATAATAACGAAACAATTCGACGACCTCCATGGACGAACAGCGTACACATTGGATTACTTAGTGACGCAGCTTTGAAGTCCAGGGTTCGATTCCCGGATGATGTAGAAAACCACTTTGCATTGACTCGGGTCTGGATGTTTGTGGTGCCTTATTAGTTACTGATTGTACAACACACGTACTTCCGTTGGGTCAATCTATGTGATGTTGTATCTATCTATATATTTTTTTTTTCGGTTTTTCCGAACCGATATGACTAAGGAACCTTCAAGAAAGGAGCCTATACCTTGCCTCTGGTATTGCGGATGTTCAAGAGTGGCGGTAATCACTTACCATCATGTGAGCCACCTGCTTGTATGCCTCCCTTCTCCATAAAAAAAAATGTATTTATTTATTCGTCTAACCCATGAAGCGTAAAAATATCTAATGTTTAAAATGGACAGTGAAGGGATGAGTCAAAGAGGGGGGTCAGTGTCAAAGTCTAGCCTGTATAGCTTAATTCAGTCTTCCTGCCGACTGATTGGAGCTAATTACGTCGACCTCCACCTCTCACCCTCTCTATACCCACGATTGTAGTCTGACCTGAAGTCGTTTGACCCTCTCGTGTTAATAGCATTTTAGATTTCACTGATAAAGACAGAAAGAAATACTTTTTACGCATCACTCTAAAAATATGCACGGTTTCCTCGAACCGATGTAATTTTTTATTTAGATTTTTAATAGACAGCTGAAAAAGAAGGCACTTTTCTGCGCAACTATTTATTCTATACGTTATATTATCTATATTAATAAAATGATAGATGTTTGCAGTTGTGCGCGCATCGCGGAAAAAACTACTGAATATATTTCAATTAAGTTTACAAAGTTTTATTAAAAAAAAAATTGAAACAATTTTAATTTAATTTAACAAAACGGATCAACATCATTTCCACAACGTTATAAGATGACCTTATCACTCAAATTTATAAGGGTCTGCTTCGATGGTTTGGGCACTTTGAGCGAATGAGCGAAGACCGAATGGTGAAGAAAATACATAGTGCGAACGTTGATATTAAAAGGGTCGAGGTAAGCCGAGACTAAACTTTCGAAGGCCATGTGAGTAAATTGCTCGAAGAGAGGAGGGTCGAGAGTACTCGGATACCTCGACGTGCAGGTATGAAGAAAATTATGAATCGAATGAAGCGAAAGAGGTATGTAAAGATCGTGACACTTGACGATCTGTTCTCTCTGGCTACCCCGTCAGGGATTGTGAAGATAAATAATAATAATTATAATAAGTTTTATTCACATAGACATTTGTCCTTTCTCTAAAAAAATATTATGATACCTTCGTCTAATATAAAGCTGTTAAAGTTATAAGAAATGACTATTTTCATAAGCACTACGTGGTCAGTCACGAGTGTTTTCTCGCCGCCGAGCATTGGGAAAGTGGAGTACGAAAACTAAAGTCTCTTCTACCTTTGCGTCATGATAAAGTTAGAGCCAGCCGCGCATCTCTTCTTAGAAATTACCCGTTTACCGATACGTGTGTGACAGATTTCCATATTCAATATTAAATGATAAGCAGTATTAGGTTTGTGTCGCAATATTGTCGGATACATCATCAAACTTTTTGATATTCATTTAAGTTTATGACTACAAAGATGCCTGCTACTATGAACAAAACACTGTTCGTTAAATGGTCTATCTGAATTGGTGACCCAAAATATTTATTATTACTGTTTATTGTATTATTATAATTTTATATTAAATATTTATTGCATTATTACACACTTTATTACACAACATAAAAGTAAAATTAACTTAATATTAATATTATAATAATTAAAGTTAAATATATTAAATAGTTTACGTTAAATGGTTACGAAGGGCGGCCTTATCGCTAAAATAACGATTTCTTCCAGGCAGATCTTTCATAAAGATTTTAAATAGAGAATTTCTCGGGAGTTTGTACAGATGAATAAGGACAATTAGACAACAATACATTATAAAAACAATAAAAATAAATAAACAAGTGTCACCATGCAGCCGGGAGTACTCATAGAGAGAGATAAAATGCACGAACGTAACGTAGAAAGTTTGATTCTACTCCCTAAATTTTCCAAATAGAGAGTCACGAAAGCCGAGTGGTTCCGACCACCCAGGTCGGAATTTCGAGTCAAGAGATCCGAGTTCGATCCCCAGGTGGCAGGTTAGTACCAATGGGTTTTTCAAAAAGTTATTTACGAATTATATCGTTGGCTAGGACATAAAAACGGCGACGGGTTCACCACCAGTCCCGTTGTCCCGAAAATTTCTTCGGTGGAAGGTTGGTCAATGGGACTTAATAGTCTAGACCTCTGTCTACCCCTGTATTGGGGAATGCGTGAAGATATTTATTTGCTTCTTATTTATTTTATATTCTTCATACCCCGGGCTTAGATATATATATATATATATATATATATATATATATATATATATATATATATATATATATATATATATATATATATATATATATATATATATATATATATATATGAAAATCAGTTCTTAAGGAGTAAACTTCAAAAATAACTGGAATGTTAAATTCTTACGGCATAAATTAATCAACGTTATAAAGTATCTGAGTGGGAAATTTCAGTTCGAACCGAAACCTTAGCTGGCTACATGTTAACCGGCTTGAAAAACACTCGTCCACTGAAGTCGTCATATACAGATATATTTCAACGTTCGTCGATACAATCACACAACGCTAAATGACAAGATATCGATAATTTATCATTCGCACACTTGAGTTACAGTATCACATACATGAGTGTGTGTTGATGCAATGACACAGATAATAAATAGTCTTTTGTCAATTTATGTGTAAATTAGTTCTGTTCCAAATAAACCGTTACTTTGTTTTCCAGTTCTAAAATATGTAGTCGTCCAAGCCAATTCAATCAAATGTAACTGTCGATTTACATTTCCATTAGATTTTACTACATTTTCCCGCCAAACAGCTGTCATTAAAAAAATATGATATTACTGGTGCACTAGAAACGCACGAAAATCGATTAAAAAAATTAGTTTATTTTATGTAAAATTAACTTTTTTGTAACGAAGTTCCTTATGGGACGTTGCGGAGAGGTACACTAACCGGGAACAAACGTCCGTAACGTAAGATTTTTATTATATATGTATAGTCTTTGTATGATGGCTATACAGTGTCTAATGCATAATACACAATGTCTACGTGATGACGTTTATTATTTTTATTTTTATCCATAAAAAATCATAATAAAAAATGTATAGCCGTTTTATTTTCTTTTCCGTAATTATTTTCTTTTATAGTAAGGAACTTCGTCCCACGACAAAACATATTTTATTCTTCTTTTTTTCTTTTCCAGCCAATTTAGATAGTGGCGGTACATATTTATGATTTCTACATTCTCCTGCTAGATTTTGCGGTGTGTTGTACTAGTATTTACAAAAGACTACTCGTCACATACCCGCATTGTTGCAATACTTAAATCGAAAGCGCAGGTAGTAATATTTTCAAAAGCGTCTATTTACTGAGGAACGTTCATCGGCTTTTTTAATCTACATTTTGTTAGTAGCTTAGGCTTATACAAATGAATGTGGCCATCTTTAAATCTCAGTTTGTTAGATTGTTGCCGATATTTATTTATTCACAGTCAAGCCGTACCGTTAGTTGCATTATTTTCTTCAGATGCAATCTTAGTTGGAATTTAACAATAAAATGTAAATGTAATAATAATAAATTAATTATAATGTAATTAATTATTAAGTGATAGGTTAACAGTAACATTAGTGATGGTATCTGTGTAACTGGTATTGTTTAAAAATTAACAGTCAGTGGGGACTCCCGACGGAACTTAAAACTATATAATAACTTCACAAAGAAATTGTTGCATTAAAAAGTAGCCTAATATCTTACATCATGATTTTGAAATGAAATTAATAAAATATTTTCAGTGGATTAAATATTTGTACAAAATAAAAAAAAATAAAAACAACATTGGTTATGATAGATAATCATGCGTTAGCTCTTTAAAAAATATTAAATATCTTTACGCCTTTCACAATACAGGGGTATTCAGAAATAAAATGTCAGAGGTAACTATACAGCTAGACAATTAAACAACCCACCTTCCACCGAAGATATTTTTGGGACAACGTGACTAGTGGTGAGGTCGTCGCCGTCTTAATGTTTTACATTATTCGTACATAAGTTTTTGAATTGGTACATTGGTACAAGCCTGCCACCTGGGGATCGAACTGGGGTCTCTTGACGCGAAATTATTTATATTGTCTCGATCTTTTTCCTTCATCAATCGCATCTTTTAAACCTTCCTTGTACATCTACAAATATTTCAAAACTAAAACTAGGCACTCGGTTCCGCCTTTCTCGAGATTTGCGAGACTAAAAAACGTCAATTCATTTTTATATATAAAATTAAACAGGTTTGCGTTGCGTTGCTCAAAATGATTTCTTTTCAATACTCCCGAGTTGTGTCAATTGAAATGCTTCTAAAGCCTTTACATCTAAAGTAATAATTTCACATTCGCCATAGACTTAAGCTTACAGTCGCAAGACTTTACATTCTCGTTTGCCTTCAACGATTCTCTGTTTGCATTCACAATCTCCATTTAAACTCTTATCTCGTAGAAACGTTCCTTACACCTTATGCAATAAGAGCTACAGGAACTGAACATGTAATATTGTTATTGGGCTCTAAAAAGGTGTTCGCTGCCTACAACCGAGTCTTTGTAAAATCGACCAGGCTTAGCTGACACGTAAAGCCACAACACGTAGTGGGTTTCCGGTAGATTAGGGAGGTCTTCGTTTACTGGTATTTATACGAGGTCGACAGAAGCGCTCACATGCGTACACTGTAACTCTTGGTGCATAGAAGCATTCAGGACGTGTCCAAGTATGAACATTGCTTCGGTTCTGTGCATCATTGTTGCTGTGAAACCGCGATTGTTTCGGACATTTTATAATGCGGATATTTCATGAATGAACTGTTGTTAATCATATCCATGGACACACATACATACATAACGGCCTACTAAGTCCGCTGCAGGACATAGGCCTCTCCCATAGGGAGGATTTTGAACGCCACGCTTGGCGAGCGCATTATCAGACACCTCGCACCTTAAACGCTGCTGCCCATCTTCGGTCCGATTATTTTGGTCTGATATTTGTAGAGATGGTTAGCCCGCCATCTATCGGTTGCCATAACGATATTCAAGGCTGTTTCCCTTAGTCGTCTGTAACACCCACGGGAAGAAAGGGAGTGGCAATATTCCTACAGCGTTACGGCAATATTCCTACGGCGACACGTGAACATGAAATTATGAGTGTCCGCTCGCTGATTGGGCCGCGATGGTACGTAGGCGTCGCAATGACGTCGTATAATACGAGATACGTATCTTAATAGTGATGTATACGTTTTGTAATTATTTAGATTAGCGGACGGTTAATTGCGGTTAATTGTAGTTAAGGCGGGGTTCGTCTAATTACGTACTAGCGCCTGAAACTGTTTTATGGGCGTATTATAACTTTTGTCTGGAAAGTAGGAATAAGTACACGTGCTCAATTTATGTAATGGAATAAGCGAGCTAATCTTAAAAGTTTTAATGTACATCATACATTAGTATACTATTCGGCGGTACTGTAATGTGTAAGGAAACATTTTGTTTTTAGATTGTGTTCCACATTTCAAGATTTTTTTTAAAGGGTGGTAATTTATAAAATCGTACACATGCAAAGTATAAATATATAATTGCACTAGCTGCCCCCCGCGGCTTTGGTGTATGTACCGTATCTATACATATAAATATATATAATAATATGAATACATATACGGTACATACACCAAAATAATTTTTTCTAATTTCCGTCTGTCCGTTTGTTCCGGCTTATCAATGAAACGGCTGGACCCATTGTAAAAGGACTTTCACTGACAGATAGCTAATGTTATAAGGAGTAACA
Source organism: Sericinus montela (assembly GCA_029286605.1). Taxonomy (NCBI): domain Eukaryota; kingdom Metazoa; phylum Arthropoda; class Insecta; order Lepidoptera; family Papilionidae; genus Sericinus; species Sericinus montela. The sequence goes on along the minus strand of JAGSMR010000074.1, from coordinate 385,683 downwards.
TAGGCTACTTTTATTTTAGAAACATAATTAGACTTCCGCGATAAGTGTTAAACTGCGAGCAAAGCTGCGGGGGTAGCTAGTATACTCATATACTCGTACGTGTAGTAAAAAACTATTATTTCAATATTACAAACAGACACTCCAATTTTATTCATATGTATAGATTAAAACGCCATCTACTGTTACCAAGCAAAGCTTGGTCACCCTTGCCCAGATTACTTTTCAAAACTTATGTACTACTTCTATCATTGGCTGGCACATAAGGACGGCAGGCTCACCACCTGTCATGTTGGCCGAAAAAATATCTTCGATGAAAGGTGGGGTCGAAAGGACTTAATTGTCTAGTCGCGTGTTTACAGCATTGGGAATGACGGGAAGATATTCTTCTTCATTTTCTAGATGTAATCAGGTTTGATGTATTACATTGCAAAACGTCCTTGCCAAGACCTGCCAACGTCTGCAGAACAAACCGACCCATTTCTGGAACATTCTGTATTGCGCCACCAGCATCCATCGCGGTTACCAAATAGTACAAATCGTTGCATCTCTTCTCAGAGTGCCAGCACTGAGTTTGCCTTTACAAATTACCATTCTATAATATTTAACCAAAACGATTTACCGCATATTTATAATTTGATATGTCGAGGTAGGCCGAGACTAACTTTCGAAGACCATGAGACGTGCATGTATGAAGAAAATGGCGAATTTAAAAGAAACGAATGAGTGATCTGTTTGCACTTGGTCATCTGTTATATATATAACAGATATATACATAAATTAAGTGTTTGATGAACTCGGTGGACGTATGCCGAACCCCAAGGTGTTGGCAGCTCTGAGGTTCCAGGTTCGATTGCCGATCGGGTCAATGTAGAAAACACTTTTTTACAAATTCTCGGGTCTGCGTGTTTGTGGTACCTTCGTTGCTTCTGATTCCATCACTTGACTCCATAAGAGCTTGAGCTGCGTACTCTGGGATCAGAGCAATGGATGTGATGTTGTCTCTGTCTATCTATGTATGCACTTCTTTTATTGTAATTCTGAGTACAGTTTCGTGTCTTGTGTTTAATGTCGTAATTTCATGATGACGCTGAACGAGCTCCTGACATTTCTTAACTAAATAACCCCAAGTTAATTATTTAATTAACCATTTGAAGTAGGGTGGAGACAAGGATGTGAATATACGTGGGCGCTTACGCTGGGCTAACAACTTTTGCCTGCATGCATGGTATTTTCCTTTCATTTGTAGTCGTAATTGTGACCTTTATTGTACGCCGCAATTAGTCACGACAGCCAAGTGGTTGGGCGGTCGGAATTCGAGTAGAGAGACCCGAGTTCGGTTCCCAGGTGGCAGGCTCGTACCAACGGATTTTTAAAAAAAAACTTAAGTACGATTTATAATGTTGGCTTGGACTTAAAGACGGTGACAGGCGTGGCGTAACATCAATGGCGTTTAAGTAATACAAAAAAGAACGCCTTGACACTAGCAAAGAATTTAACCAATTGAAAGTTTTGCTTTGACAAAGAAAAAATAAACAAAAACCCGCGAAGGTAATTGGTTTTTTTTGCGGAGCCAAGTTCGGAGTGTCGACACTGGCCGGGGAGAAAATTGAAATTCTTGTTGGTGTTAAATTCCCGTTGTGTAAATTGAACATTTTGCAAAATTTCTACGTTCTTTACAACTGCAGAAGCTAATTATAATATAATGATTGCGGAAACAAAGGAATAATCGAATTTATTTCTTTGTAAGGAAAACAATAACTTCTAAAGTTTATGGTATATATCAGTATTTATGGTTTCAAATGTCGTCATACTTTCAAAACGTTTCCTAGATTTAAGTTGTTAGAACCAAAATGTCAGCATTACCTATCTAGTCTAGCCTATCTGGTACACAAAAAGAATTTGACAGCATTTCTTGCTAACATTTTAGCACATATCAAATAAAATAATAAATAAATACTTCACACAATTCCCAATTCCACTTTCCACCGAAGATATTTTCGGGACAACGTGACAGGTGGTGAACCCATCGCCGTCTTAATGTCCAAGCCAACGATCTGAATCGTACATAGGTTTTGAAAAAACGGTACGGTAACTGGTACGAGCCTGTCACCAGGGGACCGAACTCGGTTCTCTTGACTCGAAATTCCGACTACCCTAACACTCGGCTATAGTGACTTTTTTATCATATTTTGTATATAATATTTTACTAAAACCCCGATATAGTAATAATAATATACATTTTTGCGTATATAATTATTTTGTATTCCTATCAAAAGGTATTATCAAAATATCAATATTAATCAAAAGGGAACGTAAAAAATTTCTGATATAATATTAACTAATACACAAATCTAACCTTTTTAGCTTAATATTGAATTCCTATAACGGTATAAGGCCTTCGTGAACTTTCTATACTATTCTTTTACATAACTGTGTTATAAGGAATATATTTAATAAGATTGGTTGCTACACCCACAACCAAAATACATTAATGGTTAAATTACTCGGCGTTCCTACAATTTTAAATATTTCGTATACCAATCTTACAAAGCCCATGGGCAGAAAGTGTTGTGAAACTAGTTGAGTAAGCCACACAGAGTATACAATATTTTGTTCGCTTAATAGACAATTTAAGACTTTATGGTAAGTCACGATAGCCGAGTGTATGGGAGGTCGGAATTTCGAGTCAAGAGACCCTAGTTCGATCCCCAGGTGGCAGCCTCGTACCAATGGGATTTTCAAAAACTTACGCACGAATTTTATCGATAGCTTGAACAAAAAGTCGGCGACGGGCTCACCACCTGTCACGTTGTCCTGAAAATGTCTTCGGTGGTAAGTGCGTCGAAGGGACTTATTTGTCTAGACTAGACCTCTGTCTGCCCCTGTATTGGGAATTGCGTGAAAATATTTATTTTATGGTAAATAGTGATGATTTTCAACAGACTGATTCGAACCCGGTGAACATTTCAGTTTGCAACTACGCAGGAGCACTACAGAGTCGAGAATCTGCGTGAAAACAATTATATTATGGCTGGGATTCGAATGTAATGCACATTTAATAGTAATTGTCACGATAGCCGAGTGATTGAATGATCGGAATTCGAGTCATGTGTCCCGAGAACAAACCACAGTGCTCGTAACAATGTTTTTTTTTTTTTTTCAAAAAAACTTTGTGTACTATTTATATCGTTGGCTTGGGACATAAATACGGCTACGGCCTCGCCAACAGTCACGTTGTGACAATAATGTTTCCAGTGGAAGGTGGGTCGGAAGGACTTAATTGTCTTAACCTCGGTCTACTCCTGAATTGGGAATTGCGTGAAGATATTTATTTATTTTAATTATAACTACAAAAGCCAACATGACGCGTTACGATGTAGTGACGTCGCGCAAGTTCTTCCTTTGTCAGGGAGGGCATATCCAGTTCGGGAGGATATTGCCGTGACAACCATCCACATTTCCCTTCGATTTCCCACAGATTACTCATGAGGAGTTGCTTGATTAATATCCGTAGTAGGTCTCACTAAACCATTCACCTTGCGCGAGGATTACTAAGGGTTACTAAGCTTACCAAGAAACTTAATGCTGTTTTATTTGGTTATCATAATCAAGAAACCGCGATTTGAAGTCACGATAGCCGAGTGGTTGGGTGGTCGGAATTTCGATTCGAGACCCAAGTTCGATTTTCAGGTGAAAGGCTCGTACCAATCGGTTTTCCAAAGACTTATGTAAGAATTGTATCGTCGGCTTTGACATGAAAACGGCGACGAGCTCGCCACCTGTTACTTTGTCCCTAAAATATTTTCGGTGGAAGGTGGATCGAAGGGACTTAATTGCCTAGACTAGACCTGACTACCCCAGTATCGGGAATTGCGTGAAGATATTTTTTTTTTATTTTATAATCAAGAAACCACAGATAGACATTGTAATATTATTTACGTGCATAGATTAGCAGAACTTTAGCTCTGGTTATCTCTGCAGTCCAAGAAATCGGTCTTGTCTATTAAAAATAAACAAGCAGTCCATCTGAGGGTTAGTGCTCACTGCAGTCTTTGTATGAAGAACTTAAACTAAAGAAGGCTGTAGATAAGCTGTCAACTCCGAGGACTAAGAGTGACTCAAACCCGGCTCTCTATACTTTTCAAAGTGGAACACATAAGTTGTCAGACTGCTGTTTTACGGCAAAGGATGGTAAAAGGGTAATAGGATACACATGACCTAAAAACCTACTCCGACCTCTTCCGTGGACAGGTTGTTTAAGGTGTACCCAGTTCGATTCGAACCCCGGACGGATCGATATAAAAAATCACTTTTTCTATATAGTCTTGGACCCGAGTGTTCAACCCTTCGTTGTTTCCGATTCCATAACACAAGTGCTTTAACTGTAACTTTGGGATCAGAGCAATGTATGTGACGTTGTCCCTATCTAAATACATAGATATTAACCCACTGGTTGTCCCACCACTCTGACCTCTCTAAATTATGAATGGCAGACAATCGATGTACGTCAAACGAATTATTACGATTGGACGTAATTGGGGCCTGTCAAATAGCCTGATGGTGATTCATGCCCCGTCAAATAATTCCAGCAATGAAAGGTCAAGGAGTTTCGTAGAAGTGCCGACAAACAAGTCTTCAATATAACATACTCATACGACGCACGCCATCTGAATATCGTTGGTGCATAGATTACCAAGCTTTGCTTAATGTTAATATATAAATAGTTTGTGTTTTAATTTTAGCGAATAATGTTTTTTTGTACGTTAATCTATGTCACGAAGTGAAGTCACCATAGCTGAAGCAGGGTGATCCGAGCTCAATCCCCAGGTGGCAGGCTCGTACCAATGGGTGTTTCAAAAACTTAAGTACGAATTACATCGCTGCCTCGGATGTAAAGATGGGCTAGGACAAAGACTTCGTACGGGATTTGTCATAACCGCTACGCTTGGCAAACCGATTGGCAATCGTAGCACCAGACACCCTTCACCTTAGACACTCGCCTCGGTTGCATTTATAAGGCTTTTCGTCTCGTACGACACTCATGGGAAAAAAGGAAATAGCATTTTATGTGGCCGAAAACCACCATAGCGAACGGAATTTTTTTTTAGTTTTTTTTTAGTTTCCCCAACAGGGGAACACTAGCAAAATTTGACTGATGCTTATTTGGGAAGTGGAAGTCCAGCATAACTTATATGCTTTAAAAGCAATATAAAAAATGTGGCAATAAGTTATTTGGCGTTATCTTATTAATATTTCCTGACTGAAAAGTCATGAATGTTAAGCTGTCATTTGCCAAAGCGACAGTAGATGGCGTCGATGCCTAAAACAGGCATAAATAAAGAAAAAAAAATGGAGTTATAAAATTTCAACTGATGCGTGTAAGACACGGTGGCTCAGAGGTAAGAGCGATGCCGCGGTTCGGCAAAGTTGAAATTTTAAAATACATTTTTCTCTTTAACATTTTTTCGCTTTTCATTTAATAACAAGAAATTTAGCATAGCATAGCTTGAAAATCAATAAAAAAATTCCGTAACTTCTCGAATGAGAGGTCTCGAATTTAGTACTTTCGACGTACAATTCACCTGAACTTACTTGGGACCTGTCAGACGGAGAGCCTTGGCAGTCTTATAGTCCAAGCAAAAACTATATAATACACACATTTTGACAAACACAGATGTAAATATATATATATATATATATATATATATATATATATATATATATATATATATATATATATATATATAAACATTTAACATGAATATCCATGACACGCGAACAGATATTAAACTTATTTATCATATAAATGTTTCCTATCGGGGATTCTAACCAACAACCCCTAACATCGAAGGGTTACTTCCAACTAGCCTATCGGGTTGCCTAATCCTTTGAATAAATAAATAAATATCTTCTCAAAATTCGCAATACAGGGGTTGACTGTGGTCTAGACAATTAAGTCCTTTCGACCCACTTTCCACCGAAGATATTATCGGGATAACATGACAGGTGGTGAGCCCGTCGCAGTCTTTATGTCCAAGCCAACGATATATTTCGTACATAAGTTTTTGAAAAACCCATTGGTACGAGCCTGCCACCTGGGGATCGAACTCACGTCTCTAGACTCGAAATTCAGTCCACCCAACTACACGGCTATCGTGACTCGGCTATCCTGTGAATAAATATTATATATTCAAGGAAAATAAAAACAAGTCAAGGAATTATGGTTTTAATGTACGCCCTATCATCAACATTAATTTTTGGACGTCCACTTGATATTTTAATATAAATAGCGGTTGTTCAAAACAGTTTTTGTGCACTGAGTTTAATATGCTCAATTAAATGCCTTTTTATGACTCTTAAATTTCCTGTTCCTTTGGAGCCGAAACACGAATTAAAAAAAAAGAATTTTCTCGCAACATTCTCGGCTTAGAATTTTAATTAAAAACTTCGATAGAAAAGTGGCGAAGGGGAAAACCCGCATATGTATAACACTCCGACTCAAACACCGGCTTTAAGATGAGTTTTGAGGAGTTTATTTTAATTTTTATTTTAGAGAATTGAAACGTTGAATTAACACTAAGAGGTTAGCAGTTTCCAACGCAATTTGGTGTTGTCAGTTCACCTGCCTTAAATTTCCTGACAGTCTCAATATACCCTATATTAAGGTAGACAGATATGTTATATGAATAATAATAGCCGTCTTATAAACTAATTAATAGTTTTTCGATTCACTTCAAAACGTAGAGGTCATTAATTTTGTCTGTATGTTATTTTACCGATTGTGAAACACCTTTTGATATTTTTTTCCTTGTGTTATTACTTTTTATTTGTATTTTTTGCACTAGAAGATTACTCTTCATAAATAAAGTAACAAATCATATCTATGTAATCAAATAAATCGGAAGCATCGTTATGCAATGGCATTATTTATTTTCCAAATATATTTAGTGAGGTAAGCAAAGGTATAGACAATGATAATGTTCGGACAAACTATCCACCGAAGCTTTATTGGGACATTGTGACTTGATTTGTCCGCCATATTTGTTTGATATGTCGATCAATAGCATCTGTTAGGTCCAAGTTTATTTTAAAAGAGATCTAATTTAGATCAAAGCCGAACCACTCGGCTCAAATATTAAAAAAGATAACACAATAAAGGACCAGCGTAAAGCGTATCTTTTAAGGTTCCCAAGAAACTTGTTACGGTCGAGGAAGGATATCAAAGATCACGTAGCATGAATCATGGCGGCAATTTTAATGTAATAAAACGTTGTTTACAATCCTTCTGGGAACTAGCAACTATGGCACACGTGACCGAGGTTTTGGAATAATCTACATACAAGCGACCGGGTGACCAAGCTACGCTTGAATCAATAGATGGCGCTTTTCATAAAATTATTACACAATGATTTTTTTAAGTGTAAACAAATTTTCTTGGAAATTACGCCACTCTATGTGTTCTCAGAATAAAAACATTTTTAAATTTTTCAAAAAAAAAAATCCGTAGATGACGCCGTTCCCAAAACAAGGTCAGGATGAGGTCTAGACAGTTAAGTTAAAAATCGTACATAAGTTTTTGAAAACACCCATTGCTACGAGTCTTCAAGGTCGAACTCGGGTCTCTTGATTCGAATTCCGATCACCCAACAACTCGGCTATCGTGACTATGATATTCGTATTGGTACATGACCATTTAATAAATATAAAATACTACTTAATATTTAAACGAGATTGTTCATAGATCGTTTAAAGTATTAAGATATGTGTCATACACGATATCGTTTAAAGAAATGTATGATATTTCATACTTTAGGTTTACTTAGACAACAGTCAAGGCCTCCGAGCACTCAACGTCTTAGCGACGAAGATATCAGTCAGTTTATTTACATCTCTCCCGACTAGGAAAGACGTTCTATATTCAACATAAGACGTTTCCTCCACATGCAAATAAAACTATTTGGCCACATTGTAATAATAAGAAACCCCCTTTCTTCCTCTTGATATGGTATATTCCAACACCATTACCAAGCGGCAATAATGAATATTTTTATATATTAGTTTTTATATATCTTCACTCAATTTCCCAAACTGAGGTAGACAGCGGTCTAGACTAGACAATTAAGTGCCTTCGACCGACCTTCCACCGAAGGCATTTTTCGAGAAAACGTGACAGGTGGTGAGCCTCTCGCCGTCTTTATGTCCAAGCTAACGATATAAATCGTATATAAGTTTTTGAAAATATCCATTGGTACGCGCCGGCCACCTGGGGATCGAACTCTGGTCTCCTGACTCGAAATCCGATCACCCAACCACTCGGCTATCGTGACTTATAGATGAATATACATATATAAAAATGACTAATATTTCGAGTGTATATGAATAAGTATTGTATACGAAGGAGTCCGTCCACAAACAGATAATAAAACATTAATGAAAGACGTCATTGGTAAGGGCGGTAAATGTAGTTCTGTGGTGGTTTTAAAAATTTAAAGCACCGTTACGACAGACTACAGTTTGTCTATGATCGATTGTACTATAAAATATTCTCAGATTGAACCTTAAACATTCTTCTACACTCGTTTGCGAGTTTACAATGTATTTGTCCGACTAAATTGTACAGGTTTTGTTTTTTAAGGCGAACCTGTCGAAGGCAAGTCTAATGGAAAGTTGCCATACTAGTTGGTGCCGCCAGAAGAAGAATGAAAATAAACTTCCACGTTTAGTATTTATTTTAAAAAAATATGAAGAAAAAATGTAAATATTACAAATAGACAAGAACAAAGGAAAGTTTATTCAATTCAGTATTTTTAAAATTAGAAGACCGACTACTTCACTTTGGCTACATAAATTAATTTTGAATTTTTTTGTTTTTACCCGAGCAACGACCCGAAAACCCAGTTTGTAGCAATCCTGCCTTCGACGCTAAGGATTGCTGATTCGAATCCCGCTGGGGGCAAATTTTTTCGCGATGAATATGAATGTTTGTACTGCAGTCATGGAAGTGTGTATCTATATATGAATGTTTATATACGTAAATATATATAAATGCTTTTAAGTGTATTGTACCGTTAGCTTAGATATTAGGCTCAGCGCCTGTTACGTTGATGATGAAAAGTCGGTCAATAATACTTCATTGATCAAACCTCTGTCTACACCACTATGGGATATTGAGATAAATAAATAGATAGTTAATTGACTCAGGCTTTACTTTGCGGAAATTCATTGTAAAGTTGTTATATAAGAAAAGCTCTTCTTCTCTTCGGACCAGGTAATATACCTTTTTATATTTGCATGCGGAATGTTGCGAAGTAATTTTTTTAATAACAACTCATAAATAAATAAGTTAAAAAAGCTAAATAAGGAAAATTCAGGTAATAATACAGGATTTGAGCTGTTAGAGCTAGCTATGAATTCTTATATTGATGAAAATTAATAATTAATAAATACATATATAGATAGGGACAACATCACATTCATTGCTCCGATCCCAATAAAAGATGCTAAAGCACTTGTAGTATGGGAATCGGAAACAACGAAGGCACGAAAAACACCCGGACCCGAGAAAATGTAGAAAAAATGGTTTTTCTACATCGACACCACCGGGAATCGAACCCGGGATCAAGATGGCGACACCTAGTGTACCATCCTCATGGGCGAGACTCTCATCAGTTTTTGCAAAACTTCTGTACGATAACTATTTCTGTCTTATAGACAGAAATAGTTATCGTACACAGTTATATACTCATCGTCTTTTGTTGTGTCAAAAGCTCTTGCGAAATGTGATTTACAAGAACTAAAATGACTTGACCTCTAACAATACCAGTGGAAGACTCAGTACTCAAAAACGAGGTACATTTCCTGTTAAAGCTACAACATTTGAAATATAATTGCTGATTTTACAAATATTGTATCATACGCAGATAAAAGTATTGAAAAGGTAAACTATTAAAGCACCTACGTGTAAACTTTGACAAACGAAAAAGTTATTTAGTCTATGCCACAGAGATATACACAGCACATAGAATATGTATCTCTATGGTTGTTTGGTATTTTTTTTTCGTATTTCCAATTCAACATAGATAGATTCACACTTGATCTTTATTCACTGTGAATAAGTAAGACTAAATCAAACTTTTTTGTTAGTGTAAATACTAAACTGATACAACAAAGAAAGTTTAGTACTCAGCAAACTCCGGCGCAAGTCGATCTCGTTCCGATGCCAGCGAAACCGGTTTCGTACCGAGATTTTAACCAAACGGTATGGAGTTATTAACATTGAATTAAAATGCTTACCGATCTCTTTCAATTTTGCATGACAATATAATTTATATAAAATGCACAATTTAAAATGCAGTCAGTTTGGGAACGGTATTACTTTTAGAGGAAAGAACATAAATTTTTATTGTCATTACATTTGAAAATTTGTCGTTTCCCTGACGGAGGTATTTAATAGAAAGAAAGAAAGAAACATTTATTGCACATAATACACCATAGCTGTCTACTAGTTTTGTAAGTTTCTACATAGTTATTGCTAAACATTAAAAACTGCTTGTGATTTTTTTAATACAGGAAGTAGATTTTTTTGGTACATTCAAATGACATTCAAACAAAATTTCAATTCACGTCTATATTTATTATCAACATCTATCCACACGTAAGTTTTATTTCACATTTAAGTTACATTAATGGGTGTGTTCAAATATCTGGTTAGTGGTATTAGTACGGTGATTTATGTCTCATTTGACCGGGCTGCATTTTATAAATCAAGTGGGCGGAGCATGAATGACTGAGTCAGTTGGAACTGTGGGAAATACTGCCGCAGCCTGGCTCCGTGATTCATATCCATCGCCATCTCAGTGTTTACCGCCCTAAATTTGGAAACCAGCCAGTGCCTAAGATCGGAGCGCGGTACCCCGCCGTGCACACTCCATAAGCATCAACTGTATTAGAACTGACGACGCGACTCGGTCCCACCGAATGCGGCATCTGCGCCGTAGCCCGCCCCCAAACGGACCGTAATCAGTCTTGATGCTAGATAAGTACAAATGAATATGTAAACGCTGTCCTCCCACGGCCCGGCGCGTATAAATGCGGCCCCATAAAATGTAAATGGCCTAATTAATATTTGTTTATTCTTTATTCGCGCCCGTTAGCGAGCGGGCTTTGAACGCCGGCCGCGCGGATTAATGCTCCCAGCCTGCCTCCGAAGCCTACGTGCACGCTCGACCGATGAATCCGGTTGTGTAATTCCCTATGCTTATAACGGGACATCCAGTTATGGTAATGTTAGCCGAATTTCACGAGCCGTTTCGACGTAGTTTTGAAAGTGGAATTTAATTACGAAGGAAGGCTGACACACGTGGAATATGGATGCGAGGCGGGCTCGTATAAAACGAAATCCGATTAATTATGTCGATTTCCTACCGGTCGGTATCGGTGGGCCGGTAACGAGTTTTCGGTGGAGCGTCGCCGGAGATCCGCTCGCGAGAATCGTTCTCTGGTATTATCGGTGTCGCGGACGCAGCGTGGGACATGCCCGTTGCGATATCCGTGGCCCTTATCTCAGCCGACGCATGAATAATTCCCGAGAGGAACGCCTATCGATCGCACACGTCGTTTTTATTTATACGGCGCGGTTGGGCGAGGCGCGTATTAGTAAACAGGCGCCTGCGCGGGACACTCACCGACTTGTAGCACGTTCTCAACGCAACCGGCCTCCAGGAGCTTTAGGCCGCGGCAGAAGGCGATGCTGCGGTGGTCGTCGGGCGGCGCACGCGCCAGCGACGAGTACATGCATATGTCGCGCTCGTCACGCGGGAACGACCAGTACACGACGCGCCGCTGCACCGGCTCCGGGATGCGCTCGTAGCGCTCCTCGATGCGCTGGAAGGGGATCGCGGCCGCTACTATCTTAGCGGTGATGTCGAGGAGGGTCGGCGGGGCGCGCGGCCTACAGCAGGCGCGCGGCGAGCACGCGGACATTGCGCTCGCACGGCCGCTCAGCGCGGACTGACGTGCGGCGTGCGCTCGTCGCTCGCCCCCCCCCCCTCACTTCCCCGCGCCCCTCTTGAGGATGCGCGCCCCGAATCGACACACACCGATAAATTATTCATTTGGCAGGCATAATGTGCGATATATTATTAAAAGTTGGCATTTTTGTGTTAGTCTTCTGTATTCAAAAATCGATCCCGATGTCGAAGCCAGTCGACTGTCATTTATTGATGAGATCCGATTGCACTGGCCGGGATGATAAATAAAATATTGCTTTAGTTTTATTTTCTTTCTGTATATACTCGATGGATATGAATTTATGCTATTGATGCACTGAATAACGTACATAAATTGTAATATATTACTGATTAAAAATTTAATTTTAGAACAATATTTCGTTTCTCCGGCGTGAGACGAAAAAAAAATAAAAAGAAATTGGCAATAAATGTGCCTTCCTAATCCATTCGTGCCTCGCCTCCTCACATTACACAAACGAAGGGGAAAGGCCGGGGGGCGGGGCGCGGGGGCACATTAACAGCTGACGGCTTCGGTGTAGCGGGGCGCGGGTGGGCAGCGGTGGGGCGCGGTACGACGTCAGGTGTCGCGCTCGTGCAGCTCAGCTGAGATTCGCCGCGACAGCGCTTAAGCCGCTGAAGTCGCGTTACGTGCGTTGACCTTTATTTGTTTATATTTTTTTTGACTCATTTCGTTTTGAATGTACAGGTAGTTGTTGTCAAGTTTGTACGCAGGTAGAGATTTGGCGAAAACGTAATATTGAATACTAAATATAAAGGTAAATATAAAGGTATTGAATACTAAATACTAAATATAAAGGGCGGTTGTTAAAATTTCAATCTATTCCTAGGGAGATAACTGATTAAGTTATCTCCCTAGGAATAGATTGAAATTTTACTATACTATAATAACATTTGTTTTTTTGGGAGACGACCATTTTATGTTACAAGACATAACTTATATAAATTCGATTAAATAATATAGTGAACATACTACTCTGCTATTTTACAAATAGGTTAATTATGTACTCATTTTATTAATATAAAATGTCCCGTTCTACAGGTCTTTAATGAAACGCATTTTGTACAACAAGTTTATTTATCTACAACCTCACTAGGTAGGTTTGAACTTGCCCATTGGTTGTATGCTATTCAACGATATTGCTTTTAATAGTATTCATATGCTGAACAATAATTACGATTTGAGTTCATGAAATTATGCAAAAAAAAAAATTCTCTACATTATACACGCTTAGTTATTCGTCTTTTTTTGTTGATTGTATATAAACGTACTAAAAACTGCCCACGCATCATCACGCACGTAGCTACGGCCACATAAATCCCAATAAAAAAACTGTAACGAATGGCTACATTAGCGAGAACGGGTGCACGCAGCGCCACAAGCGCTGGAAGCTTCGAATATCTATGTCTCGGGTCGAGACTGAGGAAATCCCGACAGTCACTGTATTATACCTACTACGTTGTTATCTACGTTGCTATACACAATATTATATAGCAAATTACGTCTAAGCAAACAGCTGATCGCCATTAAAAGTGAAATCAATTTTAACGACATTAATAGTGCGTTTTCTGTTTACTGTTTGTGATGATTTGACGACTCCTTAATTATCTGTATTTAAACACTGGTCCTTAACGAAATCCAATATAGTTTAAAGACTATAATTTTTAATTCATTTCCGGAATTTTTAAAAAAAAGTCACGGTAGACAAAGTGGTTGGGTGATCGTAATTTGAGTCGAGAAGCCCGAATTCGATCCCCAAGGCTCGTGCCAATGGGTTTTTTCAAAAACTTATGTACGATTTGTATCGTTGGCTGGCACATAAAAACGGCGAAGAGCTCACCACCTGTCACGTTGTTCCATAAAATGGACAATGTCTTCGGTGGAAGGTGGGTGGAAACGACTTAATTGTCTAGACCTCTGTCCACACTGTTCTGGAAATGGCGTAAAGATAAAAAAAGCGAAAGAGTAATGTAAGGATTGAGACACTTAGCGATCTATTCTCTCTGGCTACCTCGTCAGATTATATTGTTTTTCGTTAGTCTCATAGCTAAGAAACCAATAGGAGGAGGAAACCTGTCAAGTTGTCACAAAAAATGTCATCGGTGGAAAGGATCACTGTCTAAGCCTGTATTGGGAATGGCGTGAAGATATTTTTTTAATTGTTTCGTACATTATTCACTTATTTTCACGCACAGTCCCTAATGAGGCAACCAGAGAGAACAGATAGCCGACTGTCACGTTCGTTACTTTCCTCTTTCGCTTCTTTCAAACCCACCATTTTCTTAAAACGCAACCGCAATCGATAAAAAAAAGCATTGAACCTGGTAACTCATGATAACTAGATATTAATATGCTAGGTAAATACCATACCATATACCCTTTATATCTAGATTTAAACATCAACTACTCTAATAGTAACTGCAACTTCAAAATTTCACATCCATCTGGTGTCGAACCTGATACCGTCAGCTTCGTGAGCAGCCGCATGGGGTAACACCAGAACCGCTAGAAGTACAGAGCAAACTCACCGCTATATGATTAATCCACGGATACAGTTCCTTCACGCAATTTCCTACACAGGGGTAGACAGAGGTCAAGTCCAGACAATTAACCTACGGTTTATTCAATTAACATTCGGTTAATTTATCTTCGGTGGAAGGTTTCCACCGAAGATATTTTCGGGACAAAGTGACAGGTGGTGAGCCCGTCGCCGTCTTTATGTTCAAGCCAACGATATAATTCGTATGTAAGTTTTTGAAAAACCCATTGGTACGAGCCTGCCACCTGGATCCACCTGGACCTTATCTAGACTAGACCTTTGTCTATCCCTGTGTTGGAAATTCCGTGTGGATATTTATATTTATTTATTCTACATTGATCCGTCCGGGAATCGAACTTCAAAGTTGGCGACACCTTGAGAACCGGTGTGTACGCCACTCGTCCACAGAGTCGTTAAGTAGGTCAACCAACACACATATAAAATAGTTGAAACAAAATGACTGCTCATGACATGGCAAGATATATGTCTGATATGGCAGGCTCTCTTGTGTCAGGCGGTAGCTCTCTTTTCTGAGATAGTCAAGCGATAGTGGGATATTATTAATCATGACGTTTCCGGTACATACATAGATATCTTCACGCTCAGTCCTGACAGGGTAGCTAGAGAGAACTAATCGCCAAGTGTCACGATCCTTAAATAACTCTTTGGTTTCTCTCAAATTTGTCATTTCCTTCATACATGCCCATCTATTACTCTTGACTCTATCCCCTCTTCGAGTAATTTGCTCACGTAGTTTGGCAAAGAAGCAGATCTTTGTTTAAGGGAAGAACTTTGCCTTTTTAGGATAATGGAACAAATTCGTCGTAATTTCACGAGAATTGGAACAGTATTTTTTTTTTATAGAAAAGGGAGGCAATCGAGCCGCAATACCAGAGTCATAGCAGATGCGTTGCCGGCCTTAGAGTGCCCCCCCCGCCCACAGAATTGTGGGAGGGGGGTGTGTGGGCCTCCAATTACCTGCACTCACCAGACGAAACGCAGAAGTTTGTTAGACTTCTTCTTCACGCCGGTATTCTGTGAAGTCGTGGTACTTCCCCGGTCGAGCCGGCCCCTTCATGCAACAACAAAAGCTGATGCTTGGCTCTACCACTGTGAAAAGATTACAGTATGGTATGGTATAAGGTAGATTTGGACATACCAGGGGGCTATGAAAATCATTGAAAAAATACTCCGATGGCCAATGATTTTTATAAGAATATCCTGCAGTATAAAAAAAATAATATTAAAAAAAAATCTTCACGCCTTCCCAATGCCGGGGTAGACAGAGGTCTAGACAATTAAGTCCTTTCGACCAACTTTCCACCGAAAACGTAAAGTAACTGGTGCTGAGCCCATTGCCGTCTTTATGTCCCATAGCCATATATAAATCGTACATAAATTTTGAAATAACTCATTGGTACGATCCTATCAGCTGGAAATTGAACTTTGGTGTCTTGACTCGAATTCCGATCTCCCAACCACCAACATCGGCCGTATTCAAGGTTTAAGGTAGGTTATGATGAAGGCTGCCATGCCAGTACCGTTACTCGTATGGTAGTATTTATAGGATGACAAAAAAAATATCTTCACGCAATTCCCAATACCCCCTGTATTTATTCTCCTTCTATAACATTAAATTAAAAACTTCGTTTAATACAAAGTTTTGGTTTGTAAGAGGTCTACTCTAAATAAAATTTAAATATCTTCACGCCTTACATAATAAAGGGTTAGACAGAGGTCTAGACATTTAAGTTATTTCGACCCACCTTCAATCGAAGATATTTCCGGGACAAAGTAACTAGTGCACATCGCCGTCTTTATGTCCCAGCCATATATAAATCGTACATAAATTTTGAAATAACTTATTGATACGAGCCTAATAGCTGGGAATTGACCTTGGGTCTCGACCTTGTCGACTCGAATTCCGATCACCCAACCACCAACCTCGGCAGTATTC
The DNA here is from genome assembly GCA_029286605.1 of Sericinus montela. NCBI lineage: Eukaryota > Metazoa > Arthropoda > Insecta > Lepidoptera > Papilionidae > Sericinus > Sericinus montela. The sequence continues at coordinate 369,160 of JAGSMR010000074.1, read as the reverse complement.
AAGTTTTAAGGTAAGCTATGGTGAAGGCTGCCATGCCAGTGCCGTTGCTTATATGATAGTATTTATAGGATGACGCAATTGCTAAATGGTGGCCTGATCGTGAAATGAATCATTCACTTCTCCCCGGGGAGGAGTGGGGGGCGGTGGGTGTAAAGAGGGTTCGTTCATCTACAAACATGCTGCAATTTATAGCGAAATCACCTATTTACCTAGTCCCCCATCTGTAATTATTTATAGATAGAAACCGTATATTAACGAAGAATGTTTTTGTATGTTTAGGAAGTCATGTTAGCTGAGTGGTTGGGTGGCAGGCATTTTACCAATGGGTTTTTCAAAAACTTTTTATGAATTATGTCGTTGGCGTAGACATTTAGACAGCGACGGGCTCATCACCTGTCACGTTGTCCCGAAAATATCTTCAGTGGAAGGAGGGTCGAAGGGACTTAATTGTCTAGACTAGACCTCTGTCTACCCCTGTATTGGGAATTACGTGAAGATATTTATTATTTTGTTTAATGTTTCTACCATCGCGGCTTTAATTGGTAGTGACCTAAAGGTTAAGGGTTGCTGGTTCGAATCCTTCTAGCGGCAAACTTTTGAGTGTTGAACATGAGTTTTTGTAGTTTGTACTCAGCCATGAATATGAATAATTACCTATATAAATATACTTTTCTATGTAATTAAATTGTACCGTTACCCTGGACATTAAGACGGTGATACCCTCACTACCACCACTTTGCCCCAATTAAGCTTCGGTGAAATATGTCGCGGCCTACACTTATATGGGAAATGGCGTGAAGATATAAAAAAGTCGCCGCTTTAAATTTCTTAAATGGCCCTATCCCCGTCTATGCGGTATAGACAGTGTGGTTGTGCGGTGCGGGGCAGTGTGGTTACGGCGTATTTTTTATCTACACGCAAATTTTTCCGTAATGGGGTAGAGGTATAGATAATGAAATCCTCTCTACCCACTTCATTGAAGCTTAATTGGGACAACTTGACAGATGGTGAATTTAACGGCCATCCGTAAAATTTGTTTTATTTTATACACCTTGTATTAATAGTAACGATGGCCGGGTGGTCGCAATTCGAGCCAAGAGACCCGAGTTCGATTCCGAATTCGACACAGATTGTTCCGAAGAGAAATAAAAAATAAACCGTAATGATTTTTTTTATCTTAGCCCTATTTCCCATACTTGAGTAGGTAGAGGTGTAGACTAAGTAATACATATTAATAATGGATAATGAAAGCAATGTATACGAAAGAAGTCAGGTCGTAGCACGATGCATTTAATAAGATGAATGAAAAGTCCTAAAGGTATTTTTTTTAAAGACAAGGGGGGCAAACGAGCAATTGGCACACGTGATGGTCAGTGATTACCGCCGCCCATGAACATCTGCAATACCAGAGGCATTGCCGGCAGATGCGTTGCTGGCCTTTGAGAAAGGTATAGGCTCTTTTCTTGAAGGTCCCTAAGACGTATCGGTCCAGAAAAACCGCTAGATACACCAGCAGCTTTTATCAGTTTGACCCTTTATCCTACTAACTAGATTTTTCTTATGAAATTAGGGAGAAAAAATTTTCTAACAGTTCGCCTGGTAGTAATGCCTATACTGCAGCTTATAACACATACTATATATCTTTAAAGCGGATCACAGCTATGTAACAACTTATATTGCTATGAAAGTATTCTATGTCCTTTCCCAGGGTTCCATCTATCCCCATACATAATCTCCTCCAAATCGATTTAAGTTTTGTCGATCGCACTAACAGACTACTACGAGTCTCGATAGACGAGTGGTTGGGTGGTCGGAATTTCGAGTCAAGAGACCCGAGTTCGATCCCCAGGTCGCAGGGATACATACCAATAGGTTTTTCTTAAACTTATTTACGAATTATATCGTTGGCTTGAACATAAAGACGGCGACGTTGTCCCGAAAATATCTTCGGTGGAAGGTGGGTCGAAGGGACTTAATTGTCTGGACTAGACCTCTGTCTACCCCTCTATTGGGAATTGTGTCAAGATATTTATATATTTTATTTTACTAACATACATCCCGAAGACTGTCCGTCACCTTAATCTATATGTAGTAGTTTTAATGATTATAATACCATAATCTCTCAGCTGCCATTGCGATCTATGGCATTCCATTAATCAAAATTTTTCGCCTCTTAAGATTTTCTAACGCCGACGCCAAGTATGTTTGTCATTATATCATTTCAAAACCAAACGAAATCGAACGAATCCTATCAGAAATCGTCTCACTAGAATTCGACCGAGATTGTTGTATTTTTACCACAATACCACATGATTAAACCTCTGAATGTCTACTCATGTAAAAATATTAAAACGAGGAACGTAAAGCCTGAATTGCTACGGCTAAGCCGATAATGTTTTAATCCCATTAAAAATTTAATTAAAAAGGCCCACGTCGAATCGAGTTTAACTAATTCGGCATTATTAGAACAGTTCTTAATACATCAACCAACAAACCAGACAACTTTTTTCGACGTATCGTTAAACTTTCTGTATTCGCGAATCAATAGCGTGTTCCGAATTTAAACTGTGTGTCCCCGCCATTTTTGTTGGATCTAATGAACTATTAAACTGCAATTTGGCTGCGCGATGGTGGCTAGATGGCGCTGTGCGCAAGTATTGATCGCGACGAGGGGGCCAACTTCTCGACATCAACTTCTGCCAAGTCACGGAATGTATTGCTAGCTATTGTGGCGAAAAATGAGGGGGGATTGAAATGGGCCAAACGCCTCCCCGAGCGCTTTTGACGGCCGAAGCAAGCCTGTTCAGATATCGAATCATGAGTCGTTAGTTCTCGTTTATGATTATGATAGAGCGCCAGTATTATAACTTGATGTAATTTCGTGTGCCAGTAAAAAGAATATATTTCGTTTTACAGTTTTATATGATGAAGAAACCAAAATACATTTCATAAATATTTTTGCAATATCATGTAGTTACAATTCAAAAATCAGCAATGTCTAGAACAGGTGAATGAAATTATATACTTGGGGAGTGAGTTTAGCCGGGATGGAAGATGTGATTTAGATGTGGACAGGCGTGTCGCTGCCGGGAACAAAGTCAACGGTGCCCTGACTGCGTTAGTCAAAAGGCAAGGCGTAGTGAAAAGTGCACGCCTTGCAATACATAACGCAGTGTCGGTACCGACTTTGTTATACGGCAGCGAAACCTGGGTATCCCAGAAGAAGCATAAGAGCAGGTTGAATTCAGTGGAGATGTGATCTCTTCGTAAAATGTGCGGCCTTACCAGGGCCGATCGAAAGCGAAACGAAGAGATTCGCAATATGACAGGTTTGAAAGATGACCTTGTCTCAAAAATGAATAAGGGCGTGCTTCGATGGTTTGGGCACGTTGAGCGAATGAGTGAAGACCGAATGGTGAAGAAAGCACGAAAGTTAATATTAAAATGTGTCGAGGTAGACCGAGACTAACTTTCGAAGACCATGTGAGCAAATTGCTCGAAGAGGGGAGGGTCAAGAGTACTCGGATACCTAGACGTGCATGTATGAAGAAGATGATGAATCTGAAAGAAGCGAAAGAAGTATGTAGGGATCGTGACACTTGGCGATCTGTTCTCTGGCTATCCTGTCAGGGATTGTGCGTGAAGATAAATAAATAAATAAATATATATATATATATATATATATATATATATATATATATATATATATATATATATATATATATATATATATATATATATATATATATATATATATATATATATATATATATATATATATATTCATCATCTTCTTCATACATGCACGTCTAGGTATCCGAGTACTCTTGACACTCCCCTCTTCGAGCAATTTGCTCACATGGTCTTCGAGTTAGTCTCGGTCTACCTCGACACATTTTAATATTAACTTTCGTGCTTTCTTCACCATTCGGTCTTCACTCATTCGCTCAACGTGCCCAAACCATCGAAACACGCCCTTATTATATATATATATATATACATATATATATATATATATATATATATATATATATATATATATATATATATATATATATATATATATATATATATATATATATATATATATATATATATATATATATATATATATATATATATATATATATATATATACAATTTAAAAATTAAACGAATATTATGTGCTGTTATGTATCTTAACATTAACCCAATTTGCTGCGAGGATCGTACCTATTAAAATGAATTATGATGGCATCAATTAAGCTCAAATTCGATTGGCAAACCAAGTTATTTTAGAAGTTTCATTCGTCACTGTACACAAACTACTTGTTGGAGGAGTTCACTTTATATGAAAAATGTTCTTCCAAGTTCAAACATCTTTGTCCATAATTAACTTTGGTATGCGTATTGATTCTCGAATAACAGACTCTTTAATGCTTATTATTGTTCGTCGGTTACATAAATTTTTAAATCCTGTGGATTCTGATCGTAATCCAGCCTTATTACTACGTTTTTCTCTCTATAGATAAATTTTATACCATTTTTTAGACTATTCTGCCATCTGTCGAGGGTTGGGGGCAACGAGATTATTAATTTTTGGTTGTATTTTACAATGTTCAAAGGATGCGGCAGTGTGAAATAATATAGATTAGTTTAAGTGATGAGTGAAGGTCAAGTAAATATAATTTGCTTTAAATTACTATTTATAAATTATTTCGTAAGGTTTATTATGAACGCCATCTACTGGTAAGAAAACGTACAAGAACAAGTACAAAAGTACTTAATAATATGTTTAATTTCCTACAGATGTCTCTTTATACATAAGTGTTAATTTCTATATTTTTAATAAAAAAAACTTCAACAGATGTCTGTTTAATTTTTTTTGCTTTTATCCATTACGTCGTTCATTCAATGGAGATATTATAAAAGGGGAAATATCTGTAGATGAACACTAAACTCTTCGGTATTTACGTCAGTGAGGTGTGTATATGTAGTGTCCATAGTAAAACAACCGGAGATCGAAATCTAAAGATTTGCGCAACTAGTAGCAGCTCAGTATTTGCGGCGGTGAAATTATACAATCTTTTATCATTCGGCGGAGAGCGGAGAGAGATAAGTTCTGTTGCAAATGAAGATGAATTTTTAATGACGTAATGTAACATTATTAAAATTTATACGTACATATTTATTAGTCTCAACAAAAAATAAGAAAATATTCTATTCGAAATAGCTACCTTTGGCTTTTATCCAGCAATGTAATCTGTTTGGCCACAAACCTTCGGATTTACGCACTGTTTCCAAGTTAATCCTAGAGAGAATCTTCATTTCTCGCGATAAGATATTTTGTTTTCTAATTGGGTTTCGACGAATTCCAGCTTTAACAGCATTAACAGCTTTTGTAGTTCTAACAGCACGCGGCCATCCCGATCTTTTCTGGTCTTCGACAAAGGAAGTGTTGTTGTATCTGTTGATAGTACGATATACGAACATACGGCTGACATGTCAAGCTTTTGAAGTGTCTGGAATATTACCGGCGGCTCCATACCATCCTATCTTTCTTTAACACCCTATTCCATATTGAAATTTGATAATGAACACGAAAAATTATGTTAAATGGCGCAAAATTGAATTTTTTTTTATATATGTGTTCCAAATTCATAATAATTAAAAAGTTGAACAAAAGAAAAGTTTTTGTGTAACAGTATTTACGGCCAGACTAGTAATAAGTATGTTATAAAGATGTTAGCTTAAAATTACTTTGCCAAAAAACAATTAATAGTGTATCGAGTATGTTACCTGGGCCGAAGGTTAGAATAGAAGGTTAGAGTAGAATGTTACATACTAATTCTAAATATTGCATCACCACCACTACATTCGACACCAGGTAAATACGCCACCACCGCTACACGATACATATTATGTCTAAAATAAGGTAGAATCGATGGACATACAAACATATATACATAGATAAGAACAACAACACATACATTGATCTGATTCCAAAGTAATCGCTTAAGCACACTCGCTTAAGCGCTAAGTATGGGATCAGAAACAATGAATATACCACAAATAGCCAGACCCGAAAAATGTAGAAAAAGTGTTTCCTTCATTTACTGGGCATCGAACCCGGGACCTCTGAGAAGGCGACACCATGAAAATTGGTGCGTACGCCACTCGTCCACGGAGGTCGTCTGACCTGTAAGACCGCAAGGTAGAGAGTCAGCAGAAAAGAGTGGATTCTGATGCAGATGAAACGCTGAGGCAGACGAAGCATCTACTTCAATGTAGTTTCCACTATTAAAGAGGAGTTTATATGTATCAAAATTAATCTATACTTACTTATCTTCACGCACAATCTCGGACGGGTTAGCCAGAGAGGTTAACAGATCGCCAAGTGTCACGATCCTTACATACCTCTTTCGCTTCATACAGATTCATCATCTTCTTCATACATGATCAATATTAATCTATGTAAAGATATACCTAAGTATATTATGCCGTTGGCTTGGAAACTTGAAGGTGACGGTGAGAGATACTCATCACCTGTCACTTTACCAAATAATCTTCGTTGAAAGGTCGGTTGAATGGACTTAATTGTCTACACCTTTGTCTACTTCTGTTTTGGGAAAAACTCTTTTATAATTGAATCTTTTATGATATTATTTCCAATAAAACTATTTACAGAAATGAATTTTGTAATAGAAAAATTTTCTAAATCTTTTTCTGCTGCTTCTTTTATCCCTCTACTAAACCCGTCATCATCATTATAGCCTATTTAAGTCCAGTGCTTAGGGACAACTTGACTGGTGATGTGCCCGTCGCCGTCTTAAAATAAAAGTGTCTTTACTTTTTTAATTACGAAAATATTTTTATTAAAAAAATCAATGTTTATTTTTTTCACAAAGAACGTAAATTTTTGGGCCGCCTCCTGATGAACAGGTAATCGACTGTCAATTAAATAATTTTCGATTGGATCAATGTAATATGCAAAAAAAACTGGTAGACAGTGAATTAAGGACCAGGCATTTCGTTGTACCGTACAGGATATGTCAGTTGATTACCGCGATCCCATGAGTATAGTTCCTGGAAGGAAATTATGATCAATATGATATGAATCAGGAGTCTTGATTTTATGTTAAAGTACTGTACAAAGCAAAGCAATAACTGAATTTTTTTGTAGAAATTAGTTTTTGCCCGCGGTTTCGAATTTCCTTTCGCGGGCATTTTCGAATGACGTGCATCCGAAAATGCCCTCGGAAATATAGCTTTCCGAAATTAAAAGTTGGTTTTGTGCAATCCGGGACCATGGCACTATAAATGAAAATTTCTTTAAGCGCGTCACGTCACGATAACCGAGACGCAAGTTCAATTCCAGGGGGCCATCACGTATCAATGGATTTTTCAAAAACTTATGTACGATTATATCGTTGGCTTGGACATAAAGACGGCGACGGGCTCACCACCTCTAACGTTATCCCGAATCTGCAGGAAGGTGGGTCAAAGGGACTTATTTGTCTTGACTAGACCTCTGTCTACCCCTGTATTGGGAATTGGGAAGATATTTATTTATTTTAATTTATTAAAATAAAACCACCTGCACATAAAAATACGTTTTTTTAAAGTTAAAGTTATATACCAACCTTATGTATATGGTCGTAACCAAGCTGCGTTGTCTTACGGAATGGGTTCGTGAATTGTAGGGATACTTCCAGTGGTTTGTTGAGGTACAAATCAATGGCCACCGACACTTTGCTCTCACGCTCCGTGGCCGAGTCCAGAGCGTACAGAACCCCACATACTATGAACATCTCGCCTACCTGCGAATAATATACGTAGTAATATAAGTTTAACAGACCGACAGTCAACCAGATTGATTGTATTTTAATTAAATATTTCATTATAACCTAAGAAATAAGATAAAAATTGAAGTCCGAAAACATAGAACTGGTTATGGTAAAAAGAGTATACTGTCTGAGGGAGCGCAACTCTTCAATAATTTGCCTAATGAGATTAATGATTGTGTGTCTTTCAATGTTTTCAAAGAGAAACTTAAAATGTATATATCCAACGATATTTATTAAGCATCTGTTCGAATCCAGCTAGTTAAACCATATCATATTATAAATTTCTGTAATCTCATTGTAAGTGAACCTATGTTTTTTATGAGTAATAAATTATCTTTAAATCTAAATGTTTCGTAAAATATAGACAATATCGTAATAATAAGGAACAGACGTTTAATGCCTGTTAATGGCTGTTTAATTCGTTCTGGCGAGAGCAGTGTAGGACGCTCCCCTACAACATGGAGTGACGGCTTGTGCCTTGCAGGGAGTCGAGGGATGCTCGAAGGTGGCTCGGGATCATTCTTTGTGGAAATCTTTGGAGGAGGCCTACGTTCAGCAGAGGACTTTTGATATGCTGTAAAGAAGAAGAAGAAGAAGTCTAAATCTATTTCAAGGATTTTCATTGATTTTTTAAAATCACCTCAATATATCTGGTAACCTCAAAACCTGAACTGACCGATCTCCACAAGTTTGGTTACATCATGACACAGGATGACAGTATTGGCTTAAGTCAATCCAGCTGGTACAGAAGTATGCGACCGAATTAAAAACACTAGAGGGATTGCTTATCTCTGTCAGAAATTCGGAAAGGAAAAGGGAGAAGAAGGAAAGAAAGGGCAATAGTGGAGTAAGCCTCCGGTCACCTCACTGACGCTAGATTTAGCAAGGTCACGCTGCCATTTGGAAAACCCGGCCAATGTATACTCCATCAGAAGCTGTGTTTTAGCTCAAGAATCCCGTACAGCATCTTTGTAGAATTAGTATCAGTGAATATACTTACTTGCTTGTGATTTAATGATATATTCCAAATATAATCGATGTTTAGATCGTCTTTATTCGGGTCGAAGCTGAGCTGAAATGTACCAAAAAGGTTTATAATATTATATTTAGTATCTATATTCCCATTTTACGTTAGCGGTTGGGTGATCGGAGTTCGAGTCAAGAAACCCGAGGAGGTACAACCTCAGTTGTTAGGCTCGTACCGATTAGTTTCTTCAAAACTTTTGTATGATTTATATTATTAACATCGACATAAAGACAACGATAGACTCACCACCACTTAAAGACAGGGACTGGTTCACCACAGGTTGTCCCAAAGAAAATGTCTTCGGAGAAAGGTGGGTCGAAAAGACTTACCTCTGTCTGCTCCAGTATTAGGAATAGGAATTCATTAGAATGTACCTACTTTACCTTTGAGAGATGGCTTGTCAGTACCCATCGCGGACCAACGTAATTGTTAAACTGTACATCGATAATTCATTTAATTTGTGTTATTATTGTTTGTTGACTTTCTTTCTAATTTCTATAAAGTGTATTCTAAACTGCCTGAATCTTTTCGCTCGTAAACTTCTCCTTCTATCTGTGTTGTGTATGTGAACTTGTGTGTGATATATAATTAATTCTTGGACTTAGGTGAGTGGTTATTTCTTTTCCCAAACCAATACACGCCTAATATATATATATATATATATATATATATATATATATATATATATATATATATATATATATATATATATATATATATATATATATATATATATATATATATATATATATATATATATATATATATATATATATATATATATATATATATATATATATAAGTGAGGATGCTATATGAGTGGAGACTAAAAGTCAACTGCAATACATTGGCCTCTCCCGTAAAGAGGATTTTTTATAATCACTATACTCGGCTATTGGCAATCGCGGTACCTGAAACTTCTATGGTGCAAGATTGCTGAAATTTAGTTCGGTATTTTCTGATATGGTTAATCTTTACCATTATATCCATACAATTATAAAATTATAAACGATCTGTGTGCCTGTATATAGAAGAAAAGTACATAAGCGTTTTCCCCCAAAACGACTACAGATTTTAATATGACTTTTAAAATTAGATGGTCCATTGTCTATCTTAAAAACTACTGCCATAAGTATTAAAATCGGTTAAAAACACAGGTTAAATTCTATTTAGTATTCGTCATACGGTTGAACTGTAATTTTAAAACGGAGCTTTTAATTTTACACTAAGCTGAAATTTTGTTAGATCGATAGAAGAGGTAGGCCCTGAAATTAATTGAATATTAGGGTCTTATTGAGAAATATATCGTTTTTTTGGTTAATTTTTATGTAGTCCGCGCGAACGGAGTCGCGGTCAAAAGCAATATACTCGAATTTAGAGTTTTTTTTCATTGATATACCTTGGCGACTGCTGTGTTGTTGGAATCCTCAATGGAATAGATCGCCCATAATCCATTATCATCAGCACTAAAATCCACCTGTGAAAAAGAATCAGCCGTCAATAAACGGCATATTTCAATTTAAAAAAGTTATAAAATGTTCTTTTTAAATTTTTACAATGTATTTTTATAATAATATAACTTCATTTTCAAAATCATTTTGAAAAATGAGTAATCGGTCATACGACACCCACGTGAAGCAGAGAGGTGATAAAGTCTTACGCCAACACTACACGTCACATAGCTATTTTGCTTTTTTTGTTTTCAAAGTTCACAATTCGGTTGTTTTTTACATTTGCATAAATAGACAGATGCTTAACATCACATACATTACACAAGTAGTTAAAGCACTTGTGTTATCGAATCGTAAAACAAAGGAGGCACCACAAACACCCCCAAAAAGTCTTTTTCTACATTGATCAGTTCAGAAATCGAACCCGTGACCTCAGATTTGGCGACACCATTAGAACCGGTGTGTACGCCACTCGTCCACGATTGGCGTTAGTTTGATATACCTGGTTGTGCTGCGCGCTGTACAGGCGGCCATCGGCGTGCGGCAGATGCACGGACTTGATCCGGCTCTGTGTCAGGTCGTACCGTATTATGTCGCCCGGATGTCCGGACTCGTTTGCTTGGTAGAAGAACGACCCGCTGTACACTATGTGACCGTTACCCTGGCAGGAGAGACCAGAAATAAATGTCGTTAATAGAAACAGGTGTTCATCATCATTACAGTTCAGTCCGCTGCTGAACATAGGACTCCCCTGGAATACGCCAGAAAGAACGGTCTTCAGCCATCTGCATCCATCGACTCCCCGCAACATTATGCAGCTCCATCTTGTGGGGATATATATATATATATATATATATATATATATATATATATATATATATATATATATATATATATATAATATAATCATAATATAATAACATCTTTATATTTAAATATCTACTCGCATAGTCCCTGACGGGGTAGCTAAAGAGAACAGAACGCCAAGTGTCACAATCCTTGCATATTTCTTTCGCTTCTTTTAAATTAATGTCATTCAACATCATTTCACTCAGAAACTTGGAAAGGTCAGATATTGATTTACATAATTTATTTTAGTTTCGTAGCTTATGTTATGTTTTAAAGTGTGTTACTAAGAAAATAACTATCGTCGAGAGAACAGAGAACCCTATGTTGGGACCAGATTACGTTTAGGGTTGTTCAAATAAAAATATGAGATACACGTACGAAGAACGGCTTCTGTAGCTTATGATACTCGTCCACATGGTCCGCCTTAAAGCTGAGCTTAGTCCTGTACTCTCTTAGCCTTTCCACGTCGCTTTCCTGTGTTGTCCAGAGCTTCTCCTTCTGTAATATTAAAGTGAAAACTTCGTTTACTACAAAGTTTTGGTTTGTATGTATTGATTAGCTACTTCTGTGTTAGCAAGAGGTCTATACTGTACGACATTTTTGGGACTACGTGACAGATGGTGAGCCAGTCTCCGTCTTTATGTCCAAGCCAACGACATGAAAAAAAAATATTGGTACGAGCCTTCGTGATCGAACTCTTGACTCACATGCCGATTATCCAACCACTAGGCTATCGTGACATGTATTAATATTATTTTATCGTGACATGTCTTAATATTAATTTAAATTTTACCTTTTGACATACCATCATAGTTTTAGAGAATGTACCTATGTATTATACTATGTATACATAACGTACTGCTGGTATTGACTATCATACTATCGAAATAAAATTTTTGTCGATTCTGAACACAACAAACAACACGACAAATATATCAAAATTTAGTCAAGTGAGCTATCGTCAGTAATTGTCATGTCGCTTATCGTGTTTCTACTCATATTATAATATTAAATATTTGTCTAATACATCTTACAAAATGAATAAAAAAAATTATGGGTTTTATCTTCATGAAATTTTCAAGGCAGAGGTCTAGATAATGAAGTCTTTTAGACCCACTTTTCACCGAATCTTATTTGGGACAACGATACCGACGATGTGCCTATCGCCGTTTTAACGTTCATGCTAACGGTATATATATATATATATATATATATATATATATATATATATATATATATATATATATATATATATATATATATATATATATATATATATATATGTATATATATATATATATTTATATATGTCTAGTCTAGACATTTAAGCCCCTTCGACCCACCTTCCACCGTCCAAGCCAAGGATATAATTCGTACATAAGTTTTTGACCCATTGGTACGAGCCTGCCACCTGTGGATCCTTTCGGGTCAAGGGATCCGCCCATGACTCGAAATTCCGATCACCCAACCACTCGGCTATCGTGACTTATGTACATATACACATATAAACATCCATGACTCAAGTACAATGTAACTCAAGTATATTCATATTGATCACACAAATGTTTTGACCCGGCGGGAAACGAGTTTGCAATCCTTTCCACGGGGAAAGGATCATTACTAACTAGGCTATCGGGTCAACTTAGTAAAATGTATAGATATAATGCTTGTCATTGAGGTTCTATTAAAATGGCGCAACATTTTCACACGACTAAATCTAATTTAATAAAAACTTGAAATCTCCGAGTGGCGTACACATCGTATCAGGTTTGAGCTTTAATGGTGTCTGCTCTGAGATCTGAGGTTCGATTCCCGTACAGGTCAATCTAGAAAATTACCTTTTCTATCTTGTCTTGCGTCTGAAAATTTGTCGTATCTACTTGTTTCTTGTGTCGTACTTTGCCGTTTGTGATATTCCACTATGCTTTAGCTACTTTGGGATTGAAGTATTGTTAGTTGACCCTATCCATGTATGTATTTATTATTAATAATAAAATATTGATGGGTTGGAAATCGAACCTGACTCTCCGTTGCATTGGAATCTCTCAACCAGGCCCCGAACAGTTCGTCCTTGTAGCGATGGTATACGGGCTTCCCAATTGCGTACAATTGGCAATCTGAAAATGCCAGGTATCGGTTTTCAATACTAAAAAATAAATTTTTTATGTTAGTATTCGAATAAAATAGAATCAAAAATCAAACAATCTGTGCTACTTGCTATCGCAACACATAGTGCTATGTCCACTATTGGCCATAGGCTATTCTATAAAACAAAGTGTTACTGGCTGAATTGAAGTCCAGAGTATTTGTTTTCTGACATTTTCAGAAGAACAAATTCGTGTTTTTGTAGTATATACAATGCACACGACAGAGGAAAAAATAAAGAAAAAAAAAACACTACCGCAAGTTGTCGAGATCAACATCTAAAAATAATTGTCAAAATAGTTTAAAAAATTTCATATAAAGATAATAAATAAGGTTTGTAAGTGTGATCAAAGATGTAAATATACTAAAATTAGATAAGTTGTTATAGCAGCGTATGGACATCTTTAAACATCTTTAAGCCAAGAAGATTACAATTAAAAACTCACGATAGCCAAGCATTTGGGTAATCGGAATTCGCGTCAACAGACCGGACTTCGATTCCCAGATGACTGGCTCGTAGCAATGGGATTTTCAAAAACTTATGTACGATGTACATATCGTTGGCTTGGACATAAAGACGGCTCACCGATTTTCACGTTGTTCCAAAAATCTGTGTGTGGTGAAAGGTGGATCCCTTCACCGGAGAGATTTTTTGGGAGAAAGGACTTGATTGTCTAGACCTCTGTCTACTCCAAATTGGGAATGGCATGAAGATATTTTTTTAAGATTACAGTTTAGTATAGTAAGGATCACAATGGAAAACTTAAGAACAGGATCACAACCATTATTGGACTTCAGTTAGGGGACAGAAATAGAGTGCGAGTTGGAACTTACTGGTGTTTCTCCTGGGCTTGATGCCAGCGGTAGCGTTCATGGTGGATATGAGGAGCTGGGCGCGGTCGCATCGGGGACAGGTGGGGCAGCGCTGCACCTTGCAAAGCTCCTCGTACGAGGTGAACGGTGGCGGCCGAGAGCCGAATTCCATTGGTTGTTCCACCAGATTGTGGTGGTTTGGACCGGGAACTGGAAATGATCAATAAATAAATACAAAGTTTAACAGTGGTAGAGCCACGCATCAGCTTTTGTTGTTGCACGAATGGGCCCGCTCGACCGGGGAAGTACCACGACCTCACAGAATACCGGCGTGAAGTAGAAGTCTTACAAACTTCTGCGTTTCGTCTGGTGAGTGTAGGGAACTGGTGGTCCATATACCCCCCTCCCCCAATTCTGGGGGGGGGGCACTCTAAGGGAGGCAACGCATCTGCTATGCCTCTGGTATTGCGGGTGTTCATGAGCGGCGGTAATCACTTACCATCACGTGAGCCGCCTGCTCGTTTGCCTCCCTTTTCTATAAAAAAAACATATATAGAAAGGGACAACATCACGTACATTCTGATCCCAAAGTAAGCAGCTTAAGCACGTGTTTTATGGAATCTGAAATAACAGAGGTTCCACAAACATCCAGCCCAAAAGAAAGTAGAAAAAGATTTGGCGACATCATAAAAACTGGTGTGTAAGCCACTCGTCCACGGATGTCGTTATTTGTGTTTCTTTTTCAATCAATTTAACAATTTATTTAGATGAATATGACAATATTTCTCGTTGTAAGTATATAGTATACTATAGTTGTGAAAAATTCATATTGAAATATCGAAATTCCTAACTAAAAACGTTTCTCATTTGGTCTAAATCAGTATCACATAACATTTGGAAGTATGAATAGTGGTGTAAAGAAAGAAAAAAACTTTATTTACGTCACTAAAAATATTCCAACAAAGTAAGGAAGACTTTACGCCTACATTGGTCTAATACACATTTAACACATCTTTTATTCACATATTTTATTATAACCCACTAAGCTTTAAGGGCTTATGATATGGACTGTGTAACATAAGGTCGCAAGTTCGTTCCCGCCATTCGACTGTTGTCGTAAACCAGTTTTGCACAATTGCAGCTGAATTTCAGGGATTAATAGGAGAATTAGCAATATTCATTGGCATTCTTAGTATTCTTTATTTTGTCGACAGCGACGGGCTCACCACCTGTGTCGTTGTCCCGAAAATATCTTCGGTGGAAGGTAGGTCGAAGGGACTTAATTGTCTACCTCTGTCTACCCGTATATTAGGAATTACGTGAAGATATATTTATATTATTTATATTTTTTGTAAGGATAAAAGTTGCATTTGCATTCTTGGTTAGTTCGTCATATATGATGAATGATGCGTTCATAACAGATAAAAATTGCTTATTGCTTAAGCTTGTAATCTTTAACAGATTAAATTCGACTATACTTGGCCGTGGTGATATCGGATCTGTTCTTCTCGTGGGTTTTGTAAGAGGTGACTAAGAAATATGTCTTGACAGTGTCAATGGCTACTGGCAGATGGAGGCAGAACTGAAAAACAGCAGACCAAAATAAGTAGACTGGTGAGGAGTAGCAACTTCTAGGCTGCAAGGTGTCTCATACTGCGATCGCCAAACCGCTTTCCAAGCATGTCGATTATCACAAACCATTCAACGAGCGAATCATATGGCCTGCAATGGACTAGTACAGGCCATTATGTATATATGCATACTTGAGGCCGTTTTCCAACTCTTAAGCTCACATAAAAATAATAAAAAAATAATAAAAATAAATATCTTCACGCAATTCCCAATTCTGGGGTAGATAGAGGTCAAGTCTAGACAATTAAGTCCCTTCGACCCACCTTCCACCGAAGATATTTTCGGGACAATATATATTAGATATTTTTTACACAAATTAGGATATTTTAAGCTCACATAGTACAATAATATAGTAGTATTAGGCTGACTTACACATCAAGCGAATGTGACCCTTCACCGTTTGGTTATTGAGCTCGTTCTTGGCTACACAGCTGTACTGCCTCAAGTCGTGTTCCCTTATGCCCGGGATCTCGAGACGCATGATCCAACGCCAGGGGTCTCCGGTGTTCACCACTTCGGTACGGTACCTCGGTCCCTCGACTGTCACACCGTCCATCTCCCACGCCAGTACCGGCTCTGGCCATGCTTGAATCTGTGATAAATTACACGAATATTCATCAAAATTTATCGAATGGCTTAGACATGAAATAATGATAAACAATCAAAACCTTATTTGGCATTTTTAATATTAGCAAGGATGAATTAATAATTTTTATAAAAGAATGTTAAAAAAATACATGATTTTACAAAAATGTTAAATTTTAAGAAATTTTAAGAAATGGTTTTGTAAATATTTATTTATTTTTCTGAGAGATTATTCGTATATAGATAATCTTGTTATATTAAACACTAACTCCATATAAACTAAGTATAAATAAGTAGAGTAGTTACAGACATTTAAAAATTTATATATGTACAAGATTTGCTTGTATATACTTTATACGAGCAAATCTTGAATGTATATAAATTTTATTAATTAATTATAATATATTTAAATTAATTAGGGTATATATAAACGGAGTAGGTACTGACCTCACATTCAATCTTGGCTGTCTTATTGAAAACATACACTACATTGTTCGGTACGCGGATGTATGGGCTAACTGCAAAGATAATTTGATTGAAATACTTATAAAAAATCCGTATTATATATTCTGACCGATTACGGCAACAGCGACTTTGGATCTATGACTATTGCGAGCGTCGTTCGTGTGCTCGCATGTGACTGACGTAACCGATTTTTGCGCAGAACGTGCTAAAATCATTTATTCTTCGACATAAGGATACATCTATTGTAATTTTTTATCTACGTATCTACAAATTTTTTATCTATCATACCGGTAATAAACATTCGATAGTAACTCCGTAGTATCCTCTTTTTTGTAATTTTTTAATAAAGGCAATACAATATTCTACATTACATAATTAGAAATACCCATTCATTAGATCAACTCATTGTAGGAGTAATTAATGTTTTATTGATACATAGAGTAAAATGTCACGATAGCCGAGTGATTTTGGTGATCAAAATGCGAGTTAAGAAACCCGAGTTCGATCCCCAGACTCGTCCCAATGGGTGTTTTTAAAAACTTACTTATGTACAATCTATACATCGCTTAGATATAAAGATGGCGACGGGCTTACCACCTGTCACGTCGTCCCAAAAAGATGTCTTCAGTGAAGGTACGTCGAAAGGACTTAATTGTATACATCGCTGTCTACCTCAGTATTGGGAATAACGTGAAGATATTTTTTTGCTTTTTTTAATGCTTTTCATTAATGATTTTTTTTTCTGCTCGTGTGTAAAAGTGAATGTGTTCGCGCTTCAAAAGACACTCACAGTGAATTTCCACTTCGGTGGTTTGGTTGGCTGATGGCAACATTCCATTGTTGGCCATACACACGTACTTCCCCGTGTGCCATCTCGACACATTGGGGATATTCAGCAGGTGACCGCTGACGGATGCGTCACGCCACGGACCCTGGTGCACAAGATATTTTCTAGTTAGTGTTTTTGAAATAGGAATATAAAATTATTAGTATTAATTTTAATCTATAAAGTCACGATAGCCGAGTGGTTGGGTGGTCGGAATTTCGAGTCAAGGGACCCGAGTTCGATCCTCAGGTGGCAGGCCGTACCAAAGGGTTATTCAAAAAACTTATATACTACTTATATCGTTGGCTTGGAAATAAAGACGGCGACGGCCTCACCACCTGTCACTGAACTGCCACGGGAAGGTGGGTCGAAGGATCTTAATTGTCTAGACTAGACCTCTGTCTACCCTATGTATTGGGAATTACGTGAAGATATTTATATATTTATTTTATTTAATTTTAATCATTACTAATAATTCTACACTAACTTATAATCTAATATTAATACTTAGTTTTATGCGTATACTCTGAGTATTTATTTAATACTTTAATAATATTGGTATAACATGTTTTACGAGCTATGTGAGAAATGATGTTCGTGTGACTTAATAAACGGTTTAACATAATTTATTAAGTTTTGTTTATTCATCCGCCACCTAGTCCGGGCACTGTATGTACACTTAAACAATTATTTCTCGGTAAAAAAATCTTCTTCGTCATCTTCCTTCTCGAACCTCCAATATCACAAATGAAAATCTGTTACTAAAATTATGCATCATTCTGTCGTAGAGTAATCGTGCATTTTTCGATATCAAAAGTAACCTACATAAATGTTAATTCAGGTTATAACTTCTGTGCCTGATTTAGTAGTGAAATCTTTGATTCGTCGCAATCCTGGAAATTCTTTAGTTTTTCGAGATACAAGTATACTCTCGTTATTTCGGGCAAGGAAGCATGTCCTGGTTTTCGGGGATGATAACGCTTTAGTAAACCTTTTCTGTTTAAAGTTGTTTGCTCGTGTTTATGGGCTTCATTAGGCATTTGCCATCAGATTGACAATTTTTGAAGCTCAATCCCATAACACAAAAAATTTATAAAAGTATATGCTTTAAAATTATATTAATTATAACAACAAAAGAAGTCGAGGTAGGCCAATGCGAACTTTCGAAAATCATGTAAAAAAATTGTTTGAAGAGTACTCTGATACTTAGACGTGTATGAATAAAATTATGAATTTCAAGGAAGCGAAAGAGGTATGTAAGTGTAGCGGATGATGAGCTGCAGGAAAAGGTCAAAGGAAAAGGAAAAGGTCACGATCACCCGCCAGGTCGGGTGAGGTCGGGGAGGACGTCTCCTCCTCAAGAGTGCGCTATCGGTAATCGTATATATGCATGTAATCGTGCGAACTTCGATAGCACGTTGTAGAACGTCGATGTGTTTCCTGAGTCCGCCACTAGCAAGCTTCCAATGTGGAGACATAGATGTCGCCACATAAGTTTCGTGGCACTTGGCTTTGTGTTCTTCCTGACTACCGTCAAGCCTGATGATATTTATTTATGACAAAGAGTATTTTACGCCAATACAATAAAACTACTCGTTATTTAGATACAAAGCGAAATTTCTTACCTGAATTATAGCATTGCCGTCGACTCTGCGCCATTCTATTGTGGGATCGGGACGTCCCATAGGGTTGCAGCTTATACGAAGTGTGTCACCCTCTCTCACAATCACCCTTGTATGTTCCTCTGAAATTAATGAAAGCTTAAGCTAGTCCAAAATAAGTTTAATATAATACAATAAATATTAATTTAATCACGGTAATAGAGTTACGATAGCCGATGCGTTGGGTGGTCGGAATTTCGAGTCAAGAGACCCGAGTTCGATCCTCAGGTGGCAGGTTCGTACCAATGGGTTTTTCAAAAACTTATGTACGAATCATATCGTTGGCTTGGACATAAAGACGGCGACGGGCTCACCACCTGACACGATGTCCCGAAAATATCTTCGGTGGAAGGTGGGTTAAAGGGACTTAATTGTGTAGACAAGACCTCTGTCTTGCCCTGTATTGGGAATTGCGTGAAGATATTTATTTATTTATTTATTTTACTCAATATCCCATAATACCGGGGAGGCAGAAGTCTAGACCACGAAGTGCTCTCGACCTACTTTTCAAGATAATTAAAATAATTCAAGATAACTTTCAACAGCATGGTATGTAATGCTCAATAGTGTGTACAAGTACAACATGAATTTTTTACGGAATATTTACGTTATTTCAGCCCGAAATATAGTCTCTGTGGAAAAGTTTTCTAAATAGAGACTCCATTATTAAACTCGGGATATTGAGTGATAAAAATATCTTACGCGAAAAAGTCGGCGGTATAAAGAGCTCCTTTTCCTTGGTGTAGTTGTAGATAGAAAGACCGGGTCGACCGGGAGCGCCGTCCCGACCATCGTTGCCGCGCTGTCCTTTTGGTCCTATCGGGCCACGGTCACCTTTAGGTCCTCGAACACCAGGAGGTCCAGTTGCCCCAGGTCTACCTACGAGCGATGTAAATTAGATTTGTTTAATACATTAGCATAAGTCGTGAAGCTATTCTGTCTGCTTTGGCTGCATGGGTAAAGAAGAGATTGCACATTTAATTTCGTGTGTGGTTTGGTCTCTGAATTGAGAGTTGAGAATTGCCTAGTCACTTCATCAAGCTTGATCTTTTAATCTCGTGTATATGCCTTTATTAGATAAATGAAGAACCAAAAAAGACCAATTTTACGATTAATGATGTAAATCATAAAAATGAAATTCATAGGAAAAGAAATTAGCGACACATTTTTGAGAAATAACTTACCATCTTTCCCGTCCTTTCCATTTTTACCAGGGCTACCGTCTTTACCTGGCATACCATCTCGGCCGTCTCTGCCCGGTGCCCCGTCGGCTCCATTCCGGCCAGACAAACCATCTAAACCCGGTTCTCCTGGTACACCGTCCCTACCGTCTAGCCCCGGGTTGCCAGGGAAACCACGTTCACCTGTGATTTATGTTCTTGTTAGTCTTGAATCTATTAAAGCAGATTATTTATAACGTCGCGATAGTTTTGCTGGTGGCGATTGTTTTCGAAAATAAGGGTACGGATGCGAAACCTGCTAGGGCTATTAATATTTATCCGTGTAAGTAACGTCCAAGTATGGGTTGGCATCAATAACTGTCATTTTGTTCCAAATAAGGAGTAAATAGTCTCAAAATGCAATATCAAATTCTAATGATATCTTTTATAAGCAAAAGTCAGTCAATTAGTAAACTGCTAGAGAATGTCTATTGCATTTTTCCGTTCTAAATTTATTAAAGCATTAATCGTTAAATAAAATAATGCCTTTCAATGAACAAATTTGAGGTGTGATCAAGGCGTTACAATTTACACTACGCCCGTCTTTTTTCCTAATGCTTGTCGTAAGAGGCGAATAAGGGAAATGGGGAGATAACTATCACGAGAATTCCTAGACTAAAATTTAGTAAACTGGTAACGAGCAGCAGCGTCTAAGGTGCAGTCTCCGGAACTGAGATCACCGATCCGTTTACCAAGCGTAGTGATTATGGCAAACCATCAGAACAGCTCTCCCGTTCTTCCGTCCAACAGTGGACGATTTTACGTAATATCAAATTTGTAAGTAAAACTGCTGGCTTTTAAACTTTTATACGTTGGTGTTAAAACAAAAGCTAAGCAAGTTACTATATTTATAACAATTAAGATTGTAATTTCGAACTAAAAAAAATAATGGATTAGTCTATGGACACGTTAAAATTCACTTTATTTCACTTTTATTCTTTTATTTATACTTATGAAACTATTTATTTATTTCTATTAAAATACCTGACTGGTTTCGCCTTTATGGCATTATCAAAGGTTTTACAAAGGTTAGTAACAATTGTAATGTGTATAAAGATGATGTTCCACCAAGAGACAACAATCGTGAGTATTCAATGGATTAGTCTATGATTATGGACAGCGGTAGTTATAGAACTTAAAACTTCCAAATACCTTTTAATCCTGGTGGGCCTACAGGTCCTCTGTTTCCAGCAGGGCCTTTTGGTCCTGGTACACCCGGTGGGCAATAGTCCTGGGTTGCTTTGCAGAAACCTTGTACGACTTTATACTGAAATCAAAAATGATCGTAACCAAAAGTAATTACAAATATACTCTTTTGTACCGAGTTCAAAAGAAAGAGTTTATCAATAGCATAATATATCTATTGTTTTCTAAAAGCATGTATATACAACGGCCTGTTAAAGTCCACTGTAGGAAGTAGGCTTCTCTCGTAAAGAGGACTTGCCATAATGGCAACGATAGGCAAGTGGTTTGGCGATCGCAAAACAAGACACATCCCACCTTAGGGTTTGCTCCGGTTCATTTAATTTCTTGAAATATTTATTCCGCCATCTGTCAGTAGCCTTAAGTTCAAGTTCAAGGCTTTTCCCTAAGATACCTCATAAACCCACAAGAAGTGATTTCCCTGGCACTCCCGGTGGCATATTCTTATACTGATAACAAGGCAAAATCCTCCCAAAAATCATATCATACCTTTGTTCCCGGAAAGGAAAAGCTTTAAAAAACGCTACCATCAGACGGCAGGCTAAGAATCTCAAAAAATACAGACCGTTGAGGACCGGACAGATAGTGCGGTCACCAATAGAGATCTCGTGACGAATGATATTTCGGTTACTTTTTTTGTCTCAATAATTTTATGAATATTATAGATTTTAAAAAAATAACTATCTACTAAGAGCAATCTATTGAGAACACCGTATACAACGTGGAAGATTTCGTGAATAATAGTTAGTAGTTAATAGATCTAATAGCACTTACTGGGACTCTGGAATAGCTGGTTAACCATACCCACGAATCACCGCCGGGCGCTGGACCTTTGGCACCGGTCCTCTTCATCTCCGCAGCATCTTTATCTTCCAATTCTCCTCGCATTTTAGGATTGAAGAACTCGACATGAGGAGCTACTGTGTTCTCCTCTTGAGCGACTGAAGCTTTCTGGTCAAATATTCAGTACACAAATTAATTTATTACTTCAATAAAATTACAATTAATTTTACTGTGTGTATCTGTAATTGTCTGAGGTCTTAACTTTATTATCTATACTTAAAAAGTAAGTGTCATAGAGACATCTAAAGGGAAACCTTTTGAATGTCATTAGCTACCGAAAGGAGTCTTTTCGAAAAATTCCAGAACAATGTTTAGCCATCGCCAATCTGCTTGCCTAGCGTGGCGATTGTGGCTAATCTTCCTTTGCAAAAGAGGTTTTAGGTGTATTGTGCATGTCCCGATAACAAAAAATTACAACAGACAAGAAATTTATTTAATTAAAGTTTTTAAGACTTACCAACATTGCTTCTCTCTTCAGTCTATGCGATGTGGAAACAGTCATTTCCGAGATATATGCCTCAATCCTCTCATCTAATGTGTCTTTCAAAATGTTGTCTATCATATTTAAATTTTCTAAATTAAGTTTATCTTTAGCACTTGTGTTTTCTAAAAAATTGTACGTGTGTATTAGTAAAGACAGTACTCCACAAAGTACAGCGAATGCGGATAGTCTCTTGCAACATCTCGTGCTAGCTTCGTCGGTTGATAATTTCCGTTTTACATTAGGGGGCATTGTAGCATCTTTATGTTAAACACTTCAATAATAACACGAAACACTACACTTTTAAATTAAATAATAAATCACTTTTCATCAATACGAATTACAATTGTATACATTGACAATTTAGTTTTAAATTAAACGTTTGTTTCATCCGCGGTCGGTTATCAGCGTGTAATTCTGGGCAATACAATCCTTCCTGTGCGATAGGCGGTTACACAACGAGCCGGGCTCCCGATAAACGACAATTGCGTCTGGATCCATTACGACTTTTAGATTCAATCGGTTATTCGACAGCCGCTGAGTCTCTAATGTGTGCCACAATTTTTAATAGCGCATACCAGACGTGGTTGTCATGAGGAAAATGGTCAGTAATACGAAATACATTTGTTATTCCAGTTTAATTTAAATCAAATTATTTATGTAAAGAAATTTAAAATACATTTTCGTTTAGCGATTAAGGGGCGTCCATTAATTATTTGAGGTGTTTTTGAACATTTTTGTCTTCTCTTTTCCCCTTCTTGGTGAGATGTCGTAAGATTTTCATCAACTTCTTCCCCCCTTAATCTCACGCGAGATTCTTCAAAATTTCCACTTGGACTGTAAACGTGAAGATTACTGAGAGAAAAAAACTTCTTCTATTACTTTTATTGAAGATTAGCAAAAGACTAGTATTTTTGAAAATTACCGTAATTTAAAATCACAATCATAAAATTAAATAGTGAATATGAAACAAAAATTAACAAAAGATTTATTCTAATTCAGTCCATGGAGACTCGTGCACGGCCTCAAGAGTGACTACTGGAACCCACGTAGCCATTTGTTTTTCAATAAAGTCTACTTCTCCTTCAACTTCGCTCTGAATTAGTCACTCTAAGCCGTTGATGCTCGAGCTCAGAAGTTCGCGAAAATCCGTGAGGGTCGCGATTTTCTCATAAATTCAAACTTTTCTAATAATTTTTCACGTAATTTTGCACCGTTTTCTACGAGAAAAATAATTACGTAATATTTGCCAAGACCCCCTCCTCCCTAAGTGGGATTTGGAAAGGTTTACCTTGATCCCCTCCCTCCCTAGAGCACCTCACGTAATTAATGGACGCCCCTTATTCTTTTAATGTAACGGTGCTACGTTTGTTAATGGGGTTTATATAACATTAAAGATAAAGGCAAAAAAGCTACGGAGTTTCTTTTGTTTTTTTTTTCATATTATACAATTACATGCCTTTATGATGGACGCAAAGAACAGGTGAGCAAAGCATTTACGAAAATAAAATGATACACTTTTACTTTGAACTAATCCTATTGACGATCTCTGTGGACGCGTACGCACCGGTTTTATTGGTGTCGCCAGCTCTGAGCTCCTGGGTTAGATTCTCGGTTGGGTCAATGTAGAAAACACTTTGTGTAAATTTTTTGGATCTGGGTATTTGTGGTACCTTCGTTGTTAATTATTCCAAAATACTATTGCTTAAGCTGCTTACTTTGAGATCATAGCAATGTATGTAATGTTGCCCCTAAATGTATTCGTATTTATTTATACATTTATCTATATATTACTTGTTTTATATAATTATAATACAGTACTAAACTTTTTTGGTTTTTTAGAAACAGATTCGTTATTATGAGTTTTATTTTGTAATTGCGAAATTAGAAGGATTATCGTAAGCTTCATTTCGATATGAATGGCAATTGTGATAATTTTAAATAAATAGCCAGCTGACTTTAAAGCTATATTTTATTTGACTATTTTCTAGTCAAATGTTGGAAAACTTTATATTGTTTAATGGCAAATTAATGTCTTTTGACCTAACGCCTTGTAAAATATCACTGCATGACAATAACCTGTCCCATAGCAGACATTTGGCACAGGAGATTTGCAGTACCAGACACTCCACGCCTTAGACGCTGCTGTCCGTCACAGGTCTATTTAATTTTGGTGTGGTATTTTTCGAGATCGGTAATCCACTATCTCTCTGTAGTTATTCCTATGTCTCAAAGCTTACCCCTAAATCGCCTCTTACGATACCCAAGGGAATAAAGGAGATGATATTATTACTACTACGTTGATACCACATGGCTAAGTTTAATAAATAAAACAAAATAAGAAAATTAACGTAAAAATCACAGGAAGAAACTAAAAATAGATAACAGTACATTGGCCGCCGTATCACTAAAAGTGATCTCTTCCAGGTAATCTTTGCATGGACAACAACCAGACTATAATAAGAAGCCAGCGATGCCATAAACAAAACAAAGGCAATATTACATATATTATTGAATATAGATATTTACGCTTATGCTAATAAAACATACATGTATAACATATTACACAGATTATAAAATAAATTATTTTATTAATTAGGATGATGCAGTAATAGTTCACAGATAGTGTTCAGCATCTAGCTTGTCATCCGAGGTAGGAAGAGCATTGCACAGTTCGGTTGCCATTGTAAAAACCGGACAATGATGATGATTGAATACCACAATACTAAATTACAACGTTCACAAAATAAAAAAAAGGATTTATTTATTTAGGAGCGTTTTGTAAAATAAATAAATAAATATCTTCATGCAATTGCCCAATACAAGGGTAGACAGAGGTCTAGTCTGGACAATTAAGTCCCTTTGACTCACCTTCCACCGAAGATATTTTCGGGACAACGTGACAGGTGGTGAGCCCGTCAGCGTCTTCATGTCCTAGCCAACGATATAATTCGTACATAAGTTTTTGAAAAATCCATTGGTACGAGCCTGCTACCTGGGGATCGAACTCAGGTGTCTTGGCTCAAAATGCCGACCACCCAACCACATGGCCCTGTATTGGGATTGCGTGAGGATATTAAATTTATTAATTAGGATGATGTAGAAATAGTTGACAGAAAGTGTTTAGCAACTAGCATGTCGCCCGTGGTGGGAAAAGTTGCCTGCAATGCGAATGAGTAAAAACGTGTCATGATGATGAATGAATACCAAAATTACAAATTACTGCGCTCAAAAAACAAAAAAAGTAATTTTTTTAATAACTTTCCATAAAGAAAATTTTCGAATGCCTAATAGTTGACCATTCCATTAATAGTTGTCATGAATAGCCGTATGTGGAAAAATATGGAGCACATGTGAAGTTCGAAACCCCCATTGGTGCAACGACGCAAAGCTTAGATGTTCTTTAAACAATAGTTAACAGAAAGCTTTTAACTTTACACGAGACTTAGGTTTCGATTTATGTCTTAGTCATGTAGGACGTAGGCCGCTTCTGTAAAGAAGGGTTTGCCGTAATCGTCGAGCTTGGAAAGTTGACTGGCGATCGCAGTAACTAACACCATTCGCCGGTCCGCTTAATTTTAGTCGGATATTTTTCGGTATTTGTTTACTGCCTAGGCGGTAGAATCCCTAAAATTAACAACTAATGTTTTTTTATAGTAAAGGGAGGCAAACGAGCAGGTGGCACATGTGATGGTAAGTGATTACCGCCGCCCAGATGTTCATCTGCAATACCGGAGGAATAGCAGATACGTTGCCGGCCTTTGAGAAAGGTATGGGCTCTTTTCTTGATGTACAAACGACTAGACTTATTTATTTTAGTTACTTCCATAGCATAATGTCATATGGTATTCTGCTTTGGGGTCATGCAGCTGACGTAGAAACAGTATTCATTTTACAAAAGAGGGCCATACGAGCTGTATATTGTCTAAATTCCCAAGCAACTCTAAGAGAGAAATATAAAGAAATTAATATTTTATAACTGGCCTCTCAATACATATATGAAAATTTAATGTGCATAAAAACATTAATACTTTTAGAAAAATTTCTGATGTACATAATGTAAATACTAGGAAAAAACATAAGCTTGTAACACCGGTTACTAGACCCCATAGAGTAAGTAACTCGTTCTTAGGGCGGTGTATACACTTCAACAACAAAGTTCCGGTAAATGTGCAAAGCCTGTCTATTAACAGGTTTAAGAAATTTATTAAAGAAAAGCTCTATAGAAAGTTGGGGGTCATTGTAGAAGCGTGCTCGTCGCGACCCCTGCCAGCCCTTTTCAGGGCTGCAATTCTACACACTGCGCACCCATGCCAACGAGGGTTAGGGCGTCCCCCCAAGGACGCACACCAGTTCGTCCCCGTTGGTGTGAAATGCAGCGCGTAAAGCGGCGATGGGGACCGCCACCCGTCACGCACAGCCCGACACGGCGGAAGGTGGAGGACGGAGTGCAGAGTTGGCACGTGGAATGTTAGAGGAGGCATGAGAGATAAGACGAATGAGTTGATTGAAATAATGAAAGAAAGAGAATTAGATGTCGTGTGTTTGTCAGAGACCTAGCGGAAGGGCAGCGGTACTGAAGAGCTCCCTGGCGGGGCGTTAGCTCTATGGTCCGGAGTCCCGGAGAGCGAGAGCGCCTGCCAGGGAGTGGGGGTGCTGCTGTCGTCTCGGTTGGTCGATGTTATGACTGAATATAAGGTTGTGAACTCGAGACTTCTCTGGGTTCGCTTTAAATTGGGACTGTCGAAGTTATTCCTTTTGGCTGTTTATGCGCCGGTGGCTTCGTCGTCCAGAGCTGAGCTGGAGGAGTTTTGGGAGAATGTAAGAGAAGTTCTAGACTTGGTTAGAGGAAACGAAAGAATTGTTGTATGTGGTGATTTGAATGGATGGGTTGGTACCGCTCGGCCAGGATACGAGTCGGTGCTTGGAATGTTTGGCGATAAAAGGGTTAACGATGCTGGCAAGCTTATACTGGCTGTATGCAAGGAAAAGGGTCTTCTTGTGACAAACACTATGTTTAGTCACAAGAAAATCCATATGTATACTAGAACAAGAGAGAATGAGAGAAGTATGATCGATTTATTCCTGGTGGATGACCGACTGCGAAAACAGGTGATGGATACGCGAGTGTTCCGAGGTGCTGACCTGGGAACGGATCACTATCTAGTGATTACTAGATTTAGGGGTCTGTTCGCGGGTTGGCGCCACCGGACGGCGATACCAGAACCAAAGTCGATCGGTAGCATCCGAAGCTGGAAGCTTTAGGAAGTGGACACTAGGGATAAATATCAAGCAAGGTTAAATAAAAGCTGGTCATCATCGATGTCAGGAAAGAATGTGTGGAAGAAATATTTCAGAGCCTTAGAGATGGAATAGTTAGTGCAGCGGAAGACGTGTGTGGAACTGTGAAAAGAGGTAGTAGTAAAAGGGTGATGCATGGTGGAATGACGAAGTGAAAGAAGCTGTAAATAAGAAGAACAAAGCATGGTTAGACTACTTGGCCTCTAGTAATGATAAGGATATGAGAGAGAAGAGGAAAGAAAGATATAAGCTCCAGAATGTTCACACGAAAGCATTGATTGAGGAAGTGCGTGAAAGGAGTAGAATGGAAGCGGACGAAAGGTTGTCGCACAACTTCAAGGAGAACTCCATACTCTTCTGGAAAGAGGTTGGAAGGACCCGGAGTGGTGCGACAGCCTTAAGAATGAATAAAGTGCTTTCGGGAACCAATGACGTCCTCTCAGAAAAATCGGACGTCATGCAGCGATGGAGCGAATTTTATAGAGAGATGTATGCGTGTGATGATCTCAGTGAGGGATCCGGGGGTGACGCCGTGATTGGTACACCAGAGTCGGACCTCGATGACACTGAGGTCATCAGTATGAAAGAGATTGAATTTGCGATTAGAAGTTTGAAATGTGGTAAGGCTGCGGGACTAGACAGAGTTACTGCTGAAATGGTCAAGTATGGTGGGCCATGCGTCTGGGACAGCTTTCATCTGCTGTGCAATTTGTGCTGGCGAACGGGGGCTGTTCCGGATGATTGGCGATCCGCGGTCATTGTGCCTTTATATAAAGGTAAAGGTTCACATTATGACTGCGGGTGCTATCGGGCGATCAGCTTGACCAGTTTAGCAAGTAAAGTTTACTCGAAGGTTTTGACACGTAGGATGCAAGATAAATCGGAAAGATTTCTATGGGAGGCACAATGCGGATTTAGACCTGGAAGAGGATGCACGGATCAAATGTTTTCTCTCCGCATGATCACGGAGAAGCTTCTGGCTGCTAACCAGAAGATTTTCTGTGCTTTTGTGGATCTTGAGAAAGCATTTGATAAGGTTGTAAGGAAGAAAATGTGGGAACTGTTGCCGGGGTATGATGTGGATGGTCGATTGCTAAGGGCTGTGCAGTCACTTTACTGTGACTGTAAAGCCTGTGTGCGGGTAGGGCATGACCTGTCACCCATGTTTAGCGTCCAAACGGGCGTAAAACAGGGTTGTGTCATGTCTTCCTGGCTATTCATACTGTATCTCGACAGCTGTTTACAGAAGCTGAAAGATAGCTGTTTGGGTGTGAAATTGGGTGACATAAAAGTAAATTGTCTACTTTATGCTGATGATGCAGTGCTTATAGCACCATCAGAGGCAGAACTTCAGGCATTAGTCACGTGTATGAAAGAAGAATGTGAAATTAATGGTCTCCGTTTGAATGCTAATAAAACTAAGGTTCTGGTATTTGAAAGGGACGAAGAAAGAACGAAGTGCGAAATTTGGGTAAATCAGGAATGTCTAGAACAGGTGAATGAAATTGTATACTTGGGGAGTGCGTTTAGCCGGGATGGAAGATGTGATTTAGATGTGGACAGGCGTGTCGCTGCCGGGAACAAAGTCAATGGTGCCCTGACTGCGTTAATCAAAAGGCAAGGCGTTGTGAAAAGTGCACGCCTTGCAATACATAACGCAGTGTTGGTACCGACTTTGTTATATGGCAGCAAAACCTGGGTATGCCAGAAGAAGCATAAAAGTAGGTTGAATGCAGTGGAGATGCGATCTCTTCGTAAAATTAAAATATGCGGCCTTACCATGGCCAACCGAAAGCGAAACGAAGAGATTCGCAATATGGCAGGTTTGAAAGATGACCTTGTCTCAAAAATGGATAAGGGCGTGCTTCGATGGTTTGGGCACGTTGAGCGAATGAGTGAAGACCGAATGGTGAAGAAAATATATAGCGCGAAAGTTAATATTAAAAGCTGTCGAGGTAGACCGAGACTAACGTTCGAAGACCATGTGAGCAAATTGCTCGAAGAGAGGAGGGTCAAGAGTACTCGGATACCTATACGTGCATGTATGAAGAAGATGATGAATCTGAAAGAAGCGATAGAAGTATGTAGGGATCGTGACACTTGGCGATCTGTTCTCTCTGGCTACCCCGTCAGGGATTGTGCGTGAAGGTAAATAAATATAAATATATATTTATAGAAAGGGTTATTATAATATAAATGAATATGTTAATGACAGTAACCCCTGGGAATGAGGTGATCGCTCCTAAGCTATTTCTAGAAAATATTACATTATATTTGTATAATGCATTATATTGTCAAAAATATTGACCAAAAAAGAGGATACCTACGGAGTTTGTTTCGCCAGTTTCTTCTCCGTTAGAGGAACCTCATTACGAAACGGTGGTAGATTAAAAATGAATATCGATAAACGAATGTATGTTCTTATGTCGATGAATAAATGATTTGATTTGAATTGAATTAGATTTACCTTAAGGCTTCATATTTCTTAACAATTGATGCAGCTGAGGAATTTCTTATCTAGGTACTTAAATGGAGTAACTTAAGTTCCTTATCAAAACAGAGTGTATAACAAGAAATATAAATAAAACCATCTTCATGCCATTCACAATACAGGCATAGGCAGAAGTCTAGACGATTAAGTCCTTTCGATCCACCTTTAACCGAAGACATTCTTTGAGACAATGTGGCAGGTGGTGAGCCTGACGCCGTGTTAATAGCTAACAATGTAAATCATACATAAGTTTTTGAAAAAACACATTAGTTTTAGCCACCACCTACCACCTGAGGATCGAACTCGGGTTTCTTGACTGGAATTGCAATCACCCAGGCACTCGCCTATCGTGACTAGAAATAGAAAAAGAAATTCGAATTATTTGCGGCAATATAGAAGAATTGAAGACAAATCTGCATGATATACTCGGTGGATGGATAAAGAAAGTTATTTTCTTAGGTATGACAGAGAGGATGCGTTACGGAGATTATAAAGAAGATATGTGCAATGTTCCCGAGAGAAGAATTTACGATTTCTATGATATCCGTGATGTTTTCTTAGACAGTGAAATTAAGATACAAATTTTATAAGCGCTCTAGCTCATTTAGGAGCTCATTATTAGCATCTAATTAACAAGCCTCAGCTTTAGCCACTATAGCTGACAATAACTAATTAAAAGTGAGATGTAGTTTCAAAAACTTGACGACCTTCGTGGTTGAGTGGCATATGCACCGGTTTCCAATTTGTCATCAGCTCTGTGGTCCTGGTTCGATTCCCGGACTAGTCCATGTGTAAAACCAATTTTATTTTACATTCTGGGAATTTGTGGTATCTTCCTTGTTTCTGTTTCCATAACACGAGTGCTTTAGATATTTACTTTGGTATCAGCGCAATGTTTT
The DNA here is from genome assembly GCA_029286605.1 of Sericinus montela. Taxonomy (NCBI): domain Eukaryota; kingdom Metazoa; phylum Arthropoda; class Insecta; order Lepidoptera; family Papilionidae; genus Sericinus; species Sericinus montela. The sequence goes on along the minus strand of JAGSMR010000074.1, from coordinate 337,442 downwards.
CAATGTTGTCCCTTTCTACGTATTTATTTATCTATTTATTCGAAAGAGACTAAGAAGTTTTTCTTTTTACAAAAACAGTGACACTATTTGATTATAAATAACTGCTAAAAAAGTATTTCTCCGTCATAATTTGGCAACCCCCGCAAGCTCTATCGCGCTCTCGCCGTCAATACGCATGCGTCGTTAAATATGTCAGGGCCATGACGTGACATGATATCGCCAAGGTCACAGATGTTTAGCGTTTGTTCTGTCACGTCGCGTACTGGTTCTTTGGAATTCGGTAGAAAAAAAAATTTTGTGCAATAGTTTACAGTTTGGAAATGGATTTGGTGCCACCATTAGCAACTATGCAAGGTAAGCCCTCTATAGCAGAACTATGCACTAAAAAGGCACATTTTCTTTGTGTCGAAGCTTATTTCAGTTGTCAATATTTAATTAGTGTTAATAAATAACGTAGTGTTTGTGTATGTAAACGTAACGTAATCGTAAACGTAAATGGGAACAGAAATCATAGGATCTAGAAAGTCATAGGACTCTTAATTCAATTAGTGTCTACCTAAATATTACTGTTTTAATACAACGTCGTTATATTTGGTATATATTTTATTAATATTTAAGTGTTTAATATCTTTTATTGTTATGTTCATTGCCTTTAGTTGCTAGTTTATATCGTTCTGTTAAAATATCGTTGGTATTTTATGTTAATAATGTTAGATCTGTGCGAAGTAGAATCGATTATTTAACATACGTTTTCCTCTAAGACTTTTTATTGTTTTTCTGATTTGAAATATGGGTTTGTACCAAGGGACAAGAGGGATTTAAGCGAATAAAATAATGCAAGATACTGCATAGGAAAATTTTAAATTTTTAAATATTTCTAGTACTAGTTTTTTTTTTATAGAAAAAGGGAGGCAAACGAGCAGGTGGCTCTCGTGATGGTAAGTGATTACCGCCGCCCATGAACACCCGCAATATCAGAGGCTTAGCAGATGCATTGCCTCCCTTAGAATGCCCCCCTCCCCCATAATTAGGGCGGAGGGTGTGTGGGCCACCGGTTACCTGCACTTACCAGACGAAACGCAGAAGTTTGTTAGACTTCTAATTTACGCCGGTATTCTGTGAGGTCGTGGTACTTCCCCGGTCGAGCCGGCCCATTCATGCAACAACCAAAGTTGATGCGTGGCTCTAACACTGAAAAAATATATGTGAACAAAGTTGTTTATATATGTGAACAAAGTGATTTTTTTTGTTTTACGAATGCCTAATTTTTCATATCAAACCCTACGCTGGGGCGATAATATGCGGAGAAACTGTTGATATAAAAAGGCACCCTAATTTTATTAGTGAAGATGGCTGGGTTCTATCATTAGCTTGGGATCCTGTAAATAAGATTTCCGTATACCAAGCAACTTGGTGACGTGACTCAATGATAGACGTTATTAAAACCATAAACATCCAAAAGTTTTATGTTAATAATGTTAGATCTGTGCGAAGTAGAATCGATTATTTAACATACGTTTTCCTCTAAGACTTTTTATTGTTTTTCTGATTTGAAATATGGGTTTGTACCAAGGGACAAGAGGGATTTAAGCGAATAAAATAATGCAAGATACTGCATAGGAAAATTTTAAGTTTTAAATTCTATTTTTTAAATTAGCATTATTATAAATATTAATTTGTTGTATTTATTTATCCATTTATTCGAAAGAGACTAAGAAGTTTTTCTTTTTTACAAAACAGTGACACTATTTGATTATAAATAACTGCTAAAAAAGTATTTCTCCGTCATAATTTGGCAACCCCCGCAAGCTCTATCGCGCTCTCGCCGTCAATACGCATGCGTCGTTAAATATGTCAGGGCCATGACGTGACATGATATCGCCAAGGTCACAGATGTTTAGCGTTTGTTCTGTCACGTCGCGTACTGGTTCTTTGGAATTCGGTAGAAAAAAAAATTTTGTGCAATAGTTTACAGTTTGGAAATGGATTTGGTGCCACCATTAGCAACTATGCAAGGTAAGCCCTCTATAGCAGAACTATGCACTAAAAAGGCACATTTTCTTTGTGTCGAAGCTTATTTCAGTTGTCAATATTTAATTAGTGTTAATAAATAACGTAGTGTTTGTGTATGTAAACGTAACGTAATCGTAAACGTAAATGGGAACAGAAATCATAGGATCTAGAAAGTCATAGGACTCTTAATTCAATTAGTGTCTACCTAAATATTACTGTTTTAATACAACGTCGTTATATTTGGTATATATTTTATTAATATTTAAGTGTTTAATATCTTTTATTGTTATGTTCATTGCCTTTAGTTGCTAGTTTATATCGTTCTGTTAAAATATCGTTGGTATTTTATGTTAATAATGTTAGATCTGTGCGAAGTAGAATCGATTATTTAACATACGTTTTCCTCTAAGACTTTTTATTGTTTTTCTGATTTGAAATATGGGTTTGTACCAAGGGACAAGAGGGATTTAAGCGAATAAAATAATGCAAGATACTGCATAGGAAAATTTTAAATTTTTAAATATTTCTAGTACTAGTTTTTTTTTTATAGAAAAAGGGAGGCAAACGAGCAGGTGGCTCTCGTGATGGTAAGTGATTACCGCCGCCCATGAACACCCGCAATATCAGAGGCTTAGCAGATGCATTGCCATAATTAGGGCGGAGGGTGTGTGGGCCACCGGTTACCTGCACTTACCAGACGAAACACAGAAGTTTGTTAGACTTCTACTTTACGCCGGTATTCTGTGAGGTCGTGGTACTTCCCCGGTCGAGCCGGCCCATTCATGCAACAACCAAAGTTGATGCGTGGCTCTAACACTGAAAAATATATGTGAACAAAGTGATTTTTTTTGTTTTACGAATGCCTAATTTTTCATATCAAACCCTACGCTGGGGCGATAATATGCGGAGAAACTGTTGATATAAAAAGGCACCCTAATTTTATTAGTGAAGATGGCTGGGTTCTATCATTAGCTTGGGATCCTGTAAATAAGATTTCCGTATACCAAGCAACTTGGTGACGTGACTCAATGATAGACGTTATTAAAACCATAAACATCCAAAAGTTTTAAGGTTAATAAAGAAGCCAGCTAACTGACCAGAAAGAGTCCACTGTAGGACAAATGATTTTCTCTCATAAAGAGCATTTGTCATAATTAGCAAACTTGAAAAGCGTATCGATCGCAGTACCAGACATTGCTTGCACTTAGACACCACCTGTCACGTTGTCCCGAAAATATCTTCGGTGGAAGGTGGGTCGAAGGAACTTAATTGTCTAGACTAGACCTCTGTATTGGGAATTGCGTGAAGATATTTATTTATTTATTATTTTTTAATCATTAACAAAAATCTATTACATAATGATGTTTCATGTTTTCAGCTTGCAGTGTCCAGCCATTGGATGAATATGAATCTCCAAGAGCACCACTGCTTCGACAGGTTTCGCTTGATGAAGAGCGTCCCGATGACTGCCAGGGCCACTGGCGCGGAAGTTACATCCAGGGAGAAGAAGAAGAGCGAGGAGTAAGGCTGTTTAGAGCTCTACTGCTACAGCACCTGAGGCTTGAAGAGTTGAGACCTCCACCGTGTATGATGGTGCCAGCTAAACCTGATCAGAGGTAGATATATTTAATAGCACATGTGTTACTCAATTGACCCATGAGAATGATTATCTGTGATCGTTAAGATTGTTAACCGTATTGGTGATGGTGGTACCAGGTGGTACAACTACGACGCTGATACCTCTCACCATACTGCTTAATTTTGAACTGATATTTATCAACATGGCGACTACTTCGCCATCTGGCGAGGCATTCTGATAGCTCGCTCTTAGATACCCACTGGATACTATTAGGTCATATTATTCTTACTCCGACAGCAAATATTGACAGAGTTTTAGTTTCCTTAGTCATATCTCAGTATACCCACGGAGAGAAATGGGATGATCTTTTCTTACGCCGTAATCACTAAACAATATGTACGATTGCTTGTCTTCTAATTTGATACACACCAAGAGATGCAAAAGAGCCTTCATAAATAAAATACATAAAAATCTTCATGCATTTCCCAATACAGGTGTAGACAGAATTCACCGAAGATATTTTCGTGGGACATATAAGATTTTTGATTCTGTGCTATTAAAAACTGTATGTGTTTTAGAGTCCTCTAGCTAATATTGCACCGGCCATATTAAAATATAGCAATCATACCTTTCCAGAGGCTGGTGGATGTACTGGCGAGACTGGAGGGCGTTAGAAAGAGCAGCGAGGAGATTCAGAGAAACTAAAGCTCGCGCTATATTAGCAGCACGCGCTGAACATATACCCTTGTTGAGTCTCGACGAAGTGGCTTTCGAAGATATAATGCAAGAGCTTTGTCAGGTGTGATGTTAAAGTTTTAAATTCTATTTTTTTAAATTAGCATCATTATAAATATTAATTTATTTATTATTTATTTATTCTAACTAATTATTTTTGTAATGTTATAAGCGTAGCCCTTTGCATTAATAGATAAAAACTGATTTTTGTTTGCTATTTCCAATACACATGTATATGTGTAAAGATGAATAGAATAAACAAATTGAAAGATCGTGAGGCTAGGTGGATGTTCCTTACTTTCAAGCAATTTTATAGTATTAAATTTTAATTACGTTTACATAAGATATTTTATTGCATATTTAACTATTGGGTGGTATTTTAAATAAATAAAATAAATATCTTCACGCAATTTCTAATACAGGGGTAGATAGTGGTCTAGTCTAGACAATTAAGTCCCTTTGACACACCTTCCACCGAAGATATTTTTGGGACAACGTGACAGGCAGAGAGCCCGTCGCCGTCTTTATGTCCAAGCCAATGATATAATTCGTACATGAGTTTTTGAAGAACCCATTGGTAAGAGCCTGCCACCTGGGGATTGAACTAGGGTCTCTTGAATCGAAATTCCGACCACCCAACCACTCGGCTTTCCTGACTTTTTCTGGTGGTATTTTAATTATGTATATATAGTTAAGCATGTAGTTCCACCATGAGACAACAGTCGTGAGTTTTAAATGTGTCATTATTGTAGTGAAGTCAAAAACAAGTATTGTAGTAGTCTCTTGACTTTAGCCGAGTGGTTGTGTGATCAGAATTCGAGTCAAGAGACCCGAGCTCGATCCAATAAGTCTCGTACCAATAAGTTTTTACAAAACTTAGATATATCGTTGCGTTGGACATTAAGATGGCTACAGGCTCACCACCTGTCACGTTCTTTCTTCGCTGAAATGAATGAATGAATGAATGATTTATTCATTAACACAGACACAAAGGCATAAAATATAAAAATACAGAAATAGTAAAAAAAGTATATTTATAAAAAGAAACTAAATAAAATCACATGTTGCAAACATATAACAAATACCCGTGTCGTGCCAAATGAAACGGTAATATCTCAGCATAATGTCGCGATATTAACCGTAACGCTGATTTTCAGCCAGTACCTACCTAATTTCGACGTATCCCGTAAAGAAGTGCATGGAATCACAATATTATTAAATTACATTCAAGTTTTAATCAGAAAAAGACGCTATACAAATTAAAAGAGCCTGCTAAGTGCACAATTTAAAATATATGGCCCCCCCCAATTCTGGGGGAGTGGGGCACTTTAAGGGAGGCAACGCATCTGCTAAGCCTCTGGTATTGCGGGTGTTCATGGGCGGCGGTAATCACTTACCATCACGTGAGCCACCTGCTCGTTTTCCTCCCTTTTCTATAAAAAAAAATATACATAGTGATCAATTTACACATTGAAGTCGTTGTACATACATAGCATGTAATCCATAATGTAGGTCTATATTTATATTATTGAATGTCCATAGGCCTGTTCTCACGTTGAGAATCGAGCTCTAGTGGTTATGGCGTTCCTGTGCGAGGTCTGCGCGCGGGCAGTGAGGGTCGGAGGCTGGTGCCGGGCGGCGGACTGGGCGGCGCGGCACGTGGCCCAGTGCGCCACGCCCTGGGCCAACCGCCACGGGGGATGGGTCAGTGTTATACCATACGTAGCCCTATCTACGTACAACATCTCATACGTTGCTCTGATCACATACATTGCGCTTGTATTGGAATCGGGAACAAAGAAGATATCATAAACACCCAAACCCTGAATGTACCTAGTCAGGTCATAAATTCTGTCACATGTTTAACCTAAATTAATTAACACAAGTTTATTCATTATGTAACTATTTATATACCAAAATGACCTCCGTGATTTTGAATACAGGCCTTCAATCTGCGCGGCCAGTCGTCTATCGCAGCTCCACGTCAATATCGGCGGCTGCCTTAATCAAGGATGTCTTGAGTGACTCCAAATTGGGATGAGGCTTTGAGCACGCCTTTTCCTCCAAGTGTTGCCATATCTTGTAATCTAACGGATTCAAATCTGGACTGGAGGAGGGCCAGTCTTCGTGCCCGATCAAGACGATTTCACGTGCGGCCAGCAAGTCTTGTGGGCTCTTCGCTCTATGAGCTGAATCTTGTTGGAATACCCAGTGCCTGTTATTGAACATGGTATGAGAAACAGGTTCCACAAGGTTCGTCAAGACTGTATTTTGATACACAACTGCATTCGTTTTTACACCTTTCTCGCAAAAATGTACCTCTGTTAAGCCCCAATAAGAAACTCCCAACCATACCATGAGCGAGGATGGAAAATAACCTCGTTGGACATGCGGAATACGGTTGCTCGCTTCTTCACTACTGTGTGCGTATACCTTATCATTTTATTTGTAGTAGCTCTCTTCTACGGTAAAAAATTTTTCACCCGAAAAAACAATTTCCCTATATTTTTTTCCCGCGTACCGCTTAAACAAAGCGCGGCATCTCTTCAGTCTCAGGTGCATTAGACGAGCATTCAAACAACGTCCTGTTTTTCTTCGATATGCCCGAAGCCCTAAGTCTTCATTTAACACCCTTTTCACCGTGGTTCTGCTTAACCCCATCTGAAGGGCCAACAGTTTCTGCTTACGTTTGGGATTTCTTTGAATTCGAGCCTTCACAGCTTTTATCACTGCTGGAGTCCTAACAGACCGAGGGCGACCACTTCTTGACCTGTCATCTACACTAGAGTCTTCATTGTATCGTTTGATGGTACGATAAACGAATCTTTTGGTTATATTCATATTTTTCAGTATGTCAAAATCTTGAATTGACGCGTAACCGCAACGATGCAACGCAATAACTGCAACACGGTCTTCTTTAAGCGTCCACTCCATATTAAAAATGAGTAAAATTCTAAAAAGTATGTAGTTTTATTTTCATGAACAATTCGAAATTTGAATTCAATAAACTTTTTTGTGGCCAGCATTTAAAAGAAAAGTTTTTACTGTGTGACAATACTTATGACCTGATTGTGTATATCAGTGGTTTGAAACCCGAACCCGAGACCTCAGAGCAGGCGACACCATGAAAACCAGTGCGTCCATGGAGATCTTCAGTCTTCTTCTTATTTTTACAGCCTGTCAAAACTCCACTGCTGTATATGGCCCTACCCAAAATTTTCAAAGAGGTTTTCACAAAAAACGGTTTGGAACTAATTGCATTTTCGACTCCCAACAATTATGCAGATCATCTAGCTATCTTGATCGCCGTACATCGCTTTCGCCTGTACGAGGCAGCCACACAATTTTTTTTCTCCATAACAATACTCTATTACAGTTAAGATGAAAAGAATAAGCTAACTAAAAAAAGATAAAAAAACAGCTATGTTTAATTCTTTTCTTCTTATGGGTGTCATTCGAGGTGATTATTTTGACAATCCAGGGAAACAAATCGATCCATGGCGAATAAAATGAATATCAATGTTCGTACTTAAGTCATGGTGGTTTATATGTATATATGTCGGGTAGTCGATATGTTGATCATGAAAATATACCCTCACGCAATACCCAATACAGGGCAGACAGAGGTCTAGTCTAAACAATAAAGTCCCTTCGAACCCTTCACCGAAGATATTTTCGGGACAACGTGACAGGTGGTGAGTCGCCGTCTTTTATGTCCAAGCCAACGCTGTAATTCGTACATAAGTTTTTGAAAAATCCATTGGTTCGAGCCTGCCACCTGGGGTTCGAACTCGGGTCTCTTGACTCGAAATTTCGCGATAACCACTCGGTTATCGTGACTTTTGTCAGCTAACCATGAAAATATACTCTAACAATTGATTTTTTTTTGATATATAACAATGTGTTCAACTGAGTGTATGGCACTATTCCAGAGCGCCGTAGCTGAAAGAGCTGGAGGAACACGAAGAGATGAAACCACTTTGCTAGCCGGTGCAGCTCTTGCAGCATTCCTGGCATTCGTCATCTTCTGTCGCACGCGTTTCCGATACGCTATTCTTTAAATTTAAACGACTCTTATTGAAAAAAGAAACTCACAGTCCCTCTGCGGCGGCTTGGTCTTGATTTATAATAGAAAAGAGGTATAGATTCCCTTGTTCCTGTTTGAGGTTGATGGAGAAGTAATTGATGAATATTGTATGAAATTTTAAAACTTCTTTAAAATTATATAGAAAGAGAGAAGACAGTTATTACAGTCTTAATAGAACAGCATATTGAGCTAATTAGTCTTATTAAAAATTGCTTTTCTGTAATCCTTAAAAGGTGTCTATTTATTTGATATAATTTTAAATATTTTAGACACCGCGCGTGCGTGGACCATTTTAATGGCACCGGCAGAATAACAACGCTGCAGTAATACTGCTACAGCATATTTGTTGAGTTGGATGTCGTTTCGTTGCCATCCAGTAATTGATTCTATTTTAATTTTTAATTCTTAGCTGTCACTCTGTTTTATATGTATTGTTTTGTGGCAACGAATTAATCTTCCGTATTTCTTTCTTTCCTTCAAAATTGTCGAATAAACATTTATTAAGCATCTGACTAAAAAGTAAAGAAAAGTTTCTCGAATATTCCACTAAAAGATTTTTTTGATTAGAATATTAGAATAGATGCTCGCACGTTCATCACACTGCTCCAGGGGGTTGTCCCATCCTCGAAATAATGTTTTTTTTGTTATTATTATTACCCAAACATGCTAGATTCCTCACAAGGTTTTTCTATACAACTGAGTTCGTTGTAAATTTACCAATTGATATTGTTATGAACAATTTCATTTGATTGAATCTGGGGCACTCGCGTAATAATGCAAGTGCCTTAACCCATGGGCTACCACGGCACATATGGGATGTACAAGCATTAGCTATTCCAATGCAATTTATTAACGTAACTTTTCTAGAATATTGTAATTGTTATTTCATACAGATAGACTGTTATATTGAAAGATGATTATTTTAGATGGTAATTAATTTTTTTGATTTAGTGAAACTAAATTCGAATTATTTTTGTTTTAAGAAACGTTTGTAACCATATTATGTGTGTAGATAACTGTTTTGGAGGTTTTTTGGTAGTATCTTTGTATAAATATTATTAAAGTTTTTAACTGTGCACATGGAAATCATATTTACTTATCTCTACGTAGAAAATGTACTATTTTTCAAAGTTAACATAAAAGTTTATCTCTAATGATTAATTAATTTCTCAAAAACTAGTTGTGAGATGGAATGTACTCGTAAATAATTAATAATATAGAACGTGGTTTAAAAGTAATAATAAAATATAAATATTTTGCATTTTGTAATGTTGCTTGAAGGGAAAACTTTGTGTCTTTTTATCCGATTCAAAAAAGGTTCTGCATTCGATTAATGTTTTTTTTAGAGTCGTCAAAACAATTATGACTGAAAACAATAGTAATATGTAAGTATTCTGTAAGAAAAGAAATAGGAAAAGCAGTAAAATTCCTTTTTAAAACATTTCAACCGTCCTCATGTAACTTACCACCTGTCACGTTGTCCCAAAAAAGTTTTTGATGAAAGGTGGGTCAAAAGGACTTAATTGTCAAGACCTCTGTCTACTCCAATAATGGAAATGGCGTTAAGATATTTATTTAAATGATCAACAACATGTTATTACCACATTATCAATAGTTAGTTGCGAAAAATCGTGATAAACCGCTACGTATGTAGATGTATGTAGCAGTTGCCGTAGCTATTTGCATCTACGAAAACTAAAGTGGCTATTACCCAGTCTTTGTTGGATACGTTGATGATTTGCTCAAATATTTATTTCCTTATTATTCCTAACTAACTCATAAAGTTTGTACCTGTCTTTCCTTGTCTTATTGTAGGGTTGTAATTCTAAATGTATTTTCTTCTACCTTCCCCGTATTTAATTGGACTTGTACTTGTGGTATCGTTAGTGTACAATGATAAAACTAAAATACTGTGTAGACTATATTTTTGAGCAATAACATAAATTGTCTTTAATTTTGATTAAATATTAAAAGAAAACTTATAACCAATATTAACATTATTATATATTCTAATTAGTCTGTAATATATTTTTAAGTAATAATCAATTAGTATTTTTTGTATGCAATAAATAGATTTTCGTGTTTAAATTGTTTGCTATTTTGATTATCTTTAAGCAATATTTTAAAAGTTGTAGACTCTTTATCATCATAGGAGTCGTTCTTAGAAATTCTCCTACTTTCTAAGAAAAGCTTTAGCGTTTCACAGGCCGTGACCACGACTTTTAAAACTTTATAAAACTATCAACTATCTAAAATATCTTTGGTGGAAGGTGGGTCGAAAAGACTTAATTGTCGAGACCACTGTCTACCCCTGTATTGGGAATGGCTTGAAGATTTTTTTTATAAAACTTGCAAGTATTATTTGAGAAAATATATTTTGATACTATTGGGATAAATAAATAAATAAATATCTTCACGCAATTCCCAATGCAGGGGTAGACAGCGGAGTAGTCTGACAATTAAGTCCCTTTTTAAGGTGGGTCACCTTCCACCGAAGACATTTTGGGACAACGTGACAGGTGGTGAGCCCGTCGCCGTCTTTATGTCCAAGCCAACAATTTGAATCGTACATAGGTTTTGAAAAACTCATTGGTACGAGCCTGCCACTTGGGGATCGAACTCGGCTCTCTCGACTCGAAATTCCGGCCACCCTTCCACTCGGCTATCGTGACTTATTGGGATAAAAAAACATTAATAAGCATTAAAAAAATACATCACTACTATGAGAATAAACATTTTTAGTTAGCTCACACGATTTTAATCCTCAAATTAATTAATATCAGGATTTTTTCTAATGATAATAATTTTGCATTTTTACAATCTTGAAAGTATTTTGTTAGTACATAAACCACGTGGCTTTAAAGATCAAGGCAAAAATTAGATTCACAAATTAAATAGTTCATCAGATTTTAGCTCAAACGACTATATAAATAAACTCTATAAACATAAGGTTAATTTCCTGGTATGTAACAGTCGGGATTATGTTCGAAGTATGCACCCTTAGATACGTAGCGTGTATGGCCTGGTAAATACTTTTAAAGTCTTACAAGAAATTCGGACTGAGAGTTAGGGGGCGTTCTTGTGAAATACCTGGTTTTGTAAATGGTCGCGTAAATACGCACCTTTCGTACTAAGCGCAAATCAACACCTGGCTATATACCTCGTAAAATCATAGTTAACTGAAATGGACACACAGCAGGCATTTCACAGTGTTGCTCAAAGTCACCACAGGTAGAAAACCAGCTCTATTCTATTTTTACTTTTAATTATCTGTGGAACACTCTGGTGCTCCGAAAAGGTATGCACACAAAAAAGGAAAAGTTATTAACTATAAAAACATTATTAATACATACATGCTTAGATAAGCTCAAAGCAAGTAGCTAAGCACTTGACTTACCTGTAGGATTAAAGGGCACACATAGTACTCGCAGATTGTATCTATACTGTTTCTTTCCTTTCATATTAGTCGTCAAGGTAAACAAAACAAGGGTGGTAACGATCTGAGAATATTGTCACACCCTTTTTTATCACAAGACGCGACTAAGGCTAAAAGCGTGTGAATATTTTGAGAATCAACAGATGGGGTAGTATGCGCAGCAGTGAACTTTGTTAGGCCGTTACGTATGTACTCGGGAGGCTTTAAATACATCCAAATCTGTTTAAGGACTTAAAATGTATGATGGAATAAAGAAATTCAGTTCTCTTTAATTTTATTAAATTTGGTTTTTATTCAATTTATCGCGTGTTTTCAGCGTAAGAATATACCACCCAATTCTTCTAGTGGGTGCCATAAGAGGTGACCGAGGGAAAAGGCTTGGTAATGTCTTTGGCTACCGAGAGATGGCGGTATAACTATGTCAAAAAATATCAACCAAATATTACTAGACCAGAGACGGGCAGCAGCGTCTAAGGTTCGAGGTGTCCGGTTCTGCGATCGCCAATCCGCACGGCGATTATGCCCAAACCCTCCCCTTACCGGAGAAGCCTATGTCCTCCTGTGGACTTAGAGGCCATTATATATGTATGTCTTATAAAGAAATCCACATTTATATACAAAGCCTGAAAACATTAAACCTCTTTTTAGATAGTAGTTTGAAAAATAAGATTTCTTCTTATTTTAGTTTAAGGAGTTAAAATAAAATGATGAAAAATCACTATTTTATAATTTTTATTGTAATCTCCCATATTACGGCCGACGGCTTACGTACAACCTCGTTACGTTTCGCAAACATCACGCCAAAATAATTGCGATGGCAGGGCTAATTAAACACCTCACTGTTCAACATCTGAATACAATAAACTATGAATAAAATGCGAATCTATCACAAAGTTCAACAATCAATAAAAGCTTTGAACGAGGCAAATGATTTTTCACACCTCGTGGCACAGTCGCGTGAAATCAAATTAGGTAACATCTAAGTAAAACGAATCTTATGGTGTTTTCATAGGATACAATGATTTTGAAAGTATACCTGCTAATGCACGCCATTGTACATGTTACATATTTTTGAAACCAGTAAGTAATATATCTAAGAAAACTATCGGGTTTAACATGGGAAGTCCTCCAATTACTTTTAGAGTAAGAATGTAATTTTTATATTAATTACTAAAATATGTCAAAGAGTGTTAGTATAAGAAGAAGAATGTTAGTGTGTGTCCATAACAGGCGAATACGCTGCAAACGCACTGCTTGCGACCTGCACATGAGCTGCTCGCGTACAGTTATTGAAATTATTTGTTGCGCCTCTTTAGCGCAACTTACGCAAGGTTCACTCGCATAGCGCAAGTAGTTCCGTTAGCTTTCATACTGTATATATTAGTCCATGATAATACGTATTCAGTCTTCGGCAAGAAGAAACGAACTTAGCGAGTGAGCGGACTGGAAGAATTACTAGAAGAATGCGAGCGGCGCGCGGGCGACGCAGGAACGGCGCGCAAACTTAAGACGCACGTCCACAGCTTGAGCGTAGATCGCGGTTGTGATTCGCGACGTATTCACCAGATTTGGATGCACCCTTAAGACATACGGGCTTACTAACTGGTTCGAATAACATGCACCACCCCACCGACACAAATAGCTCACCATCATTACATAAATATCATATTATACTACAAAAACATCCTTTGTGTCACGCGTTGGCAAAAGTCAAATCAAATACCATCGAACGCTCATACCGTTTATCATTGCAACACGATGAAAATTCCTAGACTTATCTACGTCATTAGAATTAATAACATTTGTTACTTTCACTTAATTAGTAATATCACTATTAACAATCTACGCTGGCATCTCGAGTTCGGCAAATATCTTTAGACATATCCACGATCGATGTGCTTATTTCTGAGCAGAGTAGTTTATTATCAGAGTTATTAATGTATGTAATTTATAATCGTATTATTCTTAATACCAAATGTAGTATATCTTATGTAATTAGTATAACAGATTAAATTGCAATGGGATAGGATAATTTTTATCTTTAGGTAAGTGGAAATAGTTGCAATTTATAAATATATAAATTGTAGGCTTCAATTTCTTGCTCCGATAGACTTTGTCGTGCGAAAACGAGATGTGACAGCTAAAATAAAATCGTTGACTAACTGACCTCACTTTCCTCGTCACGAATTATTTAAAGCCGATTGCGAATTTAATATGATAAGCCTTAAGACCTTACTAAAATATAAAATTACAGTCATGGTGTACGTCGTTGTTTTCCCTGACGAAGAAAGTGAAGCTCATTTTTTTTATTACCATAAATCATGTTCACTTTATAATTTTATATAAAAACCATCACTCTAGTAACAACACTACCTGGATAATATATTTTTTTAATTAACATTGTAATTTTTTACGTTAGCTTTAAGCCTAGTCTTAAACTACGAAGAAGATATAAAGGTTATATTTTATGTAGTTAAAAGGTATCAAACATCTGATGATACAGTTATTACAACTTTAATAGATTCTAATAATTATTAACAAACTTTGAAATAACATGACCCTAGCTCGTCTTGTGCTATTTAGTATTAAACAAATGCAACTTTGATGAATCTACGTGGAATGAAATGTACAGACAAACATGATATGAATTGTTAAACTCATTGAAATCTGACGAGAGAACATTCTCGAAAGTTTCCAATTAACAGTTAATGGAAGGATGATTAATTTACACTACCTAATTGTATTATTACTGAAGAGAAAGATAAAATTACTAGTGTATACGAGTATTTGCTTTGTCATAATATCGTTAGGGTATAGAATAGTGTTGCGTATAGACGATACAATATAATATTATTTGGTGCTTCCCAGTATTTTTACATTTAAGGGATAGATATAATTTTACATTTACAGATATCTAAGACAACTATACGAGTTAAGACTATTATTCGATATTGAAATGGAAATATTATAGACCGAAAATTCGTTCGAGCCTTACGAGTATACAGAGTACAGAGTAGCCACATACAGATCGTACAGTTTCGTAAGTTTAATTCATTATAATTATCTTATTGAATTAGGAAAGAAGAGATTGAGCTATGAAGAACTAGTTATATATGTTGAAGAAGAAGAATGGTTCGTAGATTATATTATGACGAAACTGTTTGACCGTTTGTTGTACAGCTAAGCGAACTACAGAAATCTATAATCAAATCCAAGCTTATTATAATACGAGCGAGACCGTACACATCTGTGAAACCAAGATACTTTATCCTACGCTTGTTTACATTACACAAAAACATTTACACATAATGTACATGTTCCTCAGTATTCTCCGCACACATGTTTAGATATTTTTTATAAGTATAGATAGGAATGTATAGGAGACTTTGCAAAATAAAGTTTTGCAAAAATGTAATATGTTTAAGTGTAAAGTTAAACACGCATCAGAGACCCAGCTTAAATGTGTTACAAACGTGTCCTTATCACAGTAATGATACTTCACAATTGTATGGACCTATCGATATGTCATTATTTGATCATTCATATTTACTTTTTATAATAAAATGAAAAAAAGTTAAATGAAATTTCGTAAGCTTTGACGTTCTTTTGTGCGCTTTAAATATTAAGAATATTCGGAAGTTTTTTCGTGTGTTTAAAGGAATTACTTCCAATGGTTTGAGCGCTACACATGCCTTGAAATGTTAAAGCTTTTACATATAATATTAACTATCTAATCTAGTCTATTTATTGCTATGTCAAATAGGCGGGTTATTAATATAAAACTGTGGGAGTTCAACAATTGAATTTACAATTTTGTTTTAGTTGTTTTTTTATGTCGTCATCAGCTAGTACATGGATGAAACAGAATTGTGAAATACACAAAAAAATACACGGACGGTTTATATCTTACAAGAAATAACACAGATTTATTAATAATATCTGCTGAAACCGTGCCAAAATACTAAAGTAAATTAAATATAATGATTTCTTGTATTTACGCGAACACTACACATCCAAAATAAAACGATTTTCGGATTTTATCGCGTTTTTAATTAGTTTTTACTATTCCCCCCCACTAGACCCCCTCGTGGTCCCCCCGTCACCACGGTTGCTGTAAAGCATCCGCAACGTCGTGAAATAAAAATAGTTTATAAAAACTAATTAAAAACGCGATAAAATCCGAAAATCGTTTTATTTTGGATGTAAATTAAATAATTGAGCAAACCATTAAATTTGAAGTTATTTACGTTTGCTTATCAAATTTTCGTTATTAAAGATTACTAAGTGTTATATAGCACGGAAAAATGAAGAATTCGCTTTGAAACGATCAAAATATAGTTGTATAATAGACATTACATGTCAGTGCCCGATAGGTACTAAGTCGAGGCGAATGACGTGAAACGAAATAAACATTATAAACCTCGTGTTGTGAAATATTTTTGACTTTTTGAAATCTCCATATCTAAATATTAATTATTTTAGCCACTTATATACGCAACGTTCTATTTAAATAAAAAAAAAACTAAAAGTTATTTATCTGACAGATATCAAAGATTATTTTAATTTAAAAACTAAAGGTAAACAATGACATCATTCCTAAAAACAACAAAAGGAAAACATTACAAATTACAACTATAAGTGATTGATTAAAATGATTGATGAATTACAACAATAAGTGAGTTCCGACAAACAAAGATTGAATGAGCACATCGCTACTCCAGTTTCATTCAGGCACAAAATGTGTGTCAGTGTTTACTATTACGGCATAAAAATCTTTCGACTCATTTTGACCAATAACTTCGCCTCTAAGATTCAATGAAAAACAAACGAACGAAGTCACTATACCAAGGCGTTGGGATAAGAATACATTTCAATGTGAAGGATTAGGAAATCTGAAAACGTGCAATGCAAAAGATCGCACAATGACAGTAGTACACCAAATATAATAGTAAATATTTTTGCTCACTCGTCACTTTCGCCGCAGGACCTAAAGAATTAGAACAGGACATAAGTGATGAAAAATCTACAGTATCTGTTATAATATTGTTATTAGATAAAAAGATTAAAATACTCCAGTATGTTTCGTAATCACAAAAATTTAAGACAATATTTGAGCTCAACAACAAACTCCTAGGCACATTTTATATAATGACAATAAAATTACATATTAAAACATCAATGCACCTATGTCCCATTCTCAAAATTCAGCTACTAATTTATGTACAATATTAGTTAATTTATTAGCAGAGACATAACAGACATCAACCACGTCCAGTCAAATGGAAACAGTTTTTAATTTATTCATTGTATTTCATTGTACTTGATTTTCATAACTATTTTCAATACTTACTTCTATGAGAGCACAGAAACATTAATATCTCGATAATGTTGTAAATTTTAAATATGTCACGATATATCTTTATAATTAAGTTAAGACAACATGGACTGCAAATCGTTCAACATTACCAAAATTAAATCTAATTGAGAAAACAAAATTTAATTTTTATAATTTACAGAATTAATTTATTAAATAAAAGTCTAATTATATCTCAAACGCTCAACATTTAAATTGATTTTATATTGTTTATTACACTCAAATTTAGTTAATTTTCAGACATTACATCAAGTTTACGCCATCAGTATTAATGTACATCTAATATTCAAAGAAACCTAAATTTCACGTTGATGGCCACGATACTTATTTAATATTCTCATAGAACTATTAAAGACATATTAGACTAAACCACTATTACTCTATGTGGTGTTCAGCATCATACGCTGTAATCGTTACTGGTTAACTTTATTTTAGTCCTAACAATAAATGTACTGCTACGACATTTTGTGCTTTCAACAGCAGATAATACGCATTTTTTAAATAAAATATTGAGTTTTTTGTAAAACAAAATAGTTTTGAGAAACAATAGAAACATGTGATTCCCCAGATCACGAATCTGCTGAAATGTGTAATAACTAATGTTGGAAATGAGATGTAAAATCTTACAAAACATAAAGAATATTTAACACCTTTTCTTTTAATTTTTTAAACAATTAAAATTTACCATTAGTACAGATTGTATTTGAGCAATTAAATTTTTCAGAAGGACGTATTTACGTCATGAGGAAAAAGGGAAATATTTTTCTTCATTACCGATGACACATTTATTTAATGTAATATTCTTAATAACTGCTTACGTGTTTGTTATTTAAATAATCATGAAAAACTCAATATTGCGTTTATTATGCAAATATCTGTCATATAGATTTTATTCCACTGTCTTTTTCAAAATCAGAACAACAGTAATTGCCATTGGCTGTGTTTTGAAACGTTAATACTGTTTATTATTTTTCGATTAAAAAAACTGTTATATTTGAATCGATAGTGGAATATCGATTCTGTACTCACACATCACAAAGTGTTTTATTCGCTAGGACAATGCAGGTAACCGTATTCTAGACCTAAGCTAACTGCAACGAAGACAAAGTACAGGAGGAACATCGTGAAACCGAGGCCCTTGTTCATTTTCCACCGGAAGCAGGCGATGCTGAGGATAACGAAGAGGAGCATGGCGAAGAGAAGCACTATACTGCAGACCATGCCCTTCGAGTTCACCTGCACCGGTTCACCGTTGATCAAACCGTACAGCAACCACGGTAGTGGCAACCTGGAAATATCAGTTACAATATAAATTCCTCGTATAATGTAGCATTGTTCATATTTTTTTATGGGATTTGGAGGAAGAATTAACTATCACGGACGAAATTCGACTGTGGACGAGTGTTGTACCCACCGGTTTTCGTGGTGTCACCATCTCTGTAGTGCCGGGTTCAATTGCTAGACGAGTGAAAGTAGAAAAATCACTTTTTTTTGTTCCCTATTCCATAACACAAGTGCTTTAGCTGCTTACTTTGGGATCAGAGAAATGTATGTGATGTTGTCCCTATCTTTGTATGTATATATTTATTTATTTATCAGTCCACCTGATGGTTCCATTCCCATCATTTCAACAGCCCATAGCATCTGCAAACTATTTCAAAAGCTGAAGTTTACATATACGTTTCCACCTCCAAGGATTAAGTTGGAATGCCCCATAGTCCATAATTATACTCGATCGTCTTTCAAGCTGGACCACAGCAGAAAGGTAAAAGTGTAGTAATGACCTAAATGACTCTTAAGTAGGAAGGCAATTCTATGGAAGAGTTATGTTCAGTAATACAGTTAAATAGTATTAATAATAGTATAAATAGTATTAATTTAATAATAAATTCATTTATTACTTGGCAATAGCTGATGTAAATCTCATTATTATCAAAAAATCCTTAATTAAGAAAACTATTAAAAGAGGTCTAAGCAAATTTTCACGTCCCGATTATCACGCACTACTAATTTTCACGTAAGTTTGGTATTTGTTTGACCCAATATTTGGGCCAAGGCTTATCGGAATAACGTAGATAAATATCAAAAAGTAACTTTTCACGGGGGCGAGCGCTTGTTTATGGCTTTAAGTAAGGCCGAGCCTTCAAACGGAGCCCTGAATGAAAATAGGTCATTGTTGATTAAATTTTTTGATAAATTTAACTTCGCGTTAATAAAAAACGAATTGTGGCCAATTCATAAGTAAAGTTGGAGTGTAAAGTGAATGTAAAGTAGTCTATAAACGTCGTTTCAGTGGAAAAAGGACACTTAAATTTTTTTAAGAGGTTTTGACGCCTGTAAGACCATTGACTCACATGTGCGTGTATTGTGTAGATTTGTCAAAATTTAAAATTATTCACGTAAATATACAGTGCTAGCAAAATCCGGCCACTCTGCGCCGTGGCGCAATTTGTTATTAAAAATAGTAATATTTGAAGATAGCAACGATAAGAAATATCAATGAGTGTATAAACATTACAAAGTATATTATTATATCGTTCGCTAGGACTTAAAGACGGTGACAGGACGTATTCGATTTGACTTAAGGTGGGTCGAAAGGACTTATTTTTCTGACACATGAAGACATTTGCTCTGACCATGTACACATTGAATAGTGACGATAGCCGAGTGATTGAATGATCGGAATTTGAGTCAAGAGACCCGAGTTTGATTCCGAAGTGGTACGCTGGTAGCAATGGGTTTTTTCAGCTTATGTAAGATTTATATCGTTAGCTTGGACTCACTACCAGTCACGTTGTCACAAAAAAATGTCTTCGGTATACGGTGGGTTGAAAGACCTTAATTGTCTGTACTTCTGTCTACCTCAGTAATGGGAAGTGCGTGAAGATATTTATTTAGAGTATTGGGAAGCATTTGAACATTCAGATGATTGAAAAACATTTGAAATACAACATTGATACTCGTGTACTCTGTTTCGTTGGTTTTATTAAAGTCGATATAGGACTGAAAGCAGAAACAAATATTTACTGATGCCTATTCTAATACAAATTCCTTCAACTCCTGACGTCCGCTTGAATCTAAAACTTTCTATTTATTCAATATCTTATTTTGTATATTATTCAGCATGTGCATATGTTATTTATTTATACATTTAAACTTTATTTGCACACTATAAAAAATTTACAAAATGGCGGACTTAATGCTTAAAGGCATTCTCTATCAGTCAACTTTTTGTTTGAGCAGAATCTTTTGTTTGATGGGTGCAAAACACATAATAAAAAAAAGTTTAATGAAAACAAAACAAAATTAAAATACAATGATAATAAATATAATACATACATATACCTTTACATGAATACATACAGGCATACAATTGTACTTTATACAAATACCTATAGTAAATACAAATACATTAAATAATATATATTGTAAAAAATAAAGATAAATAGATAGGGACAACATCATATATATTGATCTGATTCTAAAGTGAAAAAGTAGAAGTAAAGATTCTAAAGCTTAAGCGCGAATATATGAAATCAGAAACAACGAAGGTACTACAAACACCCACCGGACTGGAAATTGAACCCGGAACCTAATAGCTGGTGACACCATGACACCGGTGTGTACGCCACTCGTCCACGTATGTCGTCAAAATTATACTGCATTGTAAAACTATATAGAATTACTAGCTGACCCAGCAAACGTTGTTTTGCCATATAAAAAATAGGGGTAAAAATTTAGGGTTGTATGTATTTTTAATGCCACATTATAAAAAAATAAAAACAAAAATATTTTGTCCAAAAATTAAAAAAAAAAGTTTAGGGTGAACAACCCTTATTACTTAGGGGTATGAAAAGATAGATAGATAGTAGCCGATTCGCAGACCTGCTGAATACGCATACAAAATTTGGTAAAAATCGGTAAAGCCGTTTCGGAGGAGTACGGTATCTAACATTGTGACAGGGAAATTTTATTTATAAGATAAAATGAAATAAATAAATAAATATCTTCACTCAATTTCCAATACAGGGGTAGACAGAGGTCTAGTTTAGACAATTAAGTCCTTTCGACCCACCTTCCACCGAAGATATTTTCGGGACAACGTGACAGGTGGTGGGCCTGTCGCCGTCTTTATGTCCAAGCCATCGATATAATTCGTACATAATTTTTTGAAAACCCACTGGTACGAACCTGCCACCTGGGGTTTGAATTCGGGTCTCTTGACTAGAAATTCCGACCACCCAATCACTCGGCTATTACTTCTGAATTAAAATATCATATATCTTAAAGTATCATATATTTATAATAATATGTATACTATTGTTACATAATATTATAAAATTATACTTCATCCTTGATGGTTTGTTTGTTGAGATAATCGGTGGCATTTGTGGGAGGAAGAGTGGTGCTCTTCTGCTCTTCGGACCAGGTAACATATGCCATTCCTTTTTCGCGAGCGGAATCGTACAACACAATTTTATAATGACATCTATATAATAATGAATATCCGCAAAGTAATGACTGAGTGACTCCCTGATTGAGAGACTCCCCTTCTTCACGTGGCAGTCGTAAGAGGGGACTAAGGGAAAAAACCTGGAATATCATGATTTCTTGTATTTACGAGAATACTACATATTTTAAATAAAACGATTTTCGGATTTTATCGCGTTTTTAATTAGTTTAGCATAACGATAAGCATCCGAAACGTCGAGAAATAAAAATAGTTTGTAAAAACTAATTAAAAACGCGATAAAATCCGAAAATCGTTTTATTTAAAAAAAAGCATTGAATATCGTTACGGCAACCGATAGATGGCGGGATAACCATGTCCACAATATGTCAGATCAAAATAATCAGACCGAAGATGGGCAGCAGCGTCTGAGGTGCGAGTGGTCTGGTACTGCGATCGCCAATCCGCTTGCCTAGGGTGGCGGTTATGGCAAATCCTCACTATGGTAGAGGCCTATGACCAGCAGTGGACTTTAACAGGCCGTTATGTATGTATGTATATAATTATGTAACGACTGTGACTGTTAACTATCTATTGAGTACATAGCATACTCCATGCTTCCTTTTGACGACCTCCGTGGACGAGTGGCGTAAACACCGGTTTTCAAGGTGTCGCCATCTTGAGGTCCTGGGTTCGATTCCCGGTCGGGTCAATGTAGAAAAACCACTTTTTCTACATTTTCTCGGGTCTGGATGTTTGTGGTGCCTTCGTTGTTTCAGATTTCCATACCAGAAGTGCTTTAGCATCTTACATTGGGATCGGAGCTAAATGCACTATCTATCTGAATATGTATTTATTAATTTATTTATTCATTTTCCAAAACAGCGTCAATTGCAAATTCTAATTTCGAATAAATCGTTTATAACTTCGCAAAGTTTTAAAACCTAACCCATTCCGGTTGTCAAATACGCAGGAAATATTTGCTGCTGTAAAATAAATCAAAGGCACCTCTGTCACGGTCCAGTTTTATTCGGTAGCTGCGATTGTTTGTCAGAGGATTTTCCAACGTATTGTCAGAGAAACACGATCCAAGGTATAGCAGGATATCGATCGACGTAGACACTTCCTTGTGGCGTCTTCATACAAACATAGCTGCTGTTATAGCACTGTGTCTGGAAAGACTTGTAATTATTTCGATTCCGCATTTTCCGTTGGAAAAATATCCCGGCAAACTTTAGAATACCGAGTTTGCAGTGTCTCTCGGATTTCATTCATCTCGGAAACGTTTCATTGTTATTTTGATGAGTTATTTAATTAATTAAAAAAACCCTGTACTACAAGTAGCGCAATTTAAGTTGCACACTATGTTATCATCATGTATATGTCATTTTACCCAATTTCCTATACTGGAATAGGACTGGAGTATAACCGTAAAAATCAGCACGATGAAGTAGCAATGTGGCAGCTTGTGGAACTGACAATCGTTGGGGAAGAAGAAAGGTTTTCGGATGGCATCCTCGTACAGGCAGACGCAACCACCCACACAACGACGACTTGCACAATATTGTGGGGAGTCTATGGATGGACACAAGGATTTTTAATATGTTATGATGATGATGAGAAATAGAATATTTTTTTTGGCAGTAGAATCCTTCTAAGCGGAGGATTTCTACGATACAGTACCGTTTCCAAACAGCGTTAAGCTGCTGTTTAGCTGATAAATAGTCCTTAGATTCACGGTCTAATTTGTAAAGTAAAATGGTTTTGAGACTTTCATTTAAGATTATCTTGTTAATTATAATTTTTACCTACAGCAGCCGTTTAAACAATAATCCCCTACTATTAAAATGTATATGTGCCATTGTGTATTACATACGCGTTGTCAAATATTTTTTTGTTGCTTGATTGCAAACGAGGTCGTTTTATAGGTATTGATTATTTCGTAAGAAAGTAAAGCCAGCTTACAAATACATCACTAATAGACTATGGTATCTTTAATGTTATGGTGGATTTTGTTTTATTAGTATGGGTTTCCGTCCACCAGTCAAAGAGCTATGTGCAGCATTGGTTACACCGCAGTCCGAATATATGCAGTTTATTAATATGTAATTTAATCGTGAAATGCACATAATGAATTGGTTACAGTGTGAATGTGTTGTACCCTCCACGATTCTTTTGGAGCATGTTACATTATTAGTTATCTTTTACAAATCTGTATACAGATTTACCGTACCCTTTATTGCTAAAAAATTATAAAAGAGAGACACGGTAGCCGTTTAATTGGGTGGTCTTAATTTTGGGTTAAGAGACCCGAGTTCGATCCCCAGGTGGCAGGCTCGTACCAATGGGTATTTCAAAAACTACAACTTACGAATTATATCGTTGGCTTGGACATAAAAACGGCGACGGGCTCACAACCTGTGACGTTGTCCCGAAAATATCTTCGGTGGAAGGTGGGTCAAAGGGACTTAATTGTCTAGACTAGACCTCTGTCTACCCCTGTATTGGGATTTTCGTGAAGATGAAGATGAATATATTAAAAAGAAATTATAACATGATCTGTACCTAATGGAGGACCTATTTTTTTAAATATTGTTTTCTATTTGATGCAATTTGAATGAATCGCGGATAGTTTGTTCTGCAATTATTATAGAGCACGAAGCTCAGTTCGAAGGTCGAGTGTAACTAGACATGCGGCCTCCATTTGCTGAGGTCTGCCGCAGAGCACTCGGCGCTGCGGGGCATGCGGTCGGAGTGTCTTGCACTAAATCTTACTTTCTATTTAGCAAGTGGCTTTGAACTGTAATACGAATGTAATAAGAATTTTACATTATAATATTACTGTGTACTATCCTCAATGTATTTAAATTTTAATACGACATTATAGCCGAGTGGTTGGGTGATGACATTCCAGTCAAGAGACCTGACTTCGATCCTCAGGTGGTAGGCTCGCTCGTACTAATTGGTTTCATCAAAACTTATGTACGATTTATATCGTTAGCCTGCGATAGGCACACCACGTTGTCCCAAAAAATGTCTTCGGTGGAAGGTGGGTCGAAAGGACTTAATTGTCTGGACCTCTGTCGACCCCAGCATTGGGAATAGCCTGAAAATATTTGTACCATTGACCTTCGTAGACGAGTAGCGTACACGCCGGTTTTCATGCTGTCGTCGGCTCTGATTCTCCGGGTTTGATTCCCGGTCGGGTCAATGCAGAAAACACTTTTTCTATATTTTCTCGGGTCTGCATTTGTGGTACCTTCGTTATTTTTGATTCCCTAATACAAGTGCTTAAACTGCTTACTTTGGGATCAAAGCTATGTATGTGATGTAGTCCCTATCTATATATGTATTTTTTTATTAACTACTGAAGTTGTATAAAAAAACATAAATTTTAATGCATGTAGAGGATGTAGGTGGTGATTTTTCAACCCTCTACGCTACAGAAAAGAAGTACTATCTGCCAGACTATCTGAAGTTCGTGAAGCTACACAGATGCGTTCGAATATGGGTCAGCTGAGAGTACAATGTGTCGGCGCGATGTTCTTCGTACGAGTAGCTTCCCAAGTTTATGTATTTGAGTTGGATGGCGGCCAGATAGTTTGATACTTCGTAGAAGAGATAGATGTGAGATATATATCATTTTACAGTCTGCTGGATAGAGTCTATTTATTTCCCAATATTATGAGTTGCCAATTTATATATACAATGTGTATTTTCGTAATGATTTATTTACTTACCAATATTAGCAGTTGCCAATGTATATGAACGTTATCGTAATGATTTTTATAAATTAAAACCGATAAAGTTTTTTAATATTGTTTGGTATTACGGGATAATTGGTTAGTCTATGTATCTTAGTATCCACGAGGTATCACAGATTTTACGTAGTATAATAAAAAAAATTGGTAAAATAAAAAAAATTACGATGACCCGATTGTCTAGTTAGTATTAAACCTGCTTTTGAAGGCAAGGGTTGTTGTTTTGAATTCTGTTAGGAGCAAACATTTTTATAATGAATAGTTGTAATCGAGTTACGGACGTTTATAAGTATGAATTTATAAACATATGGATAAGGGCAACGGTACATAACATACATATAAACATGCTCGTACATATATGTATATATACATATCACACCTCTCTGTTTTCGCACCTTCATGCGTTCGCGTCGGTGAAAATTGGATAGAAAGAATTTAATCGACCTGTCTACCACAATATTGGGAAAATGCGTTAAGCTTCATCATGGTTCATTCATAAACATTACATGGTTTTTATTCAAGAGTATTAAGATAAAGAGAATGTTCTTATCCCTTATCTCTTTCGATTTTTGCAATTTAATTCCTTTTAATACTAATTTAATTCCTTCGTCATAAAAAATGATAACTACATCCTAAACGGTAATATTATTATCACTATTCAATGTAGTTATCATCTACATGACTCTATGGGAAGTAAAAAATTTACAATTCGGGCCTTATGAAGTTTCCCTTCTAAAGTAAAAAAAGTGTCGTCATCAAAGTTACAATGTGTCATCAAATCTAACCATGTTTCGGTTATTTGTCTTGGGTAAGCATTATAAAATACTTTGTAATTTGTGAAGAGTGGAAAAATATAATATTTTAATTATAAAAACTGTTTCGTTCGACTATACATCTTTTTAAAAAGACATCGCAGCAGTTCCGCGAGATATATGAAAGCATTTCAAATTATTTCAAATAATATTTCTATCTTGCAACGCTATCCAGTTTGATACGATCTTATTTCACCAGTTGTGTAACAATGTTAATTTTAAAACTGTTTTCAGTAACAAACATTTATGCGTTTTTATTTATTTAAAAAACCTAAACCAATATTTATATTTTCAACGTCGATTCAAAGATTTTATTGCGAAAAATGTAACTTTTATGCACAATATTTATAAATTGTATAGATTTCTAGTATTTAAATATTTTATACTTCTACATACTTCTTTAGAATCGTGAAAGGGATCGTGACACTTGGCGATCTGTTCTCTCTGGCTACCCCGTCAGGGATTGTGCGTGAAGATAAATAATAATAATAATAATAAATATTTTATTTTTCCATAATTTATGGTTACATAATTTAAATATTTGTTATTGTGATTTTAATAATTTTTTATTGACTCTGATTCTGTTTTCTAATATAATTATACAAGTCGCAGTTTCACTTTACTAAAATCAGTTACTAGAGATGTTCTAATTAAATTATTTCTTTTATGCTTTATTGTACACCACAAAGAATAAAGAACAAAGGAAGGCTACAAAAAGGAAAGAAAAAACTTATAAGGCAGATACAAAAAGGCGATCTTGTCGCTACAAAGCGATCTGTTCCAGACAACCTTCAGTGTAAAAATTAATTTCAGTAATGGACAGCGGTAGGTTGTGTAAATTCACTAATATATAACCAAATAATTACATATAATATTGATTTGGATTTATTTTTCATCTTCATATACTTGTAATATGAAAAGGTGAAAACTAAATCCAAATCTCGTCAGGGATAACTATTGTTCGGTAAGCTAGACTAAGTTCTGATTGGTTCCAAAACTCTATTAGGTCTGTCTGTAAAAATTATTCTTTAAATAATTTCGAGTCATAGAATTGAACATTAAATAGTACAGAAGAGTAACAATATGCATATTCCGGCGAATGTGAACCAATTTTGCTTTGAATGAATTTCGGAGACGTGGTCATACTTACGTAGACCAAAACTCAAAGTAATAGTTATATACATAAATTAAAAATATCTTCATACCATTCCCAATACTAGGGTATACTTTATAGACAATTTAGTCCTTTCAACACACCTTCCGCGGAAGACATTTATTGAGACAAGTGGTGAACCTGTCGCCGTCTTTATATCCAAGCCAACGTCGTAAATCGTACATAAGTATTTGATAAACCCACTGGTTTCTCGATTGGTTTCACTTGCCTTGGGAATAGAACTCGGGTCTCTTGACTCGAATTCCGATCACCCAATCACTCCGTTATCGTGAATATACTTATAGCAAAGCTTCAAATTCGCTTTGCACTTAATTATCCTCTGTTAAATAAATATAGCCTGCATTCGTATAATCGAGAATGTAAATAGGAAGTGTTATGCTAATATAACCTTAGTAGGAATGGGAAGAAAGGAAAAGAAAAAGAAGAGAGGAAAAAAAGAAACATTAACGCCGCAAAGAACCCATGCCTAAGTGAGTTTTTTCATAAAGCCTGGATTATGTTAAAATTGATGTACGAATTATGTTGGCTTGAAAATAGAGAAGGCGACAGGCTCACCACCTGTGACGTTGTCCCAAAATAAGATCTGGTGAATGTGGTACGAAAGAGCTGAATTATTTTGGCCTCTGGCTACCTCTAAATCGGGAAACGCCTGAAGATGTCTTCTTCTCTTAATTATTTCCTTCATAAAAGTAATATAAGATATAATCTTTTCAATATTATAAATGTGAATGTTATTCTATATCCATCTGCAAAGCTTTCACGTCTAAACCACTAAAACAGAATTTGAAGAAATTTGGCATGGAAGTAGCTTAAGCCCTGGGAAAGGACATAGAATAATTGTTTGCGAAATAAAAAAAACGCAATGAAAGGTTTTAACGCATCCGAAGCAACGGGCAACAACTAGTATTTTCATAAAATTAAATGTAGATTTATGAAACAAGTTATATAGGTTAAATAAGTTGGAACTAAGTGAAACTTTCATTTTATACAATCGCTTAAAGCGTCCTTGCGCACAAAACTAAAAGTAGTTTAATTCGGTGGAACGTCACCGAAAGTTTCGTAATGAATGAACTTTCTACTTTCTAACAACTCCCATATGTCACCAGATTGTAAATCTTTTATATAATATTACGGGGATGTAAAATAAATTCTATAGAAAATAAAATTTAATTATAAAAATATAATAGATAAAAAATAAATACTAAGAAAATAGAAAGAGGAATTTCGAAAGCAATTTTGATCCTAACACTAAGGTAGAATTAAATTTATATATAAACGAAAGAATCGTGTTAGACTAGAGGTCAGAAAGTTTGTTTTATACGCGAGAGATCCAAGATCGAACTCCGACCGGCACCACTAAAATTGTTAAAAATAATGAGAACTAAGTTTACCGCGGCATTGGCGGTGAAAGAGAACATCGTGAAAATTCTTGGCCTGTAAAAATATATTTTGGGAATTTGTGAAGTCCACCAACACGTACTACAGCAGCTTGATGGCCGTTCTAATCTCTCTCAAATACTTGAGAGCTTTTCCCCAGCAGTGTATATTGAGGGTCCCATTTAAATACCTTGAAGATGCTACGGGCTGCCGACAGATGGCGGCATAATCATCACAAAAAAATACCAGACCGAAATTCAGCAGACCGGTTACGAATATCTGTGTATGTGTGAAGGGTCTGGTACTGCAATCGCCATTCCGCTTGCCAAGGATGCGTTCCGTACGGGAAGGACCTATGTTCTGCAATGGACTTTAATACTATTATCAACAATTTTTTTTAAATAATTATGTAGTTATTACGCAACTTTTATTGACTTTTAAAGCATATTTATGTTGAACTTTTATGTGATTAAATTAATGAGTTCGATTTTCCGCTCGCGATGCACGCTATCGCCACACGTTGCGTGCCAGCAACACAGAGGCGCACCAAACAATTGCAGTGAGCTTTGCGAATTGGTTTCGAGCTGTGCATTCGCCAGATTTGGACACGCCCTTATACCATATAAACCACTATTGTGTAAATGTGGCTTTAACGTTTACTTATATAACCGAACGTGTCGCAAGTTTGTCACAAATAACTAAATGAAACGTAATCACTGCATGACGTAACAGTATATATCAATAGGATAAAAGACTTAAGTGACATGCGACGCGCGTCGGAATTTATTTTTATCCTATTATTTATAGCAATGCAATGAATAATCTGTCGTATATACGGCGACACGTCGTAATTATGTCATTATTTCATTATTATCTATCTATTAGTCTAAGTCTTTCTTACTGTCTGTAAACTGTTTATTTTAGTTTTAGTAGTGTACAATAATGTATATACATAAACATACATACATGCGTATATACAGAGGGACAACATCACATACATTGCTCCGATCCCAATGTAATTTGCTAAAGCACTTCTGGTATTGGAATCGGAAACAAAGAAATTACTACAAACATCCAGACCCGAGAAAATGTAGAAAAAGTGGTTTTTCTACATTGACCCGACCAGGTATCGAATCCGGAACCTCGAGATGGCGACATCTTGAAAACCGGTGTTTACAACAAACGTCCACGGAGGTCGTATATACATGTACATAGTTTTTATTACGTAAGTTTTTTATATATGAAAAATACAATATATAAATACACACATATTACGACACGATATTTTTAAAACAATTGCTAGTATAAAAATGAATGATCATACTCTGATCTGACTGCTTGATGTATACAATTATTTATCAATGTAAACATTGGGCCGTTGGTTGACAAAAACGGTGATAGGATCACCACCACGTTTACTCAAATAAACTTCGGTGAAGGTGAGTCTGGAGGACTTGCTATATGCTTGCAATTAAGTGGTTTAATATTTTAAGAGGTTTATTACCTCAATACAATTGCATTTTTAAAGGCCTCTTCCTTAGTCGCCTCTTACTTCACTAACGAGAAGAATACAGTGCTATATTATTGCGCCGTAACCACACGGCTATAAAGTAAGTTGGATGTCCCAAATTAGAAACGTAAGTACGAAAATAAATAAAGTAGGGTAACGTCTTCCATATTTTTATTTTATCTGTATGCTATGTGGGAACGGATGCAGTACGAGTACAGTACGGTGCAGTACGAGTACAGTGCAGTACGGTGTAGTACGAGGTGACGAAAGGGAAGCCCTTGTACATCTGGATCTGTTGTCTAAAATACAGTCTAATCTAGATTTATTTAATGTATTTTCCGCATTTCTACTATTTTTCTATTCTGTTCCTCTAACTAAATTAAGAAAGAAAGAAATTAACCTAACTTATCTTTGACGAAAATGTCAAAAGTAATTGAACAAAGTGATCAGAATCTCTTGCTATAATTCAAGCTTCCCTACAATGTGTGAACACCTTTCGTTTAGAAATGCGATTGCTGAGGTTTTCTTTTGTGAGGTCGAGAGGGCAGTAAGAGTGGAAGGCCGAGGTCGGCTATCAAGGGTCGCGGGTCTCAATGGAGTGCATCGTGACGTTAGCGAGACATTCTCAGAAACACGCGCGCAGTTTCTGTATAGCTCAACGATTTTTAAAAACGAGCTTTGATTTTCATAAACTTTTCGAGTATGTCTTTTTATTTGATTTGATTTGTTATAATTTCCGAGTGTTATAATTTTATACATTATCTCATTTTATATTTAAAAACTTTCTGCTATCAACTTTCTTATAGTATTTATATAAATAAATAAATATTTTCACGCAATTTCCAATACAGGGGTAGATTGAGGTCTAATCTAGACAATTAAGTCCCTTCGACCCACCTTCCACCGAAGATATTTTCGGGAGCACGTCGCCGTCATTTATGCCCAATCCATCGATATAATTCGTACATAAGTTTTTGAAAAACCCATTGGTACGAGCCTGTCACCTAGGAATCGAACTCGGGTCTCTTGACTTGAAATTCCGACCGTCCAACCCCCGGCTATCGTGCCGGTATTAGTCTTTGGATTATTAATTTTATTTTATATAATACATGGTAGTTCATTTGATACGTATAAATTATACGATTGATTTTATCGCTCTACAAAACATGTAAAATTTTTTATTACTTAAAAGATAGCCGAGTGGTTGGGTGATCCGAATTCGAGTAAGAGACCCGAGTTCGACCGGGGTGGTGCACTCGTACCAAATGGTTTTTTCAAAACTTATGTACGATTTATATCGTCGACTTGGACATGGAGTCGGCGCCAGACTCACCACCTGTCACGTTGTACCAATATAACGTTATTAAACGGTGTAAAAATATCTTCGGTGGAAGGTGGGTAGAAAAGACTTAACTGTCGAGACCTTTGTCTACTCCAGTATTAGGGAATGTCGTGAAGATATTAATTTTTATTTATGAATGTTTAACCGGTCACATTCATACACGGCATATGTAGAGTTAGATGATAATAAACAAAAAAATAGCTTTCACTATGACAAAATAAACCTTACAATTTAAAAATTAGGAAAAAGTTAAATGAATTCATTCATGAATTGTTATAATAACATTGTGCGGACTCTTACTTCCATTAAACCTTTATGAGGGAAGCTTAATGATTGTTGGAGGAGAGCCAGAAAACGGAAATAGGTACTTACTCTGAAACCCTCAAGCCGTATGAAGCCGCCAGTTTAAAAATAATGACCACTCTGACTATAGAACTCATTAGTTGAACTCCGCAGTGACTCAAAAGCTAATAAGAGAAAGACTCGGGTTCGATAATTGTCCTGAATTGCACTAAAATTATTCATTTAAAGTTTCAAGTGACAGCTTACTACATGATTCGGTGATAAAATCAAGTGAACCTGAGTTCGATCCCCAGGTGGTAGGCTCGTACAAATGGGTTGTTTTAAAAAGCTTATTTACGAATTATATCCTTGGCTTGGACATAAAGACGACGACGGGCTCACCACCTGTCACGTTGTCCCAAAAATATCTTCGGTGGAGGGTGGATCGAAACGATATAATTGTCTAGACCTCTGTCTACCTCTATATTGGGAATGGCGTGAAGATATAAATCAGAAAACTATTGGCCAATTACACTACTTCCCTATGTTGCGTGCGCAAAAAAATATTAACTTCGTTTCTTATATTACAATCGTTATTTTATTAAACAACAGGTTTCCGAAGTAATAATTTAGTGAGGAATAACCAAAGAAAGTCGCTTAGTTGATCTCGGACACGCAATACCGAAATTTTCTATATAGCTTTTGTCCCATTAAAATTTGATTATTACTATAACAACAAAATAGGCCAAGGAAATTGAAGTCACTCTTAATTTTATGTTATATACGTGTAAGTCTGAACATTTTGTGTCTTTATGTCTTGTATAGTAGTGTATTAGTTGTACTAGTGTGACAGACGTCCTCTGTGGACGAGTGGCGTATACACCGGTTTTCAAAGTGTCACCGTCTCTGAGGTCCCGGGTTCGAGTCCCGGACGGGTCAATGTAATTTTTATTTTCATAATTTACATTTTCTCGGGTCTGGGTGTTTGTGGTGCCTTCGTTGTTTTCGATTCCATAACACAAGTGGTTTACATGCTTACTTTGGAATCAGGGCAATGTATGTGAAGTAGTCCCTATATGATGTTGTCCAATTTTTCCAGCAAACTGAAAATTATAGTCTCGATGGGTCAATGTTGAGATACGCTTTCTCTACATCTTCATGAGTCTGGGTGTTTGTGGTACCTTCGTTGTTTCCGATTCTACGACACGCTTTAGCTAATTTATTTGGGATCAGAGCTATGTATGTGATGTTGTCCCTATCTATGTATTTATTTATAACAGTATTTGAGTAAAGTTCAACGATACCATAACTATAATAATTAAGTTTTGTTAATAAAGAAGTTTTGACAGCGTTTACATAACAACATACAACAACAACTTTAAAAATTCTAAATTTAATGTAAAATATCTATTTATTATAATTATCTGTATCTTCCGGCGGCCATGTCTCAGAAACGACTGGACCGATTATAACGGGAGTATCACTGGAAAATAGCGGATATTATAAGGAGTAACTTGGAATTTTTTTTAGAAAAAATTCTAAGTTAAGGTTTCGCGTTAAGCGTTAAGCCGCAGCGGCTGGTTTATGCATATCAAAACTATCTTATGTAAACTTACCCAACAGTGACATCAAAAATGTTGCTCCCGACGGAACTGGAGACGGCCATGTCGCCGAAACCTTTCCTGGCGACTATCACCGACGTGATGAGGTCAGGCACCGAGGTCCCCGCGGCAAGCAGCGTCAGCCCCATAACCTCGGGTGGTATTTGCGCCGTCGCCCCAGCCACGTTAGCCCACCACACCATTAGGTAAGAGAAGAACGCTATCCAAACTATAGACCCTATGAATGTTATAGGGAACAGATTTTTCCCTGTGAAAGAGATAAAATAGAAACTGGTTAGTTTTAATGAGATAAAAATAGAAAATTGGTAATGTTTAAATTTGTAAAGCTTGGTTCGAGCTTATTACACATTTACTGTGAATGTAAAATTAACCTTTAACTGAAAAACTTTCTATAACAATGTATCGATTGAAAAATAGGTATTTTTAATATTTACGTAACGGTCTGCATATACCATTGATATATATATATATATATATATATATATATATATATATATATATATATATATATATATATATATATATATATATATATATATATATATATATATATATATATATATATATATATATATATATATATATATATATATATATATATATATATATATATATATATATATATATATATATATATATATATATATATATATATATATATATATATATATATATATATATATATATATATATATATATATATATATATATATATATATAGTTCATCGACTGTCGGTAACTGGTACGACACTCACAGGAGAAAGTATTCGATAAATCATATATCGGTACACGGCGAATGTGTTTTTAATTATTACAATGTTTTAAAAATATGATTCATTAGCCCGGAAATTGATAAAAATAAATAAATATATAATAATTAAGTAGACACATGGATAGGGACAAAATTACATACATTGGCTCTGATGCCAAAGTAAGCAGCGTAAGCACTTGTATTATAGAATGCCTAACAACGAATATACTGTTAAATAGTATCTACTAAAATCGTTAACCAGATAGGTCAATAGGTGCTGGGTGTGGGATTCAATTCAAGAGTTGTGATTTTTGCTTACTCTTCTTTTTATGATGGTCATATGTCCTTTATTGGAGTACTAGCTGTTACCAGTTTAATTTAAAAGTAATTGTTACGAGGCGCACTCGCCCGCAATACATTTTTAGCGTTTTTTCTGACTTTATTTCTCATTGTTTAGCGCCATTTTAAATAATCTATTTCTGCTTTAAGATTTTTGCTGATAAAGATGCTACACCGACGGGTAGTTCCAGAGAACACTCTTTCTACATTTTCTCAGGTGGGTGTTTGTGGTACCTTCGTTGTTACTGATTCCATAACACAAGTGTCTTAGTTACTTATTTGGAATTAGAGCGGAATTGGAATTAGCGATGACTCTTCTATGTTTATATTTACCTATATATTTATTATTATGGTCTCGTCTGTTTGGGTTTATATAAATATATACTATTTTTTGGAACATTTTTTTATGTATTAATGACCTTCGTGGACGAGTGGCGTAAACACCGGTTTTCAAGGTGTCGCCATCTTAAGGTCCCGGATTCGATTCCCGGTCGGCTCAATGTAGAAAAACCACTTTTTCTACATTTTCTCGGGTCTGGCTGTCTGTGGTGCATTCGTTATTTCCGATTCCCATACCTCAAGTGCTTTAGCATCTTACATTGAGATCGGAGCAACGTATGTGATGTTGTCCCTATCTATATATGTATTTATTTATTATTTATTTATATTCTAGACGCGTTGGGTTAATATACATAAGAAATATTATTATTATAATTACCTCTCGGTGTCCTTGTGTCCGGGAGGGTCATCCAAAGTGGGAAGACAATCGGTGCGACCAGCAGATACGTCAGCCGCTTGCGGAAGCCCGAGGGCCACGACATATCCAGAGGTGTCGTATCGTCCTCCAGGTCTCCTATCTACAATGTTTGTTACAGATGCAGGTGTAATGGCCAAAACAAGAAACAAATAAATATTTTATAACCTAAACGACTTTTTTGATAAGCGTACACACCGATTCTCATGGTATCGCCAGCTGTGAGGTCTCACGATCGTTCGCATTTGCTTTGCCACGGTACGGGAAAGGTCGCGAGTTCGAATCCGGCTTGTGTCAGTTGAATTTTGAAAACATTTTTCTCTTGAATTTGTATTGTACTGTTGGGCATTGGTATTTCTTTTTATGACTACCAATCAACTTTTAATTTCTTTTTTACAATCCTGTTCATGTAAATATCGTTTGTAAAGAATTGCTTTCAGCTACAGGACCGCCAATTGAAAGAACGGAAGACATTTAGACCTTAAGTTTTTTGTATAATGATTACATTACATACATACACACATAACGGCCTATTAAAGTCCACTGCAGGACATAGGACCGGGTGCGGACTTAGGTGCAAAGTGCAACGAAAGGACTTCATTGCGTTGACCTCTGCCTATCCCAGTACGGGAAATTGTGTTGAGATATAAAAATAATAATACCAAAGCTTTTAAAATATCTTCAAGGAAAATAAAATGCCATATTTAAATATACTCAAGAAATGATGGTTGTATTTTATCTGTATAAATTCGTTTTATAAAACTGTAACGAAATATACGAAATATAATACATAAGGTAGAACTTTTAAAAGGTTTCTTTTGAATAAAAATGGATTCTTCGCCATAGAAATAGTCTGTTAGATCTTAATAAATTTAATTTTTCCTTAAGCTTGAACACTTCATTTTACGAAGCAGAGTCTGCAAGCCCTCTAATACTTTAATCTGATCTAGAGACTGCTCGAAGAATGTGCGGAATTATTTTTTAAAATGTTACTTACTAACTTATCTTCAAGCAAAATCCCTTTTAGGGTAGCCAGAAAGAACAGATCGCCTAGTATCACGATCCTTAAATATCTCTTCGTTTCCGTAATACAAGAGCTTAAGCTGCTTTAATTCGCGCTGCTGCTTACTTTAGAAATATATGTGATGTTGTCCCAATCCATGTATGTATGTATTATTATTTATTTATTAGCCTGCATAAAGATCTTATAAAAAATATTTTAAATATTTTGAAATCAATTTTTCAATTCCATCAGAAATATCATAATAAATTCTAACTAAGTTCTCGAATTGTTACACAATACCAGGATGTATGAAGGCATCACATTGATAAATGTATGCCTCGTTTCGTACAAATAAAACGCTCCATAGAAAATACTGGCCGAGCTCGGGAAATATTTATTTAATTTAAAGTCAACTAACTGAATAATTTTATTCACCGTGGCAACTGTACGGCAGTGGCCGCGTGTTCGAATACCGTCGTCCTACGATATCTGTACCATCATAATACTATCTGGTATATTTGAAGTTGCTCTTTGAGCATATCAATATAGTTTTTACTCTTTAATGTCTTTAAAAAACCGTGTATACATGTTTTTGGGACAACATAACAGGGATGAACCTGTCGCCGCAACCTGTCTTTATGCGCAAGCTACATAAGTTTTGAAAAAAAGAAACCATTCGCACGAGCTTACCACCTGGGGATGGAACTCGGGTCTACTGATTCGAATTCGGATCATTCAACCACTTGCTATTGTGACTATTAGGAGAAAAGATTAAACTTTCTTAATCATCATTAACGTTTTTCAATTTAGCAGTTCTCCTGATGGTATGTGACCACTGTAGCCCATAGCAAACAACTCTCGCATCTGTAGCCTCCGTCGTTTGAACAACAATGATTACTTATTCGGTGTATATAGGGCTTATGTCTCGTTGCCAATATTTTTTTTAAAACAAAAAGTAAAAATAATAAATATATAAATAAATATCTTCACCCTATTCCCAATACAGGGGTAGGCAGAGGTCTAGTCTAGACAATTAAGCCCTTTCGACCCACCTTCCACCGAAGATATTTTCGGGACAACGTGACAGGTGGTGAGCCCGTCGCCGTCTGCAATCCTTGTGTCTGGAGTGGTTCACGACAATAGTCGATTGGCGAGCCCTTTGATTGTTTTTTTTTGAGGAGAGAGACTTTTTAACCGATTTGAAAAAAAGGAGGAGGTTCTCAATTCGGTTGTAATTTTTTTAGTGGTTGTTATCTGACAACATCGCCATATGTGGGTCAGTTTCTTTTAATTTTTGTTTGAAGAGATTATATATACTTCCAGTTTGTCAACATTGTCAGGACGACAGGATCTGATGATGGAATCCCCAGAAAATCAAGAAACTTGCTTGAGCATGAGTATTTCACCTCTTTTGTGATGGAATTACGTTGTTTGTGTCTATGACTCATCTGTGATGAAACTTAACTAACATCTTAATTGAATGTAATGTTAAATTTGTCAACGCTGTGATTTATCAAAACTTGGCGCCGATTACAAGCACATCAGTATAGTGCTTATTAGAATTTCAGTTATATTGTATGTATGTATGTGTATATTAAAATCTTAATACGATTTTCGGATTTTATGGCGTTTTTAATTATTTTTACAAACTATTTTTATTTCGTATTCGTATTTTTCGTACTATTATATTTAAAATAGTTTGAAAAAACTAATTAAAAAATGCGATAATATCCGAAAATCGTTTTATTTTCAATGTGTAGTATTCGGGTAAATACAAGAAATCATTATCTTAAAATAAACATCGTGCTGACGATACAAATATTTTATATTACCTCTTCTATCGCATCTAACTGTACATCGGCCAGGCCACCATTGGGCAGGTCAAGCGGAGTTTCCTTCGCCTGTGCTGCCGCCACTGCGGAGTGTTTTGCAGCTGCAGCGCCCGCCCCACCGGCTGTTGGCCTCGTTGCTTCCAGCAGCACCTTGAGCGATGCGATAGCATGCAGCTGCGTTGCTTTCTCGTCCACTTTACCTGAGGACAAAACCGGAACCGTACCTTGTTAGATTTTTTTTATATATCACAAGTTATTAAATAAAAGAGAAATTCTTTAACATCCAACTGACAGAAAGGAGGCAGGAGCGTTGCCATGGTACGGCACAGGTGGCGGGTTCGAGTTCCGCCCGTGTAAGTTGAATTTTAAAAAAATTCTCTTTATTATAAAGTAATAGTAATAGAAAGTACAGTATGATTTGCATGCTTGCAAGATAAAATAGTAGTCTGATCTATACATAATTAAGTTATTTCGACCCACATTACACCGAAGTTTATTTGGGACGATGTGATTGGTGGTAAGCCTATCGCTGTATCTATTGCAAACAGTAGGAACTCGAGTACAAACATTCGTATTTATCACACAAATGTTTGTTCCAAGCGGGATTAACTTCAAAGGCACCGTCACTACGAAAAAGCGAAAGCCTTTAAAAGTCGACCACGTAAGATTGAGTTGAAAATTTTAATATTCAACTGAAGAGGTTAGGAACTTACGAATACGTTTGCAATGAAAATTTCTTTGTGAAGAGTTGAAACTTCTGAGAAACGCCTTCAATCAATGAAGTTAATATTAAAATGAGTAGGTAAGGTGAAATGGAAAACGATCGGAGAGCGAACGAAGATCTTTACATCTAATTAAGAGGCTACAATCCGGTCTTTCGAGTGAAGAGAATACATATTATGGCTTATTTAATTTTTTATATGAATGACGAATACACAAAATACACGACTGCATTTCGCTGTCATGTTATAAATAATTTTTTTTTAATGGTGAAGTAAAAAGCTTTCAAGATTGCCAAGCGTGGCGATAATTGCCATTATCCTTCCTATTGGAGGGGCCTTTGTCCTGCAGTGGCCCTAAACAGGATGTTATGTATGTATGTTTGTTGGGTTAGCATGATGGGCCAGTCTTTCTCAAGGCTTCTCGCGTAGAAATATACGGATCGCAGATCGTAGAAATATAAGGATTCTCGCGTAGAAATCTCCAATTTAATAAGGAAATTTTTCCGCTTTCGATATAATTGGCAAGAAATTGACTTCAAATCTGACGTTTCTTCGGCAAGGATTAAGTCAATTGAAATAAATTTATAAATAAAATACCAAAACTATTTTTCTCGGGTCTGGGAGTTTGTGGTACCTTCGTTGTTTATGATTCTATACTACATGTGCTTAAGCTGCTTAGTTTGGGAGTAGAGTAATGTATGTGATGTTGTCCCTATTTATGTATTTATTTTTTATTAAAATAAGTATACTTCCAATTTCCTACTATCCCAACTATCCTACCTTTTTTGTGGCGATGTTTCTTGTTTGTGAGGTATATAGTTGATAGTTAGATGTTTGTTATGCAATCACGCCTAAACGGCAGAACAAATTTGGATGAAACTTAGCACCGAGATAAGTTGTAGACTGATATAGCACATAGGCCGTATTTTATTCCAACAAAACGCGCAATGCCCATAGGAGAGACTGTGAGACTCCGAACGAGGCTTCTTTACTCCGATAATTTAAAAGATCCCGCGGGGTTTCAGGGTATTGCGTTGAAGGAGTCGCGGGCAGAAACTAGTCTTCTTATATAAGAGTTTGACTCCTGTAGGCAGAGTACTTTCGAAAGATTTTGTTTTTCAACCATCATTTTGAATATTTAGTACTACATGACGATTGTATGTATTATTAGAAAACATACTCTTAGAGATGAAAAGGCTATGAATATTAAAACAAACAAAAACCTCTTTTTCTGCATTCTGCTCATGTGATATGACTTAAATGAACTGACGTCTCGTTGCACTTTAATGAATAACAATAAAATATACCTCGAATAGCTACATTGCAAGTTTCTTCTCATAACAATAGCTCTCACAACATTGTTGGCTGGACTATTTGTAGATTCAAGATGGATACGTAGCAGTTACTTGAGTACCGAGTAAAGTTGCCTTTTGCATTTGTTTTTTTTTTCAGATACGTTTTGTTAACGTTGTTGGGGCGACATCTATGTCTCCATTTAAGAACTCGCTAGTGGCGGATTTAGGATACGCATCGGCATCCTACATCACGCTATATTACAAGAATATATACGATTACCTATAGCGCACACTGAAGGAGGAGGCGTTCCTATGGCGATCCCCAGACCTGGCTGGTAGCTACATAGCTATATCATTAGGATCACATACATACTTCACTCTGCTCAGATAATTGACGTCTCTGGATACTGATTAATTCTAAAATATTTACTTTGTTACCACAGTTATTCTATTAGAGAGTTTATTAGAGTCTATTAGAGAAAATTTTACAGGTATAAATAATATTTTAAACTTGGCCTCTCAGTAAATGTAAGTAAAGTATGTGAGCAATGTAAGTAATTATATTAAAACTGACTACTAAAAAGAATACCGACAAATACAAACTTCTCAGTTGGAGAAAATTCGTTCATGAGGTCGTGTGTACGCTTCCACAACAAAATCCCTGATAATGTGCGAAGCCAAGAAATTTATCTAGGACAAACTTTATAAACTGTTTTTATAACCTAAACGATAGCCTAGTCTAGATAGATTCTAATTATTCTATATTCAATATTGTCCTGTGTTTAAAAAAATACAAGAAGGGGATTTCTATGGAGTTTCTTTTCCATTGGATGAAACATTATGAAACAGTAGTACATTAAAAAACAATGATGGAAGAATATCGGAGAAAGAAGTAATTGATGTGATAGCTCAATATTTCTCCTCTTTATTAGAGATTACTCCCTCCTTCAGTGGATTACTGAGCTAGAGTAGCAAAAAGGGGACACATTCAAGCTTCATGCTCTTACAGTAATTATGAAGTACCATACATTAGCAATTTACCCGACTGTTTCATAAGAAGGTAATGTTTATTGAGCGTTAGGTGCCCTATTTCTATATTTTCGCTCTGTACATTTGACATCTTGATGTTTTTTGTCAAACCAGCTATCGTTAGATTTGTCAGCTTTGTAGTATTTCTTATTTGGATTCAAATTATTTAAGGGTCACTTTCATTTCTATGTTCTAGATACGTTGAACGAATGAGTGAAGACCGAATGGTGAAGAAAATATACAGAAAGTTAACAATAAAAGAGGTTGAGGTAACTTTCGAAGATCGTGTAAGCAGAAGCTAGAAGAGGGAATACGCAAGAGTACCCGGATGCGAAGACGTGCTTTCATGAAGAAATGATGAATTTGTAAGAAGCGAAAGAGTAAGGATCTTGATGTTTTGTGATCTGTTTTCTCTGGCTCTCTGGCTATCTCAATAGATAATATGCGTGAAGATTTAACTATACTAAAAAATGTGCAACTACTCAGTTAGCCGGACTTGCAATATTGATATTAAAATGGCTTATACGAATCAACAAAGAGAGGAAAACAAAACAACTTTTTTTCTAAAAATAAAAAGTCATGATAGCCGAGTGGTTGTGTGTTGGGAATTCGAGTCAAGAAACCCGAGTTCGATCCCCAGGTGGCAGGCTCGTACCAACGGGTTTTTTTTTTTCAAAAACTTATGTACGAATTATATCGTTGGCTTGGACGTTAAGACGGCGCCGGGCTCACCACCTGTCACGTTTTTATAAAAATATCTTCGGTGGTAGCTGGGACGAAACGACTTAATTGTCTAGATCACTGCCTATTGTCTATACCTCTGTCTACTGATTTTTTTTCTAAAAATAGATTGTCTTAAGAGATTTTACATAATTTAACTTACAATTTACACCGAAGTAACATTGTCTTTGTATAAAAAGCAGTCGTTCCCGGCAGAGTGTCGAGTTGCGTTTGCCTTTTTCCTTACGCCATCCACGTTCCACGAAAAGGTCGGTTACGGTCCGTTAGTTTGAACTCGCAATTCAAAGTTTCACGTTTCTCCGTATACGTAATGATGTCGGTAGCGTAAAGCCTTAATTGGGTCGGTTGTATCCCTCCCTCTTTGATTTGCAATTTCAAACCAATCAGATCGTAATTTCTTTGTAACTCAAAACGATTTATTAGTTTCATTTTTACGGCGGTTGTATTAACAATGTTGTTTTTATTTATATCTTTACGTATCCTCAGTACTGGGCTAGTCAGACATCTAGATAATTTTGTGGTTTCGACTCACATTTCGTCGAAACTCATTTGGAACAACATGGCAGATGGTCAGCCAGCTGCCGTCTTTATGTCCAAGCCAACGATGGAAGCAAGCATAAATATAAAAAAATATAGAACAGATTCCTCCTTCAATAAAATCCGCGCATCAGGTTAAGATTCCCGCGGAATCCATTAACTCTACTGATTAAAGAGCAGCGTACTCCTTTGATTTTTTTCTTTTTTTTTATAGAAAAGGGAGGCAAATGAGCAGGTGGCTCACGTGATGGGAAGTGATTACCGCCGCCCATGAACACCCGCAATACCAAAGGCATAGCAGATGCGTTGCCGGCCTTATATTTTTGGCCCCCCCCGGATTGGGGGTGGGGGGTGTTAGGGCCTCCGGATACCTGCAATCACAAGCCGAAACGCAGAAGTTTCTTAGACTTCTACTTCACGCCGGTCTTCTGTGAGGACGTGGTACTTCCCCGGTCGATCCGGCCCATTCATGCAACAACAAAACTTGATGTGTGGCTCTACCACTGTTGCTACAAATTAAAATCGAAAAAACAAAATACTTTCCGCGATACAAACTATTTTATGTTTTTATCTTTACGCATTATATTATAGGCCGAA
Source organism: Sericinus montela (assembly GCA_029286605.1). Classification (NCBI taxonomy): domain Eukaryota; kingdom Metazoa; phylum Arthropoda; class Insecta; order Lepidoptera; family Papilionidae; genus Sericinus; species Sericinus montela. The sequence continues at coordinate 294,288 of JAGSMR010000074.1, read as the reverse complement.
ATCTGGACAATTTAGTCCTATCGACGCACATTTCACCGGAGCTTATTTTAGGACCACGTAACGAGTGGTGAGCCTGTCGCCGTTTTTTTGTCCAAGCTAGCAATATAAATCGTACATCATCATCGTCATAAAAACCTATCAAAAAAGTTCACTGCTGAACAAAGGCCTCCCCCAAAGATTCTGTCCTTGTCCCGTGCCAACTGTAACCATCAACTTCACTTCCACAAACAACGTGCAAGTTGTTGCTCGGGTCATCATACACTGCATTTTCCTGTGCGAGGTTGCTGCTCGAGAACCTTTCATCACTAACGGTGGTCAATTTTATAAGTTTATGTGGCCGGCCTATTGACACTTCACACACAAATGGCAAAAAGTTATCGAACAAAATGGTACATACTTTAGTTAAATATAAACAAACGATATTAAAAAGTGTTGTGAAATTTCATATAGAATACGTAGAAACTTTCTTCCTAACCTATTATATAGTCCAATCACTAATAGACATCACGGACAAGTCAAACAAGAAACTTTTACTCGACAAATGGAAAATTCAACGGGCAGTAGATGAATTTCAGTACAACATCTGTCTGTTGGATAACAGATTTTAGATTTTGTACAATGACTGCCGAATCTAGATTTGTTATATTTTTAATTTATACTAAATATCGCAAATAAATTAATACCATCGATGTTTCAGATTTAATAACACAAGTGCTTTAGCTATATAATGAAAATGCGTGAAGATCATACATCATTGCAATACATACATTTACATACCATACAAACAGAAGAAATAAATAAAGAAAAAACTACTAACAAAAATAAAAAAAGAACTTAATACGCCGCAATGCTAAACAGCTGACTTTGAAGACTCAATTTAACGCTACTTTTAGAGAAACAGCTTTCCAAACCGCGACATTCTGTATTCAAAAGCCTTAATCGCAGATTACTGCTTCTTAAAACTTCTCGGTACGAGCTATGCTTATGCCGCTCTGGTCTATGGTATTAACATAGAAACAGATTCATTATTCATCTCATTTACCGTATCTTGTTTTTAGCTCTTTACCTGTTCTAAGGTGGTAGACTCCTTCCCTGTCTGGGAGTCGGCAGAAATAGGTTAATGTGGTACATATCAGGAATTACTACCACACACTTACCTATTCCTTCCGCCAAATAGAAACATAACAACTCTTGTCTTCCGGTTTCTAGGGTAAAGAAAGTTAGTGTAATCACTGTCGATCACTTTGAATCATTTCCTTCTGTTATCAAATAATCGCGCACAGTAGGTTTTATGGCGGAGACGTCGACGTAACTTCTTTAAATAATAAACTAGAAAATTGTAATAAAAAATAGTCCCTGACGGGGTAGCCAGAGAGAACAGATCACCAAGTTTCACGATCCTTACATACCTCTTTCGCTTCTTTCAGATTCATCGGATTCTTTATACAAGCACGTCTAGGTATCCGAGTACTCTTGACCCTCCCCTATTCGAACAGTTTGCTCACGTGGTCGTCGAAAGTTAGTCTCGGCCTACCTCGACACCTTTTAAAATCAACTTTTGTGCTCTACATTTTCTTCAGCATTCGGTCTTTACTCATTCGCTCAATGTGCCCAAACCATCAAAGAATGCCCTTATCAATTTTAGCGATGACCTTATCACCATCTTTCAAACCTCAGCCATATTGCGAATCTCTTTAATACGTTTTCCGTCGGTCAAGATAACGAAACCCATTTTACGAAAAGACCGCATCTCTACTGCATTCAACTTGCTTTCTACTTCCTCTGGCAAACTCAAATCAAAGTAATAATATTAACTAAATAATAATGTTTGTACGTCCGAGAAGCGAATGACATAAATCAGATTAAGAATGTTGTGGCCAGTTTAGTTGGAAAGTGCGGTGGCCATCGAAGTTATAAGTTAGAACCGCACTAAGCCCGCGATAAGATCCGCAAGTTCGTGCGTAGTTACCGCGCTGTCCCGATTGTGATCCAACTTTGGTAAAACATTGCTTTGAAGTTAAATTAAACTTCATCCATTAATTTCTATCTTGGATATCTTTATCATCATTAATTACTTTTTCGGAATCTTTTATAACACTGCATAATTAAGCATCATTTTGTATCGAATAATTGGATCGTAAAGGAAAGTGTAGCTATCGAAAATCAGCTCAGTTTTTATGGCGATTATTTTTATTATCACGCATTACCAATACTGGGTAGACAATTTTAATATTTAAAATTCTTTTCGGCCCGTTTGTCAACAGATCTTAATTTGGTACAATCTGGCGAACGCCCTGATAGCCTAGTTGGTAGTGACACTGACTTCGAAGCTACGGGTGACGGGATCGAATTCGGCTAGGTGCAACATTTGTACGATGAAGACAACGATAAGATTTGTCGTTCCGTCGGGAAATTCCCCTTGCATCTCTTTATTCGTATGGAACCGCCACAAGCTATTGAGGCTATTATGGTATAGTGAACTTGATGAAGAAATTACTTAATTCCATGTACATTTTGTCCTTTAAATAAGAAATAGGGAAGCTTTCCGATGCTACCCTACCTATGGGACTAGACTGAGAAATACGAAATTCCTTTGCTTTACGCCTGTATTCATGTAGAAACATATATATTATCATATATTCACTTAGCTATACTATGATGTCCGATGGCCCATATAATACTGGGGTAGACAGAGGTCTAGAAAATTAAGTCTTTTAGATTCGCCTTTTCACCGAAGACATTTTTTGGGACAATGTGACAGGTGAGCCTATCGCCGTCTTTATATCCAAAGAAGCAATAAATAAGTTTTGAAAAAACTCATTGGTACGAACCTACGAATCGGATCGAAGTCGGGTCGCTTGACTCAAATTCCGATCGCTCAACCACTCGGCTATCCTGACTCTCCTTAATAATTAATAACTTAATAATTTAAAACATGTCACGTCATAATTACTCCATGGTTATATTTATTTAATTATTTAAATTAAAAAAATACCATAACAATGCATTTACTATAAAACAACAATACATTTTCTATACAAAAACAATACATTTACTATACTAATATGCGTGTATTTACTAATGATGCTTCCGAAAGTGCATTTTCAATGAGCACCTGTCTTGTGCTGTTGTCTAAACTGAAATGTCAAGGTCAGATCAACGTCATTCGCCCTACGCCCTTTAAAGCCTATTCAGGCTGTGTCAAGTAGTTCCGGGCAAGATATTTTTAGCGTTATTATTCATATCTTTTTCAGAGTTTTTTTAATTGAAAATATTAAATTTGATGTGATATAATTTTTTCTACTGAACTACATATTACCGTGTGGTAACGAAGTAAGAGTATGCTATGCTCTTTATTCTCGTGGGTGTTGCAAGAGCTGGTTTTGAATAACGTGATGGTATATTGATGAATAATCATCCAGAAAATTCCACAATTTAAACATTGAAAGAAAATTAACCGCTTTCAAAAAGAACACAACAAAGTAATGATAATCTTTCTAAGCTAAACTTGTATTTAACTAAAAATTAGTGAATAATAGAGATGGGCTCACCCGTCACGTTCTACCCAAAAATTACCTAAAAAATCACTTCACACTATTACCATAAGAGGTATAGATGGAGGTCCCTTCGATCAATATCTCGCCGAAAAATTTTTGGGACAACGTGACAGCTGCTGAGACCGTGACTGTCTCTATGTCCAAGCCAACGATATAAATCGTACATAAGTTTTGTTTGAAAAAATCAATTAATAGGAATTTGCCACTTGGGGATTGAACTCGGGACTCTTGACTCGAATCGCTATCACCCAATTACTCGGCTATCGTGACTTAAGATACAATATTACACATTACCATTATTACATATTTGTTATACATATAAGAAAGGAGTGAGTATTGAGATGACGGGAAATAGAGGAGAGTGGAAGAAGAAATGTTGTGCCGACCCCACATAGCATGGGATAAGGGCAGGAAGAAGAAGAAGAAGATTACATATTACCAGTACTGCACGCCTGTTTAGTACATTATACAGAGAAGAAATTTAAATTCCAAATCTCTTTTTGGCCTGAGGCGTACGTTAAATTATTATTAAAAATATATTTATTGTACAGTTGTTATTTCTTCAGTTGTTATTGTTATTTCTCCATTTTCAAAGAATGCGATTGATAAGTTATTATAATAATTCACAGAATTAATCAATATGTTACTGAAAATTTGTAACAATAATATTAATTTGGAAAAAAGGGTATTATTTGTTGTTATCATAAGATTATAATAGTAAGTAACTCTCTTCTTCTCTATATTGTTTGCATCTGGCTGGTTTTGGTACCATTAAATATTAAATAAAAAATTTCCACGTCAACCTGACGACGTCATAAATGACCCATTGTAGAAAACCACTTTTTCTCCATAGTCTCGTGTCTATAGCACAAGTCCTTAAACTACTTACCTTGGGATCAAGAGAATTGAATGTATATATCACATTATATTTTTACATTGGATGTATACTCGTATATTACATTATAGTATTATATTACGTTATGTCTTGTTATAATTATGTTGTTTCTCCGTCTTCGAACTGCAGCAATGATTGGTTGGTCTTCGGCCGATGGACACAGGAACGTGACGTCGTGGCGGACGCAGGATTTAGTAATAAAAAGTACACGATCAATGAAAAAGATTTAGTACTTTAAATTACTAATTCCCGAGAGCACCATGCGGAGTAGCGTAGCTGAAGTTGCGACGAAAGCTTGCACCGGAAGTTTACTGTGTGATTCTTGCGAGTCCATTACATGATTAAATTGTGTTATATGATTAGATTTGGATATAATTAAAGATAATTTATCAGTTATTATAAATATAAAACGAAGTAAATAAAAGAATTCTTTAGCTAATGCGAACTTAACATTATTTTATCCAATGTATGTACATATTTAAGCGAATGAATAAACTAATTTGTGTTACTTCATTTAATAGATGAAACACTTGTTCATTTCCCTATTGATACATAACAATAAATAAATTGTTAATTAATTATTTAAAAACGACTAAACTCACGTCTAAACAACTGGGTACATCGATTGTATGTACCGAGTTCGAAAGAGACGGGCGCGGCCGGTAACACATCCCACTCATCCTAATAAAGAGCCGTCGACAGTTTCGAAACTTGTCCGTACCTACACCGAATATTTGGACGTAAGTTTTGCCGTTCTTAATTAATAAATTAGTAATGTCTCACAAAAGTTTTAACAATATACTTATCAATTATGAAGTATATTAATCACATTATTAATACCAGGATGCCCAACCTTCGTTTGATGAGACTTTCTCCCATCGAGCGAAGGTTTTTTTAGGGATAACACCGGCCATTAAGTTACCTATATATCTAAATAAATTTTAATTGCCGTGTAGTTACGGCACAAGAATATACCTGCCCCTTCGAAAAAGGGAAATTTCTTAAAACGGATTAAGCTATCGACAGTTGGCAGAGTAACCTACCTACCTATGTGTCGATTATGACAAAACCTACGATACAAAAGATGTCGTGTCATGCTGTAGACTTTTGCAGACCGCTGTCATATTACGATGGAAGAGCAATCTATCTATCCTATCTATATGTTTATATATTATCTGCGTCACAGACATTAATTTATGTAGTAAGTTATTTGTATATTGTAATGTAATAAAACTTATTACGAAAAGAAGAATATTTTTTACCTTGTTCTATCCTGAACATATATATAACCATTACAGGAAACATTCTATTTTTATGAATAAAGAGGATTTTTTTTTGCTAATTCAGTTTAACCTACTTGAAAGAAACGGTTACTGATCGTTGTACCCTTATCTACGTCGGAGTGTTCGTAATAGATAGACAGTTCGATGAATGTTCGGACAGCTGCATTGTTAAAAGAAACTGTTTCATAATAGTGTGTTTTATAAATTTAAGTTTTTATTTATCGTAGCGACAACTATGTATCCACAACAGAATCTCGCTTGTAGCGAACAATTCAGTAAACACAAGAAAGGGTTTTCTTATGTTAACTCAATTGTTTAGTATTTACATCGCGCTATGGAAGTTCTATCGATTAGGTCAGTGTTTCCCACGCCCAACAGCGGGGAAATTTGATTGTTAAGGATTCTTAAGAGAGCAACTTAAAAATGGACTCAATACGAGTTTAACCCTTTCCTTCAAGCCATTTAAATACAATTCGCAACCAAAGTTAACGAAAAAATCAAATAAATAAATATACATGTCTTCACGCAATATCCAATTATTGGGGTAGTCAGAGGTCTTGTTTTGACAATTAAGTCCCTTAGACGCAACTTCCACCGAAGATATTTTCGGGACAACGTGACAGGTGGTGAGGCCGTCGCCGTGTTTATGTCCTAGCCAACGATATAATTCATACATAGTTTTTTTGGAAAACCCATAGGTACGAGCCTCCCACCTGGGAACCGAACTCGGGTCTCTCGAATCGAAATTCCGACCACACAACCACTCGACTATCGTGACGAAAAAAATCAAATTCTTAAGTAATTGCGGTAAATAATTATTAAGTATAATTTCGCTTGACTCAATAATTGAATAAATCCCTTTAATTTGGATTTGTAAAGAAACAGAAATCAAATACTAAAATTCAATCAAATATGAAAGAAATTTATTGCTACCATATCCATCTTGATATAAATCAATGTGGAATGTGGATTTAACATCATCTGCAACATTTATTTCTTTTCTGTTAAATTTAAGGATAAAGGCAGCACATACTATATACACACCGGTCTATTAAAGTCTAATGCAGGTCAAACCTCTTAAGGCTTAATGCGGAATTACCATTATCACCATACCCATTTAAGGTGCTTTTTACGTGGTGAAAGGTGTTAAAAGGACTTAATTGTCTAGACCTCTGTCTACGCCATTATTGGAAAGATACGTCAAGATAAAACAGTAGTTTGTTTATCAGTCTCCCCACATCTCTATGAGATCTTGTTTTATAGTTAGGAACCTTGTTGTATGTTAAATATATCTAAATTTAAATATAATTGTATGTATTAAGTCTAAAATATAGTTGTATGTATCATATAGTTGAAACATATGAAAATCATTTTCTAATTACCTCGTTCTCACTAATTTAGGCAAAGCGTTCAGGGCTTCAAATACATTACTGAAGATCTTGTTAACATTTAGTTTACATTCTAGCGTTAAAGTTACGTATAAACATAGTCCGCCGGAATAGGAATTTCTAATTTGTGTTGTACACTCAAAAAGAGGAAGCATATTATTTTGTAGGAACGCGTAGACAAACGGCGTTCAGATGGAATACTTCAGTACCTTTGCCAATTCATAATGAAGTAGTTTAGTGTTTTTGTGAGTCGGAAGGCTCTAGGGGACATCGTATAAGGACGCTGAGCTGATGACAGAAGCTACTGCACTCATTAACGGTTAGTAGTTAAATAAAAATAGATAAATATATATCTTCACGCAGTTTCCAATACAGGGAATGACAGAGGCCTAGTCTAGACAATTAAGTCCCTGTAACCTATCTTCTAGCGAAGATATTTTCGGGACAACGTGACAGGTGGTGAGACGGTCGCCGTCTTTATGTCCAAGCCAATGATATAATTCGTACATAAGTTTTTGAAAAACCCATTGGTACGAGCCTGTCAACTGGGGATCGAACTCGGGCCTATTGACTCGAAATTCCGACCACTCAACCACATGGCTAACGTGAATTCTTAAAAAGTCAGTGGTACAAGTATTTCACATTGGAAACAAACTAGAATCTCCTGATTCGTATTCCGATCACGCAAACACTTAACTAACGAGTCTCTTTTGAAGTTTATCTTTAGACGAGCGATGAAATATACAATACATTATATTTTAAATAACTTGCTAAGGCTACTTCTATAAAACGTTGAACTGACCTACTTTAGTAGCACTTTAAGTTAAGAGAAGCATCAAGCTTACAATTGCGTGAATACCGAAATAGAACAAGACATTGTCGGATTAGTTAGAGATCCGTGAGCTAAAAAAGGCTCTTGCGCGGTGACACAGCGGTGCGTGTAAAAAAATAGCTGACTTCAGTCGTTTCGGCTGTACAACGAGTGTAATACGAACAATAGAAGGACAAATGTAATACCGTATTGTGACGTCGTATAACTAAGTTCAGTGGATTCGTATTTGGTATGTAAAAATAAATAAACAAATGTGAAACAACAACAAATACATTGCTCCGATATCAAAGATCTGTGTTACGGAATCGGAAACGGAATGTGCACGGAGGTACTACAAACAATCGAAGACGAGACAATGTTGACAGAGTGGTTTTCTTTTTAACCCGTGTGGGAATACACCCGGCGGTGAATCTCTTCAGTTCTCACAGGTGATACCATTAAAAACCGGCGCGTACGCCACTCGCCCACGCAGGTTTCGGTGTTTAAAACAACGAAGGTACCACTTCATTGTTTTTCCGATTCCATAGCTAATTATTTTATGATTAGAGCAATTGATCTGATCTATCTGTTTATACATTTATCTATGTATTTCAAATTTAAGCCCAATCGAACGCACTACAGTGTCACATAAAAAAAGATTCAAAGTCTAGAAAACATGTTCTTTTGGATCATCGAAACGACTGACGTCAGAGTCCGCCTTATATCTAGTTAAAGTGTAAAGTGAAAGCGAAGCCCGGTGCGTACCTAACTCACCGTCGTGCATCGGATCGATGGTGTGTATCATCAGCTGCAGCAGACCGTGGCGGAATTTGGCGGCTGGTGGCGGTGCTTTGCTCGAGCCGGCTGCGGCCGTGGCGGTGGCAGTGGCAGTGTTGGTGCCCACCGACGTCTCGCTGGATGTAGTTGCGTTACCGTGCTGTGGGGGAACAATAGAAACCTTTAGAAAACATACATAGGTACAGAGAAAACAACACATTGTTCTGATCTCAAAGTATGCTGCTAAAGCACTTGTGAAATCAGGAAGAACGAAGTAACCACAGATTCGAAAAGATGTAGAAAAAATATTTTCTATGTGTTCCCGATCGGGAATCGAACTCGGGACCATGAAAACCGGTGTGTGCGTCACTCGTCCACGGAGGTCGTCATCGAAACGAAGAAGATTAATTTAGTTTTGGAAAATACAGTAACATCCAATTTTTCATGCCATATTTATCTCATTTATTTATGCAATGAATTATTTCCTGTCAATGTATTAAACGTTATGTTGTATTATTTATTATTTTATTTATCTTCACGCACAGTCCCTGACGGGGTACCTAGAGTGCAATGCTATTATTGTCATGCATGGTAAGCATGATTTTTTTAAATAAAATTATTTATTTTAAAAAATCATGCAGACGTCCGAGAACTTCTTATTTCGGGTTGTACTGAAAACCAGTGCCGAGATTTAGAGTCCAGTCAGTTTCGCGGTCTTATGCAGCAGTACAGTATTAATTGTCTATTTTATTTAGTAAAATTATAAGGAATGTATTTTTTTGTATTATACTCGTATGTCACAGACTGTGAAAAAAATTCTTAAGCGACTGATAAGGCTCATTTAATTATTAAAACAAAAAATCAGTCGATATTTTGTTGAGTTTGAGTTGTAATCCTGCCTTCGCAACTAAAGGTCACAGGTTCGAATACCGCAAGTTCTCCAGACCACATACAAAAACAGATATCCAGGAAACAACCTTAATTTTTTTCAAGTCGTATCAAAGCAGCCACATAACATTTTTTTTCTGATAAAATATCAAATTAATTAATTTCAGATATTTCTAGATATTCAGCCAATTATATTATCGTATAAGTGAAATTTAATAGGTTATTCTAGGTCCATTTTAAGAGCACAAAGTTGCTTAACCTCGATATGTCGGGAGAGAAGCATTTCGCGTTATGAGGAGCGCAATATTCAGATATCATATTCTATTATAATATTAAACTATCTCTGTGGATGAGTGGCGCACGCACCGGTTCTCACTCTGAGGTTCCGAGTTCGAATCCCGGTCGGGTCAATGTAGAATACACTTTTTCTACATTTTCTCGGGTCTGAGTGTTTGTGAAGCTTCATTGTTTCTGATTCCATAATAGTGCGTAAGCTACTTACTTTGGGATCAGAGCAATATATGTTATGTGTGTTACTTTGTAAAAATATATCACCTTCTTTCTTCCCGTGGTTTATAGTAAGAGGTGATTCAGGCGGAATAGCCATCTCGAAAAAACCAAATTAAAATTCATCACACCGCATGCACGTCATGTGCAGCAGAGACGAAGGTGGAAGATTTTGGTATTACAATCTTCAATTCGCTTGCCAAGTACGGCGATTATGATAAACTCTCTGAGATGGTTTTATCCTAGAGTAGACTTTTACAGTCCCATAATGTATATTACATATTAGTGTATAAAGCTTTTTCCGTGTGGTAACGGTGTAAAAATATTACCATCCCTTTCTTCCCGTGGATGTCGTAAGAGGCGACTAAGAGAAACAGCCTTGAATATCGTTATGGCAACCGATAGATGGCGGGATAACCATCTCTAAAAATATCAGACCAAAATTATCAGAACCATCTTCTGCAGCAGCGTCTGTGGTGCGAGTGGTCTGGAACTGCGATTGCCAATAAGCTTGTCTATGTTCTGTAGTGGACTTTAGTTGGCCGATATGTATGTATTAATGTAAAGGTAGTACAGAGAATAGGACCTTCCACCGAAGATATTTTCGGGACAACATGATAGGTGGTGAACCCTTCACCGTCTTAAATTCCAAGCCAACGGTATAAATCGGACGTAAGTTTTGAAAATACAGTAACATCCAATTTTTCATGCCATATTTATCTCATTTATTTATGCAATGAATTATTTCCTGTCAATGTATTAAACGTTATGTTGTATTATTTATTATTTTATTTATCTTCACGCACAGTCCCTGACGGGGTACCTAGAGTGCAATGCTATTATTGTCATGCATGGTAAGCATGATTTTTTTAAATAAAATTATTTATTTTAAAAAATCATGCAGACGTCCGAGAACTTCTTATTTCGGGTTGTACTGAAAACCAGTGCCGAGATTTAGAGTCCAGTCAGTTTCGCGGTCTTATGCAGCAGTACAGTATTAATTGTCTATTTTATTTAGTAAAATTATAAGGAATGTATTTTTTTGTATTATACTCGTATGTCACAGACTGTGAAAAAAATTCTTAAGCGACTGATAAGGCTCATTTAATTATTAAAACAAAAAATCAGTCGATATTTTGTTGAGTTTGAGTTGTAATCCTGCCTTCGCAACTAAAGGTCACAGGTTCGAATACCGCAAGTTCTCCAGACCACATACAAAAACAGATATCCAGGAAACAACCTTAATTTTTTTCAAGTCGTATCAAAGCAGCCACATAACATTTTTTTTCTGATAAAATATCAAATTAATTAATTTCAGATATTTCTAGATATTCAGCCAATTATATTATCGTATAAGTGAAATTTAATAGGTTATTCTAGGTCCATTTTAAGAGCACAAAGTTGCTTAACCTCGATATGTCGGGAGAGAAGCATTTCGCGTTATGAGGCGCGCAATATTCAGATATCATATTCTATTATAATATTAAACTATCTCTGTGGATGAGTGGCGCACGCACCGGTTCTCACTCTGAGGTTCCGAGTTCGAATCCCGGTCGGGTCAATGTAGAATACACTTTTCTACATTTTCTCGGGTCTGAGTGTTTGTGAAGCTTCATTGTTTCTGATTCCATAATAGTGCGTAAGCTACTTACTTTGGGATCAGAGCAATATATGTTATGTGTGTTACTTTGTAAAAATATATCACCTTCTTTCTTCCCGTGGATGTCGTAAGAGGCGACTAAGAGAAACAGCCTTGAATATCGTTATGGCAACCGATAGATGGCGGGATAACCATCTCTAAAAATATCAGACCAAAATTATCAGAACCATCTTCTGCAGCAGCGTCTGTGGTGCGAGTGGTCTGGAACTGCGATTGCCAATAAGCTTGTCTATGTTCTGTAGTGGACTTTAGTTGGCCGATATGTATGTATTAATGTAAAGGTAGTACAGAGAATAGGACCTTCCACCGAAGATATTTTCGGGACAACATGATAGGTGGTGAACCCTTCACCGTCTTAATGTCCAAGCCAACGGTATAAATCGGACGTAAGTTTTTAAAAAAACGATTGGTACGAGCCTGCCACCTGGGGATCGAACTCGGGTCTCTTGACTCGAATTCCGACCACCACCAACCATTCCGACAGCCACTAGGCTATCGTGGCTATTCAGTTACTAAATACAATTAATAAATATACAGTAAGATAAATGAGCTAACATCTCACTTGATGGTATAATGGAACCCTACAGATTCACGCTAAAGTTGCGTTGTCACCTCGAAAACTAGGATGAAATGCCAATAACTTTAAAAACTTTTGAATTGAATAGAACTCTCTTGACCGATAACCCAACTATTCGAACAATTGCTAAATACCACTGAATCACACATCATCCCAAGGCGAGAAACTTGAAATTTAGTAGTAATATTCCTTTCATCGAGTAGAGGCTAGATAAGAATGGATTTTAGGATATTACACCCGAGGGGCGTTAGTAGGATGATATTTTTCTCGGTTAGTTATCTTTGGTTATCTTATATCACGCAAAACGGCCAGGCGCATCTAGATAAAAATAAAGGCGCTACAAAAATAACAAGCTCATAAATAAAAGGCGACATATAAGTATGTATGTTGCTCTGAAAATTTTCTCATTTTTTCAGCTAGTCACGATAGCCGAGTGGTTGGATGATCGGAATTCGAGACGAGAGACCCGAGTTCGATCAATGACTTTTTTTAAAAAAAAACCTATGTACGATTCATATCGTTGGCTTGGACAAAAAAAACGGCGACGGGCTCACCACCTGTTGTGTTGTCCCAAAAAATCTTTGGTGGAAGGCGGGTCGAAAAATCCTAATTGCCGAAACCTCTGTCTACTCCTGTATTGGGAATGACGTGAAGATATTTTGTTTCTCATTTTTAATAAAAAAAATTTTGCATTATATGCTTTAAAATTCAAAGAAAATTGCATCGTGTGTGTAGAAAATTATTAATATTCATGTGCATCGGAAGCTTTTTATTTACTAAGTAGTGGAGGCCATTGAAATTGCTATTGGCACTAAAATTGCCATTAGCAATTTTAGGCGATGAAATTACCTCGAGTATCCCGAAAACGAATGAATTTGTTGGAAATGTGTAGTCCGCCAACACGCTTTAAAGCAACGTGGCGAACATTCGCCTCCTTTAACACATCTCAAATATTGGACTGAAGGCCTTTGTCCAATAGTAGGCAGACACAGTTAACTTATTCATTTACATATTTGTATTAACATAACGCCCAGTAAATGCCCGCTGCAGGACATATGGGTTTACCATAAGTCACGATAGCCGAGTGGTTGGGTGGTCGGCATTTCGAGTCGAGAGAGCAGATTCTGATCGCCAGGTGGCAAACTCGTACCAATGGGTTTTTTTCAAAAACTTATGTACGAATTACATCGTTGGCTTGGACATAAAGACAGCGACGGGCTCACCGCCTGTAATGTTGTCCCGAAAATATCGTCAGTGGAAGGTGGGTTGAAGGGGCTTAATTGTCTAAACTAAACCTCTGTCTACCCCTGTATTGGGAACTGCGTGAAGATATTTATTTATTTGTTTTACCGCGCCAACGCGAATATCAGGGACTTTGCCTTACCCACCTTACCTACCTTAGCCACCTCTACCCGCCACCTGTATAATGAATTTTATTCTGGTCGTTTTCAAAATGGCTACCCTGCCATCTGGTTATCGGTATTCAGACGCATTTCACATTGCCTTATAATTATAACGTTTAAATCGAAAGTCGAAAATGTACAGAAGATATCAAGAAATAGTCTTAATATAATCAATACCAATGATATTATAAATATCTATAAAATCATTGATACACTGACATTATGAATATACGTCTGACATGTCTGTAATTACGAGAAAATAATTACGGACAGAGTAATTATCCGTGGACAGCAGAGACAGCTGCTTTTAATAAATGCTTAATGTGTAAGTCACGATAGCTGAGTTGTTGGGTGGTCGGACTTTCGACTCGAGAGACCCGAGTTCCATCCCCAGGTGGCAGTACCAATGAGTTTTTCAAAAACATATGTACGAACTTCATCGTTGCCTTGAACATAAAGGCGGCGACGGGGTCACCACCTGTCACGTTGTCCCGAAAATATCTTCGGTGGAAGGTGAGTCAAAGGGACTTAATTGTCTAGACTTGACCTCTGTCTACCCCTGTATTGGGAATTGCGTGAAGATATTTATATATATATACATACTTAATGTGTGTATAGCAGAAAATATAATATTCAAGAGATTTCCCTTTTGCGATTGAAAGAAATATCTATTCAAGGCATAATATCACATACATGATACATAAGGAATAAAGACGGCGATGGACTCAACACCTGTCACGTGGTCCCGAAAATATCTTCGGTTTAAGATAGGTCAAAGGGACTTAATTTTCTAGACCTCTGTCCCTGTATTGGGAATTGCGGGAAGATATTTATTTTATATTTACTTATGCGATATCCGCAATATAGACAATAGAGTAAAGCAGAAAGAAATGAGATGGATACCCATACAGTAAACGTAAATTACTACTGACACTGGAGAGGATGTCTCATGGAGGAGAGGATGGATGGATGACGATGGAAAGGATGTATGCTCATGTCCCAGTGCTGCAATCGAGCTTTACATTGATTGAGCGAGTCGTCGAGAACGTACTGGTATGCCATTGATTAAAAAAGAGCACTGGTGGGCTAAAAGAACTAATTTACCTAGACCTCTAACTACCCCGGTATTGGGAGGTACGTATTAAAACATATGAATATGATTGGGAGTTGTTGTGTTAGACCTATATGTTTCTCGTGTTCCAAATATGTTCATTATTAGAAAGAAGTTATCTAGCTTATTATCAAACTATAAACACGATATTATAAAACATGTTCCGTGAACATCCATTACGAATTGTTTATCGCAGTTGACCTAAAAATGATGTGTTGATGAATGACGTGTTGCAAGAAGATGGAAGCACGCGCGTCTATTTATCACTGGAATCTATAAAGGCGTACTATGAAAAGCTTTAATTATGGAGAGGCATGATGGCCGAGTGGTTGGGTGATCGGAGTTCGAATCAAACGAGACGAGTATGATCCGCAGGATGAAAGATGACGTATGTGTTTTTGTTTTAATCTTACGATTTGTATGTACGTACGATTTGCATGGTGGTTTGGACATTAAGACGGTGACGGGGTTATCACTGATCACGTTTCCCAAATAAGATCTGGTGAAATATGGGCCCTAGACCTCTGACTATCACAGTAATAGGAAATTCAAGAAGCATTGAAACGCGTTTTATGTGTAAAAAAACTAAGAAAATAAATTGTTAATTTAATGAAGACTAAGTCAAAAAACACGGGAGATTTCTAATTATTTTCCATAACAGCTTTTCTTAATTCCGATGCATATCATTAATCCTCCTCCAAATATTGCTACAAAGAGAATTTCTGAGCAAGCTGCACACAACGACCGAAAAATTGTACACGTCCTCGATCTTTTTTGTTACCAATAGAATAGATCACAATAACAAATCTCTCAACGAAATTTTCGTAAGTTAAATTCAACAGCTTTAAAAAGAATAACACAAAAAACTTTGATGACGTCAGCTTTCAATCGTAAAACAAAAGGGAACAGGTGCCGGGCCAATGCATACAGAAGTATAAAACGAGCCGGGAGAGCGATGCAAAGTAAAATCTCGTACGAATCACTACAACAGTGTTCATCACGGCTGCACTCTATCAAACGAATGTTTACTGTACTCTGTAGTCTGTGGTTGTTACATTGATAGGTTTTGTTGCCGTGAAATAGCTGTACAGCGTAAAAAGTCATATAACAATAGGTGATGTATGAAACAAATATTTGAAAATAGTAACCATAAATTGCAATTGTGTTCCGTTTTTCTTCCTTTCAGAATTCCAACTGCAGTCATAAAAGTTGAACTTGAAGAGTGGTGAGTCTGTGTGAAGTGTACCAGACCCGAAACAATGTAGATAAATGGGGTCCCGTCCGGGAATCGAATTAGCGTCTTCACAGCTGACGAGACCTTGAAAACCGGTGTGTACGCCACCAGCATCCTCATTTGTAATTAGACTTCTGATTACTTCATTTACTCATTATTTGATTACTTAATTCCCATTGACAGTGGTCCACACGGCTGAAGACGTTAAAGAAAAGCTAGTAGAGAATAATTACATACTCGTACATACATACATACGTAGGGACAATATCACATAAATTGCTCTGGTCATAAAGGAAGCAGCTAATGCACTTGTTTTATGGAATCAGAAGAAACGAAGGTACCACAAACAACCAGACCCGAGAAAATGTAGAAAAACTACTACATTGACCTCATCCGGAATCGAAACCGGGACCTCAGAGAGCATGAAAACCAGTGTCCACATCACTCGTCCACGGAGATCAATTACTAAATGATAGAATGTAGTACGTAACAAATCTACCTACATTATTATAACTTCCATAATGAATAGACGTTCCATTGAAAAGAAAACTCTTTCTTGTACTGTATTCGCAAGGACGTATAAAATAAGGATGATCTTTTACAATAATAAAGTCTCTTTCATGAAAGGGGTTTTTAATTTATATGTGAGGACAAAAGAAAGCTATTTCAAAAGAACGGAAGTCTAAAATGTTAATTAATTAAACTTTCAGAACTCCTGCTATCATATATTACTTTGTATGTTTGTACGAACGATTGTATGTTTGTATTATCATCATATGTTAATAATAATAAAATATACAGACAAGGACAACATCACATACATTGCTCCGATCCCAATGTTAGATGCTGAAGCACTTGTGGTATGGGAATCGGAAACAACGAAGGCATCATACCAGGATATACATCTCTCGTATCGGAGGGTTTCCTATAATCGCCATGTATGCCTAGCGGGTTGGCGATCGCAGTACCAGACACCTTACACGCTGCTGCCCGTCACCGGTCTGTCAAGTTTTGGTCTTGTATCTTTTGAGACCGTAATTCTCTTCTCTTCTATTTTATTTCACAAAGTTTTGCATATATTATTGAGATGGTATATTGTATTTTTATGGCGTTTCCTTTTTCGCCTCTTACGAAACCCACGGGAAAAAAGAGGTGGTATACTTTTACGCCTTAACATCACAGCAAAAATACTTGATGTGTATTTATTTGTTAAAATACATATATCGATAGAGATATCGATAAAACATCACATACATTGCTCCGATCCCAATGTAAGAAGCTAAAGCACTTGAGGTATGGGAATCGGAAACAACGAAGTATTGCTTAGTATATTGAACTTATAGTAATTGAATAACGATGGCCATCTTCCTCTTCACGCCATTCAACCCACCTTCCATCCACATTTTTTGGGTCAACATGAGTGGTGTAGAGCCCGTCGCCGTCTTTATATTCATATGTACATACAGACTTAAAGATGGCTTTATTTGATATCAAATAATATATTTTCTGTTAAAGATTACACAAGTCGAGTTAGATTAAGTAAGAAGAGTGAAGCAGGATAAAAATACTGCTGGATTAAAATCTTAGCACAAGATTAATGTTCTTAATTAAAACATTAAAACGGTGAGCCGCTTTCGAGGTCTGGGTGCTTGACTAAAAGTTAAACATAATTTAAAGCTAAGCTCAATGTACATTTAGTACAGAAGTTAAAATAGCGGTTTCTCGTAGCATTCACAATCTTGAAATAAAAAAATAAAATGTCTACACGCCATTCCCTGTACTGGGATAGACAGAGGTCTAGACAATCAATTCCTTTTGAGCCATTTTTACTGAGGACTTTTTTTGGGACAAGGTGACAGGTGGTGAGCCTGCCGCCGTCTTTATGTAATATCCAACGATATAAACCGTACGCATGTTTTGGAAAAACCCATTGGTAAAAAACCACTCAAGTAGACTCGAATTCTGATCACTCAACCACACGGCTTCGTCGGAAATCGTATTCCTTGAATTGTTTTTTAAGTGGATATATCTGTAGCACCGTTACCGTCACGAGAACATAACACACGAAAGAGACAAACATAGGATTTAGTCAGCGCAAGAACGAGATAGTGCAATCGAAGATTAGTTTTCTGTGGGTTCTTCTTCAACAGAGTACACTTGGCTTTTATTGATGAAAAGCCAAGGTGTGAAAAATAGCGTTTTTCATAATTTTTAATTCCCATTCCTATTTTATAGTTAAATACAATGTAAACGGCTTTTAAGCGCACTTCCTTTTCTTGACATTGTCATGCTTCCCTATCAGACATCTATACATCCATCCACCCATCCATAGTTCGTTTCATGATCGTTTAACCATGGCATCTTGCCAGAAATTATAGTGCGGTTTTATTATTTCTAAAAGTATGGAGAGTTATGGAGAGAGTAAGGATTTGTTATTTATAAAAGTCGCGTGGTTGGGTGGTCGGAATTTCGAGTTAAGAGACTCGAGTTCGATCACCAGGTGGCAAGCTCGTACCAACGGGTTTTTCAAAAACTTTTGTACGAATTGTATCGTTCGCTTGGGCATAAAGACGGCGACGGTTCACCACCTGTCTTTGTCCTAAAAATATCTTCGGCGGAACGTGGGTCGAAGGGACTTCAGCGTCTAGACTAGACCTCTGTCTACCACTGTATTGGGAATTGCGTGAGGATATTTTTTTTTATTTTTTTATTTCTGTGGGTGTCATCTGTACGATTTCGAAGGAGGCGTTTCTGACATTTGAGCACGTTATTGGCGATTCTACTATACACCGGTTCCTCAATGATGTGGTATTAGTTAGCGCGGGCTATTTTCAATTTAAGGCTCTTCCCTTTAGTCAGCGTTTTACAATACCCAGGGGTACAAAGGGGTGGCCAATTTTCATGTTGAAAATATATGGGAATTATACCTTAGGATTTAAACTTTATAGTAACAAGTAGTCAGAAGAAATGGAAAAATTCTGGCTATTTCACTGGAAATACCGCAGGTGCCTTGTAGTAGGATATTATATATATCAACAATTGTGTGTGTAATAAAAACGTTGAAATGCTGCCAACTTTCTTGGTACCCATGCCACAAGAAATGCTTTACGATTATTGTAATCTGTACTTAATATGTATTGTAAATAGAAACATACTTTTGTTCCTGTAAGTAAAGTATTGAAAAAAACAGAGGTAGAGTTCTAACAGTGGTAGAGCCACGCATCAGCTTTTGTTGTTGTATGAATTGGCCGGCTCGACCGGGGAAGAACCACGACCTTACAGAATACCGATGTGAAGTAGAAGTCTAACTAACTTCTGCGTTTCGTATGGTGAGTGCAGGTAACCGCAGGCCCACAAACCCCCGTCCCCCAATTCTGGGGGGGGGGGGCACTCTTAGGCCTCTGCTATGCCTCTGGTTTTGCATTGCAGGTGTTCATGGGCGGCGATAATCACTTACTATCACGTGAGCCACCTGCTCGTTGGCCTCCCTTTTCTAAAAAAAAGAATTGTTTTAAATTTTAGAAATTGCATTATCAGTATATTATCAGTATACGCACTGTGTATATCGTATACTATATATACTGTAACATTTTTAAGAGAAATGTTAAATATGTGTATGTGAATGTATGAGTATGTTTATTACGTATCTGCGTAGTTTTTGTGTAATGTTTTTTTTCCTCCCCCAGTTATAACACTTACTTCTTTTCACCACCTTCTCTGCACCACCTAAAGGTTAACTGGCAGAGAATTCCTCTGGCATTAAGTCCGCTTAAATACACTCTCAAGTATATGAAGTTAAATCAATAAATAAATGTTTGTATAAATCGTTGTAATACCAACGTTGTGAATGTAAAGTCGGAACTTTGCATCGCTTAAACGGAACTTCCCAACTAATTACATTGCCAGGAAAAGTTCTACTAGCTTTGGTGCTTGCATAAGTGAATAGTTAATTTTTTAAACTATTCACAAAGTGCTTTAATTTTACTTAATACTAGCTGATCCACTGAACTTCGTATAGCTAAACCTATTTCTTTATACTGTGTAGATTTTTGTCATTACAAATTTCCTTTAAATTAACTCGAGTTTTAAACCTTACTTGGAGTTCTACAATGAATGAATGAATATGAATATCTTGACGCAATTCCCAATATAAGGGTAGACAGAGGTCTATTCTAGATAATGAAGTCCTTCCACCCACCTTCCACCGAAGATATTTCCGAGACAACGTGACAGGTGGTGAGCCTGTCGCGGTCTTTATATCCAAGCCAACGATATAATTCGTACATAAGATTTTGTAAAACCAATTGGTACGAGCCTGCCACCAGGGGATGGAACTCGGGTCTCTCGACTCTCTCGAAATCCCAACCACCCAACCACTCGGCTATCGTGATTTTTACAAATATTTCAAAATAAAAATTAGGCATATCGGTACAGCCTTTCTCGAGTTTATGAGACACTAAAAGACGTCATTCCATTTTTATACATATAAGATTTACGAAATTTCTTAAGATACTAATAAGTTTGTAATCACATAATAGTTAACTATTTGTATCATATACATATTTCTTTACCAAGAGAGCCGAGTTACCCCTCGGTATATCCGAGATCCCCAGTATAAAGGCTCGTACCAATGAGATTTTACGAAACTTAAGTATTATATTGTTGACTTTCACACTAAGGCAACAGGCTTCCACCTCTCAAGCTCTCCCAAGTGAGTACCACAGTATTAGGCATATGGTCGCGATAATGTCAAAAGAAGACTGCAGATTTATAGCTCCAACATGGCTCCTCACTCGCCAGGATGTTCCAAAAAATGTCGTAGGTGGAAGGTGGGTCGAAAGGACTTTTTTGTCTAGACCTCAGTCTACCCCTGTATTGGAAATGGCATGAAAATATCTTATTTTTTTATTTACAAATTTATTGTTTGAGTGAGTCGTATGAGAAAATATATTATACCATGACGGTATAACCATCTTGAAAAATATTAAACAGAAATAAAGCAGACGGGCAGCAGAGTCTAAGGTACTGCGATCATATAACGCAAATCCGCGGATAATTTTTTTTAAAAATTCTCGTTACTGTAATGTATTATTCTTCTGAAATGTGTATTATATTTTAAACTAAAAAACTGTCTTTACGCCTACTGTCTACACATAAATCTTAGTGTCAGTATAAACATAAATAAAAAAAATACTCTTGTGGATAAATTCATACAATTTGTAAGTACTGTTCATGAGGAATTCTTAGAGTATAACATCATAATTTGTAATATGTTTGGGACAATTGGTAACATTATCCCCTCCGTCCATAGACTACTTTATGTATAAAATATCTTGTTCTATACTGTGTTACTGCTATTAGTTTTAGCTTGATGTTATGTTCTATATTCCTTCTAGATACCTAGAGTATTCAACGTAAAAAAATCTTGAATTTAATTATTTTTGAATTAATTTAATTAGAAACAAAAAATTTAATTTAACTTTTTATAATATTTTTAAAACTATGTCATAGTAGAGTCATAACCTCAATATTATAATTAAACTATACAATGCTAAATATACAATGCTAAAGAACATAATACACAAATAAATAAGATTAATGTTTTTGGGAATGGTTGGTAAAATTGCCCATTTCGTTAAGTATATGGGATAAGTAAGGTAATTTTTCTTTTCTCATTATATCACTTCACTGAATATCTTTGGGTTCGTATTATAATTTCAAAAACATTATGTCTATTATTTTTATAATAAAAAATATGTCGTATAAAAATAAACTTTCTAAAAGTATTTATCCAATGTACTGCATATGCGCCTTTATAGGCCATCGTATTACAGAGAAGGGTTATATTTAAAATCAATAAAAGATAACCATTCTATAAACGTCACATATCTAAATTTAAAAT
This sequence comes from Sericinus montela, assembly GCA_029286605.1. Lineage (NCBI taxonomy): Eukaryota > Metazoa > Arthropoda > Insecta > Lepidoptera > Papilionidae > Sericinus > Sericinus montela. The sequence continues at coordinate 272,295 of JAGSMR010000074.1, read as the reverse complement.
ATTAAATGAGCTTCCATTCATGATGGCGACTATTTTGTGGTCTCTGATCTGAAATAGTTCCATTTTTAATGAAACTAAAACTTGTGGAGCATGAAGTGTGAATGGATACTGGGATGGTTATTTATTATGACAGTCTTTAATCGAGATGCAATTAAATTGGTTCCGGATTTTAAAATAACAATAAATTATGTATAGGCATAAATTTTCATCTTTTTTTTTAATAATTATTTCTGATGATAATTATTAAAATATTATTTATTTATCTTCACGCACAATCCCTGACGGGGTAGCCAGACAGATCGCTAAGTGTCACCATCCTTAGATACATACTTCTTTCGCTTCTTGCAGATTCATCATTTTCTTCATACATGCACGTCTAGGTATCCGAGTACTGTTGACCCTCCCCACTTTGAGCAATTAGCTCACAGGTCTTCGAAAGTTAATGTCGGCCAATCTCCACACCTTTAAATATTAACTTTCGCGCTATATTTTCTTTACAAATCGGTTTTAACTAATTCGCTCAATGTGCCCAAACCTTAGGAGCACGCACTAATCAATTTCAGTGATAATGATATCTTTCAAACCTGTCATATTGCGAATCTTTTCATTACGTTTTCGGTCGGTCAATGTGACGCCGCACATTTTACGAAGAGATCGCATCTCCACTGGTTTCAACTTATAAGATTAAAACCAAAAACAAGTCATTTTTTCTTTCATACTATAGCCGTATGGTATAGGTAAGAATTTACAATTCCATTTCTACCCAAGGTTAAGGGGCACCATAAGGAAAAGGCTAGAGAATCGTAATGTCTACCGACACCTACTGTGACTACCACTTCCAAAATATTAAATGAAAAAATCATATCATTTGACAAAAAAAACATTTTGCACTCTGTGAAGCAATAATTTAATGCTTTATAATTTTAAATATTTTATAATAAAAATAAAATGATCATAAGAATTCTCTATAACTTGGTGCACATGTACGTTTGGGCAAAGTTGTATTGGTTTTTGTTCGGCTTTTACTTAATACCTTTGTTCAAATGGTATAAGCTTAGTTATAAACTCATGTCAATGTATAAATACAAAACTCATTGTGAATATTATCAATTGTTTAGACGTCGAAACTTTAAACTTTGTAATGACGACAAAACAACAGCGAGATGATAAGCGACTAAAGGGAAGTTTGATTGTTGCTGAAAATGAAAGGCATCGTGAAACTTTCTTCTATAAAGATTAACAGTACAATTTCTTTAGATAACTAGATAGAGGCTAACAAAGGAAGGTTAAAAAGAATTGGTTAAGTTGAACTTAACTCAGCAGCTTAGTAGTAGACGATCTTAAGTAGACTTTGTGGTAAAGTTGTGGTTATAATAAATTGAATTTTAGTTGTACATTTTTATATGCCGTTGTTTTAAAAAAGACTGGTCTATCTAGTCTATCCTATCTAGTCTATCTAGCCTATCACCGTCTTAAATACATAATAGAAATATAAATACAAAAAACATTTTTTTATTTTTGAATATAATTTTATATTTAGTTGTCTGATAATTTAGACGATGGGTAAAAAAAAAAAAAACATTTTGCACTCTGTGAAGCAATAATTTAATGCTTTATAATTTTAAATATTTTATAATAAAAATATGTCGTATAAAAATAAACTTTCTAAAAGTATTTATCCAATGTACTGCATATGCGCCTTTATAGGCCATCGTATTACAGAGAAGGGTTATATTTAAAATCAATAAAAGATAACCATTCTATAAACGTCACATATCTAAATTTAAAATATTAAATTAGCTTTCATTCATGATGACGACTATTTTGTGGTCTCTGATCTGAAATAGTTCCATTTTTAATGAAACTAAAACTTGTGGAGCATGAAGTGTGAATGGATACTGGGATGGTTATTTATTATGACAGTCTTTAATCGAGATGCAATTAAATTGGTTCCGGATTTTAAAATAACAATAAATTATGTATAGGCATAAATTTTCATCTTCTTTTAATAATTATTTCTGATGATAATTATTAAAATATTATTTATTTATTTTCACGCACAATCCCTGACGGGGTAGCCAGACAGATCGCTAAGTGTCACCATCCTTAGATACATACTTCTTTCGCTTCTTGCAGATTCATCATTTTCTTCATACATGCACGTCTAGGTATCCGAGTACTGTTGACCCTCACCACTTTGAGCAATTAGCTCACAGGTCTTCGAAAGTTAATGTCGGCCAATCTCCACACCTTTAAATATTAACTTTCGCGCTATATTTTCTTTACAAATCGGTTTTAACTAATTCGCTCAATGTGCCCAAACCTTAGGAGCACGCACTAATCAATTTCAGTGATAAAGATATCTTTCAAACCTGTCATATTGCGAATCTTTTCATTACGTTTTCGGTCGGTCAGTGTGACGCCGCACATTTTACGAAGAGATCGCATCTCCACTGGTTTCAACTTATAAGATTAAAACCAAAAACAAGTCATTTTTTCTTTCATACTATAGCCGTATGGTATAGGTAAGAATTTACAATTCCATTTCTACCCAAGGTTAAGGGGCACCATAAGGAAAAGGCTAGAGAATCGTAATGTCTACCGACACCTACTGTGACTACCACTTCCAAAATATTAAATGAAAAAATCATATCATTTGACAAAAAAAACATTTTGCACTCTGTGAAGCAATAATTTAATGCTTTATAATTTTAAATATTTTATAATAAAAATAAAATATTAGTCACGATAGCCGAGTATAGTAGTGAAGATATTTTTATTTTATTTTACACAAAACTCGAGAAAGGCTGAGCAGATTTGTCTAGCTCTAGATTTGGCAGGCTCGTGCCACCAGATTCTGTATGACTTTGTTTTATTTTAATCACACAATACTCGCTAAAGTTAAAAATTTTGTTTAATTCCAAGGATGTTTCAGAGGTGAGGAAGCATAAATAAATTGCAGATGACAAAGAAACGAGTCCTTGAAAGAAACGAAGCCATGTCAACGAACCATGTCAGCTAGTAATACATGAATAATTAGTAATATATGAAGATTTTTTAAAAATATTTTAAACATCTTCTCACCATTCCCAATACAGGGGTAGGCAGAGGTCTAGTCTAGACAATTAATTCCCTTCGACCCACCTTCCTCCGAAGATATTTTCGGGACAACGTGACAGGTGGTGAGCCCGTCGTCGTCTTTATGTCCAAGCCAACGATATATTCGTACATAAGTTTTTAAAAAAACCCATTGGCACGAGCCTGCCGCCTGGGGATCGAACTCGGGGTCTCCTGATTCGAAATTCCGATCACCCAATCACTCAGCTATCGTGACTCTTTATATTTAAAGATAACAACGAAAAGAAAGTCAGTTATTAAAGTAAAGAGAAATTTAAAAATCAACTGACACGGGCAGGATTCACTCCCATACCGTGGCTCTCACCCCTACAGCGTAACTCATATGCTTTAAAATTCAGCAAATATTGCACGAGAAGATCAGCTGTCAGACCACTGCAATGGTTGCCATGGCAATTTATAAAACAAATTAGATCTTTAATGCTGTATTTTTTTTACTTCAGCTGGGAAATTCGATATGCCAATTTTTTACAAACACTCCAAAGTCTAAATTTCTAATTCATTGACCACTTTTGTAGTTTTGAGGCCGCTAACGTATATAAGCGAAAAAATAAAATAAATAGAAGACATAATAATACGTAATGCGTAGTTTTTATCCTAACATTTTTTTGCTTATACATACTTGATCAGATTTCAACTGTTCTTTTATGTAATAAAACAGAACAGGTTAAAGTAATATTTATACACTCATGTGTTACTTATTCTGTATGAATATAGCATGATAAATCTTTTTCTTCAAAAATCTCAGTTACCCACTTTTGTTTTTCTCGAAGCGAACGAACGAAGATGGATGACCGGGACGCTCTCATGCTGCGAACTTTTTGCCGGCTCATGAACATTCCGTTTAAAACAATCTGACCTTCAAGTTTTGTATTTCGTAGTTTGAATAATAAGTTTTGGCAGAATTCTGTCAAGAGAGGCCATCAACCAAAAGAGAAGAAGAAGAATAATAATAAGTTTAAGTCAACTATCTGATGTCGGCGGTATTAGCTGTGTTTAATTTGAAGATGAAAATTTGACGATCTCCGTGGATGAGTATGCAGGCGCACCACGCACCGGTTTTCATGGTGTAGGTTCTGTGGTACCTTCTTAGTGATTCCATAATACAAGTGCTCAACTTACGCGTACTTACTCGTATAAAGACAATTAAGTACCTTCGCCCCTTCTTCCACCGAAGACATTTTTAGGGACAACGAGACAGGTGGTCAACACGTCGCCATCTTTATGTGCAAACCAACGATGTAAATCGTAGATGAGTTTTGAAAACCCATTGGCACGACTCTGCCACCTGGGGATCGAACTCGGGGTCTCCTGATTCGAAATTCCGATCACCCAATCACTCAGCTATCGTGACTCTTTATATTTAAAGATAACAACGAAAAGAAAGTCAGTTATTAAAGTAAAGAGAAATTTAAAAAATCAACTGACACGGGCAGGATTCACTCCCATACCGTGGCTCTCACCCCTACAGCGTAACTCATATGCTTTAAAATTCAGCAAATATTGCACGAGAAGATCAGCTGTCAGACCACTGCAATGGTTGCCATGGCAATTTATAAAACAAATTAGATCTTTAATGCTGTATTTTTTTTACTTCAGCTGGGAAATTCGATATGCCAATTTTTTACAAACACTCCAAAGTCTAAATTTCTAATTCATTGACCACTTTTGTAGTTTTGAGGCCGCTAACGTATATAAGCGAAAAAATAAAATAAATAGAAGACATAATAATACGTAATGCGTAGTTTTTATCCTAACATTTTTTTGCTTATACATACTTGATCAGATTTCAACTGTTCTTTTATGTAATAAAACAGAACAGGTTAAAGTAATATTTATACACTCATGTGTTACTTATTCTGTATGAATATAGCATGATAAATCTTTTTCTTCAAAAATCTCAGTTACCCACTTTTGTTTTTCTCGAAGCGAACGAACGAAGATGGATGACCGGGACGCTCTCATGCTGCGAACTTTTTGCCGGCTCATGAACATTCCGTTTAAAACAATCTGACCTTCAAGTTTTGTATTTCGTAGTTTGAATAATAAGTTTTGGCAGAATTCTGTCAAGAGAGGCCATCAACCAAAAGAGAAGAAGAAGAATAATAATAAGTTTAAGTCAACTATCTGATGTCGGCGGTATTAGCTGTGTTTAATTTGAAGATGAAAATTTGACGATCTCCGTGGATGAGTATGCAGGCGCACCACGCACCGGTTTTCATGGTGTAGGTTCTGTGGTACCTTCTTAGTGATTCCATAATACAAGTGCTCAACTTACGCGTACTTACTCGTATAAAGACAATTAAGTACCTTCGCCCCTCCTTCCACCGAAGACATTTTTAGGGACAACGAGACAGGTGGTCAACACGTCGCCATCTTTATGTGCAAACCAACGATGTAAATCGTAGATGAGTTTTTGAAAAAACCCATTGATACAAGCCTTCTGAATCGAACTCGGGTCTCTGACTTGAATTACGATTACCTAACCACTCGGCAGTCTACCCAGAGTATCGTACGGAATTTAAATGATTATTTATATTGTAAATAAATAATAAAATAAATAAATATCTGCACGCAATTCCCAGTACAGGGGTAGACAGAGGTTTAGTCTAGATAATTAAGTCCCTTCGACCCACTTTCCACCGAAGATACTTTCGGGACAACGTGACAGGTGGTGAGCCAGTCGCCGTCTTTATGTCCAAGCCAACGATATTATTCGTAAATAGGTTTTTGAAAAACCCATTGGCACGACTCTGCCACCTGGGCATCGACTCGGGTCTCTCGACTCGAAATTCCGACCACCCAACCACTCGGCTATCGTGACTTTTTATTGTAAGTAAAAAAAAGTCTTCACGCATGTACCAAATGCAATCAAGTCTAGACAATTTAGTCCTATCGACCCAATTTTTTACCAGTAAAGATATTTTTGGGCAATGTGAAATATGGCGAGACTGTCGTCGTCTTTATGTCTAAGTCAGTGATATAAATTGTACATACGTTTTGAAAATAAAATCCCACTTGTGAAGCCTACCACTTAAGTACCGATCTCAGGTCTCTTGACTCGAATTACGATCATCCAACCACTCGGCTATCATGACTTATACTTTAACGACTGCAGTACTTACTATACTAAATAGATATACGATATACGACTAAGTTTCAAACACTTTAAAGGATAGAATTCAATGACACGTTTCTAATAAAACTTTATACAAAAGAACTTCTACGTTATAAAGAAGGCTATTGGATCTTGAATATTCAGCATCGACGCCATTAAGTCAATATACGAGTATCATTGAGAGCAGATCAGGGTCTGAATGAACACTCCGATGTCTGCATACCCATTGTTTCGTGTTTGATTTGTGACGTTGGAAATGGCTTTCCTTTTGTTAAATGAGGTTTGAATTATAAATATAGGCACGGATCATTTTGTCACTGTTTACGAAATGTAAAGTGTAAGTCATATTTTCATATTATTTTATAATCGGTATAGATTTAATATATAATACATAAATAAATAAATAAATAAATATGTAAATAAATACATATATACATATATAGATAGAGACAACATCACATACATTGCTCCGATCCCAATGTAAGATGCTATAGCACTTGAGGTATGGGAATCGGTTACAAGGAAGGCACCACAAACACCCAGACCGGGAATCGAATCCGGGACCTCGAGATGGCAACACCTTGAAACCAGTGTTTACGCCACTCGTCTACGGAGGTCGTCAAAATACCTATTTCCTCGGGATAATATTTCTAAGAAACTCGAATGTTATAAGTAATATTATCCACTAGCGTCCAAACGCGGCTTCACAGTAGCAGAAGTGTAGGCTACTCCTTTAGGTGTAGGTGTAGCATACACACGAAACTTTTACTAATTGTAGTGTCATGTCATAGTGTTGGGTCAAGCGTGTGTATCACAACGAAGAACTTTTTCCTGTTCTCGGTAAAATTTTACCATGGAACCAGAAAATTTAACTGCTGCAAGGGGATTAGTACCGAAGAGTTCGTAGCCATTATTTTAACAAAAGCATACGTCTAGTAAAAGTAATACATGTTATAGAAAAAAGGTAATGTGGCGACATCTATGTCTCCACATAAGAAGCTCGTTAGTAGCGGATTCAAGAAACACATCGACATCGCACGATTACAAGTATATATACGATTACCGATTAGCGCATACTGGTGGAGAAGACGTCCTCCGCGTCTCGATCACCCGACCTGGCGGGTAGCTACGCTTTTCCTGCAGCACATTATCCGCTATACTGATTCGAATAGTCATAACTATCATCCTATCTATCCTCAAAAAGAGAATCTAAGAAAAGAGATTTTATTTTCTCCTTTGAGGCCATTAACTGTGTACCTCTTCTGTTGTTACGTATGTGTGTGGGCGTCAGTGGTTATTTAGCATCTGCTGAGTCCAAAGCTCGCGCTAGCTCTTTTCATCTAGAAAAGGCAGGCTAGAACGAGACGGAGCTGCACGCGTGCGGCGCGCGCGCAACGTCCGAACAATTCGCGAGCGGAGTGTGGGTACTGCTTCCGACAGATTTGAACACACCCTAAGATGCTCGTAGCGGACCGCTTTAAAAATACAAAAGGCGGCCGGCAGATGACGAAAGAACCGTCTCAATAATACCCCAAAAAAATTTAGCAGATTGGAGAGCAGCGTGTAGAAGCGAAGTGTCGGATACTGCGAGTGCCAATTCGCTAGGCGTGGTGGTTATGAAAAATTATTCTTCACAGTTGACGTTTACAGAGCGATGTGTGTGTGTCGGAATTTGAGTCAAGGGGCCCGAGTTCGATCCGTATTGTAGGCTCTTACCAGTGAGTTTTTTCAAAACGTGTGTACGATTTATATCGTTGGCTTGGACATAAAGACGGTGACGGGCTCACCACCTTTCACGTTGTCCTGGAAAATATCTTCGGTGGAAGGTGGTCAAAGGGACTTAATTGTCTAGACTACACTTCTGTCTACCCCTGTATTAGCAATTGCGTGAAGATATATTTTTTATTTATATTATTAATGGGGATCATAGGCTATTTTAACTCCGCTATATTATGGGATCCCGTTGGGATTTATTATTACTAATATAAATCGTGTACAGAATTTTGTGAAAGTTGCTAGCTATTAATGGCACAGTTAGATGTTATTGAAATAAATTAAGAAAGCAATACTCCATTCAGTCCACATTGTGCTTCCAATACCATTATTACAGTACAAAGTTCGCATTTGTCGAGAATATTCAATTTATTTCGCATCCGAACGAAATTGGACGTCAGCAAAATTCAATTAAATCTCAGAATCTCTTATGAGATGGGGAACGTAATGTATTTCGTAATTGTAAGTCTTAACGTGTTACATTTAGACTGAGATTAAAAGATTAGGAGATGTATAGGAGCGTCACCATTTCGGACTGCAAAGGATACGTATGTATGTATTTCATTTGTAATATCTTATCTTTTTTGTTACTTAGTAAATGTCTTCGAAGTTTTTCCACACCCAAAGCGAAATGCTTATAGCGTTATGCTCTCTTATATTGTATTGCCTTTTGTTCTCTGAGGCTTAGTCTGTTATTGAATATAAGAGACTCAATATTGTAATTTATACAGATGTACTAGGAAAACACAAAATTCAATTTCCTCTTTTAGTAAGAAGTTCGCGACATAAATATTAAAAACCTTATCATATAAAAAACAACGATGTGTAAAAAAATTCAAGTTATTTGGTTATTTGGTCGCATTATCTGTCAAGTTAAGCAATGCATCAAGTATGTCTTTCGTGTTGTAGTCAGCAGATCATTGTCCGCCATGTTGGAATAATCCGGTATAGATAGCCTATATCCACAAACACGGCGTAAAAAATTATTATCATATAGGGAGCTTATTCTTGGAATAGTATTTGGTAAAACAGTTGTCTAAGTAAAAACATTCTATCTATTCTAGTCTATGTATTCACAGATAAAACTTTATTTCAGTGTAGTCGAATAGGACCCAGGTGTCTTTAGATCATGTTTAAATAAATAAATAAATATCTTCACTCAATTCCCAATACAGGGGTACATAAAGGTTCAGTCTAGACAATTAAGTCCCTCAGACACACCTTCCACGGAAGATTTTTTCGGGACAATGTGGTGGTGAGCCCGTCACCGTCTTTATGCCCAAGCCAATGAAATAATTTGTACATAAGTTTTTGAAAAACCTTTGGTACGAGCTTGTCACTTGGGGATCGAACTCGGGTCTCTTGACTCGAAATTTCGACCACCCAACAATTCGGCTACCGTGACTTCATGTTTAATTCTTGAAATAAAAAAGGCGCTTTATGTATACTATGTGGCATCATTGTAAACATCATGAAAAGCGGAAAAGTCCTTTTAACCTTTCCTCAAACTCTATCATCATTCATATGAGGACGGACAGAGAATGTACATATACTTAGTGTAGAAATCTAAAAACCTATGAGTTTGATGGAACTACAGAACTACGCAATCTAATGCGGTGTTCGTTGGCGACCTATGGACAAAAAGCCTGCATAACACACTATTTAAAAATAATATCAGTCAGTAGATCAGGGAGAAGGTTATCGTATAAATATTTGTCTGCACTCGTAAGTAACATTTTACAGGTGACTGTCGGACGCATTTTTAGACATGACAGATAATGCGACCAAATTAGGTCGGTCATCTTAATTCGAGTCGTTACAGTTAGAGTGTCGCATACCCTTTTTGTCGTATAAAACTTACATTAATTGCATTCATCAAATTTCATTCATCAGTTTGTGTAGTAAAATAAACGTAAAGCTATAAATTAAAATCAGGGTAATATTATTACTCTAGATTTAAGATTGGTTACTCTGTATATATCATTCGGTAAAATAGGGCCTCAACAACCCTTGTATTAGAAATATAACCAATGAAAAAAAAGGTATTAATGCAATCCGTTAAGTAGTTATTTAAATAAAATATTATCATTTGCCTGTATTTGAAGATGGCGCTAAGTAGATAAATTTATATAATTTGACTTCATAGCGCATATATTTCTATTGATTAGCTTTAATTATTAACTAAAGAAATTTAATTGAAGAGATTAATATTCTGTAATAGTTACTTCGTTAATTGACTCAGTTAACACAGATAACGATCCAATAACCGAGTTGGTAGAACCCTGCCTTTGAAGCTAAGGGAGGCGGGTTAAATTCCCGCTAGAGGTAAACATTTGTGTAATTGATATGAATGTTTGTACTCGAGTTATGGATGTTTATATGCTATATGCATGCATATTATATAAATATATTATAAAAATATATAATAAAGATGTTTGCTGATCCAGCAAACATTGTTTTGCCACATCTATTTTTATACGGGGTTTATTGTTAGGGGGGTAAAAATTTAGGTTTGTAGGTATTTTTTGATGCTGTATCATAAAAGAATAAAAAAATTTCTAAAAATAAAAAGTTGGGTTGACTACCCTTAACATTTAGGGGGATGAAAAATAGACGTTGTCCGATTCTCAGACCGACCCAATATGCACACAAAATTTCATGAGACAACCGATTCTCATGAAATTTTGCCGTTTCGTAGGAGTAACTAACATTGTAACACGTGAATTTTATATAGAAGATGAGACGCTCCCAAACAAGTTTTGATGGAAAGTGAGTCCAAAGGCCTACATTGTCTAGACCTCTGCCCATGCCAGTGTGGCAAACTGCATGAAGATACCAAACACGTAAAAATTACACACTGGCGAACGATTGTACTTGATGTAACCATTTTTATTGCGAATCCATGTAACCTTTGCGTATTTTTGTTTAAAAACAAAAATACAGCGACTTTAATAAGATTTGTGTGTTATGTGTCATTTATTTTTGAAGTCACCTCACGGAGCACTCTAAATGCGTGCCCGTCATATTCTTTTCCATTTTTTTATTTTTATACGACGCAGGTCAACACTTGACCTATTTCATCCAGTTGTATGTGATGAGATTTAATGATATACAGGGTTGAATGAGAGCGACTAAAGAATATTATTTTCGTATTTCGTATCTATTTTTTTGAGGGCTTCAGATGTCTTGTGTTGTGGGTCTGATAGACAACGTACCTAACTATTGACAATACATTACTGGTGATTTCGTGAGAGAGGATATTATCGCCCAAATAAATAATGATATATCCAAATAAATAATAATAATGATAGATGAGAGAGGATATTATCGCCCAAATAAATAATCATTGTATCAAAAATAAATTAATCATTAAAATCTTATTTAAAACTCTAATTAATATATTAATCAAACTAAACCTTATATTATGTTACAGTATATAACACTATGTTATATTACGTTACAGTGTAACTCAAGTTTAAGTAACAGATTTAAACTTCAACAAAATTAATTATAAAAAACATTATAATTAAATTGTATATAAAAAGATGGCAGTGTTTGCCTATCTCATAATGGATCATAGGTAGATTAAGTGTGCGTGTATGTGTATACGTGTGTATACACACACAAGCACACGCGCATGTTAAATTATAAAGAACATTTTAACAAAACGTAATATTATATTCCTTCGTGGGGGAATGTTTTTTGAAAAGAAACGACAAATAAAAGGAGAACTATGGATTTTCTTTCATCTATTTCTTCTCCGTCAGAGGACTATATAAACAAAACGGGGGTAGTTAAAAAAAAACAAAATGTGATTTTTAATTTTTTTGATTTAGCTATGAAAGTAAGGTTTGAGTGAATATTACAAAATACATAAGAAAATTAACCGTAGTATTCACTTCGTAAGCTCCTATTGTAAGGAACATGTTCATCATCGCTGACCTGGAAGTTTTGTAGCGAGAGAATTTCGAATGAAAACATTCACGGCCTTAATAATAGTAAGCTGTATGAACATTATTACGAGGTCATTGTAGGAATGTGTACTAGTATAAAAATTTTACAGGCACCAGAAGAACTCCGTACCACCTAAAAAAAATTAAATATCTTTACGAAATTCCCAATACAAGGGTAGACAGAGGTCTAGTCTAGACAATTAAGTCCCTTTGACCCACCTTCCACCGAAGATATTTCGGGACAACGTGACGGGTGGTGAGCCCGTCGCCATCTTTAAGTCCAAGCCAACAATATAATTCGTACATAAGTTATTTTTCAAAAAACTTTCCCGGTGGCAGGCACGTACCATTGGTACGTGCCTGCCACCGGGGATCTAATTCGGGCCTCTCGACTCGAAATACCGGTCACCCAACTACTCGACTAACTATCGTGACTTCTCTAACCCTAAGATAATACATGGATAAATAACTAGCTGACCCCGCAAACGTTATTTTGCCATATAAAAAAGGGGTTGAACGTAGAAAGGAGGTGAAAATTTAGGGTTGTATTTTTTAATGACACATTATAGAGAAAAAAATTTGCCCTAAAATTAAAAAAAAATATGTTAAAGGCAAACATTCTTTATCACTTAGGGTATGAAAAATAGATAGTAGTCGATTCTCAGACCTATTGAATATGCATATAAAATTTGGTAAAAATCAGTAAAGCCGTTTCGGAGGAGTAAGGTAACGTGTTACAAACATTGTGTCACGAGAATTTTATATATATGATAAATACATAGATAGGGACAACATCACATACATTTCTCTGATCCCAAAGTAATTAACTAAATCAATTTTGTTATGGTATCGGAAACAACGAAGGTGTAGTACCTTCGTTGTTTCTCAGACCCGATTCACTCAGACCCGAGAAAACATAGAAAAACTGGTTTTCTACACTGAGCAGTCCGGGAATCGAACCTAGGATTAGAGTTGGTGACACCATGAGAGCGGTTGTAATATGTACTTACGAACACTGAATTAGATGGTTACTTATGTATGTCTTTACTTAACCTATTTATTAAAATAAAATCTGAACATTCGGTATTTCCTTTCAGTTTTTCGACTTAATTTTTTTCAAACCAGTACTAAAATAAAGAAAAGAATAAATAAATAATAATAAATATCTTCACGCAATTCCCAATACAGGGGTAGACAGAGGTCAAGTCTAGACAATTAAGTCCCTTTGACCCACCTTCCACCGAAGATATTTTCGGGACAACGTGACAGGTGGTGAGCCCGTCGCCGCCTTCATGTCCAAGCCAACGATGAAATTCGTACATAAGTTTTTGAAAAACTCATTGGTACTGCCACCTGGGGATCGAACTCGGGTTTCTCGACTCGAAATTCCGACCACCAAACAATTCGGCTATCGTGACTTGAAAGAAAAGAAAATAGAAAAAATTTAAACCGTTTCGGCCATTCTCGAACTTTTGCGAGACTAATACATGATAACAAATTATACAAGTAAACCTAATCCAGGTGCCTTTTTTAATATCCTTATCTTGAATGAGACAGTTGCTTTTAATCTAAACCCTTTCGGTCGGTTACATAAATACGAAAAAAAATTATCACTTGTTAAACAGTAAACTGTAACATGCTTATATACTCTTATTTATATATACATAGATAGAGACAATATATTCGAGTATATATGGCTTGTGGTAACGGTATAAGAATATTGCATTAATTGAAGCGACAAAGGGAAACAGCCCAGAATATCGTAATGGCAACTGAAAGATGGCGCGATAGCCATCTCTAAAAAATAACACCAAAATAACCTGACCGAAGATGGACAGCAGCGCCTCAGGTGCGAGTGGTCTGTTATTGCGATTGCCAAGCTGCTTGCTCAGCGTGGCGATTATGGCAAATCCTCCCTATGGGGGAGGCCTATTTCCTGCAATGGATATGCTTAGAACGGCGACGGAATAGCGACTACTGTGTCAGCTACTGCAATTTCCTGCTTGCCAAGCGTGCAAATCCTTTCTCCTTATGACAGAGGCCAACTCTGCAATGAACTTTTACTGCTAACAAAGCCATTAGAAGGAGTTTTAAAGACTTATTCTAGAACAAAATTAAATCGCCGTCTACTTTCCATTCAGATTGCAGTATTCCACATTTTCAAAACATATTTTTAAATCAGTATGAATGGGTCACGGAACCGTAGCACATCCAATTATAAAATCGTTTCAAAAGCAATCATTTCGAAGACTACCGTTAAGCGAAGGCATGTATGAATTAGTAACGACACGCGCCGCTGGGCAGGAAAATATTAAGAGCGCGGGAAACGTGCTGTCACAGATAAACTGAGAGATTAATTAAAACTTGCACAGAATACAATAATGAGTTTTTTTTTGTTAAAAAAAAAAGTATTTTCTGGGAAATAAAGATGAAAAAGTTTGTCTTTATTTTATTTTATAAGGGACAATAAAAAGACACAACTTACGTTATAAACAGAAAATTCACAATTATCTACATTATTTTTAATTATAAAGTAATATATAAAGGGAATTATTACTTTTAATGTGTAGTGTTAGCTTAAAACTCTTTAAATATTAGTATTCTTACTAATATTGTCTTGATATTGGTTCCATCATTTGACATAAATGTCTTTGGATGGGATTATAAATATAATTAGTTTAGTAAATTGCTGACTTTGTTAAGATTAGTTTCCAAGGTTAAGTATAGGTTAAAAACAGCATACTTCCATACAAACATACATACATAACGGGTTGTTAAGCCCTCTTTCGCTTTCATGGGTTTGCTATCACCACCACCCTTCGCAAGAAAATTAGCGATTGTTGTACCAGAAACCTTGTACCTTTTACAATGCTGCCCTTTTAGTCAGCTAATTTTGGTCTGGTATTTCTTTAAATGTTTAAATAAAAAGTCACGATAGCCGAGTGGTTGGGTGGTCAGAACTTCGAGTCGAAAGACCCGAGTTCGATCCCCAAAACTTATGTACGATTTATATCATGGGTTTGGACATAAAGACGCCGATGAGCTCACCACCTGTCACTTTGTCCCAAAAATATCTTCGGAAGGTGGGTCGAAGGGACTTAATTGTCTAGACTAGACCTCTGTCTACCCATGTATTGGGAATTGCGTGAAGATTGTGATTTATATTTATTTTATTTATTTATTTTATATCGCCATTTATCGGTAACCAGGGGCTTTAGCCGTAGCCTCTCTTACGACAACAACGAGAAGGGAGGTCGTGGTGAATTCTGGCGCTGTTACCACACGGTAAACAAGCCTCATGCGTTTTCAATAGTTCATTGTCATGTCGTTTTATTTGAATATTTAATAACGTAAGTATATTGTACTTATATTTATATATAAGTATATTGTACTGTAACATCTTCACACATTGCACCCTACTTTGAATTGAAATAATTTGAATTTGAATTCGGACACTAAGATGGTGATAGGCTGCTGAACGCCGGCGCTAGGATTACATGCTATTGATAGCGATTACATGCTATTGATAGCGATTACATGCTATTGATAGCGATTACATGCTATTGATAGCGATTACATGCTATTGATAGCGATTACGTTATTGATAGCGATTACGCTATTGATAGCGATTACATGCTATTGATATGATTACATGCTATTGATATGATTACATGCTATTGATAGCGATTACATGCTATTGATAGCGATTACATGCTATTGATAGCGATTACATGCTATTGATAGCGATTACATGCTATTGATAGCGATTACATGCTATTGATAGCGATTACATGCTATTGATAGCGATTATACGTTATTGATAGCGATTACATGCTATTGATATGATTACATGCTATTGATAGCGATTACATGCTATTGATATGATTACATGCTATTGATAGCGATTACATGCTATTGATAGCGATTACATGCTACGATAGCGATTACATGCCATTGATAGCGATTACATGCTATTGATATCGATTACATGCTATTGATAGCGATTACATGCTATTGATAGCGATTACATGCTATTGATAGCGATTACATGCTATTGATAGCGATTACATGCTATTGATAGCGATTACATGCTATTGATAGCGATTACATGCTATTGATAGCGATTACATGCTATTGATAGCGATTACATGCTATTGATAGCGATTACATGCTATTGATAGCGATTACATGCTATTGATAGCGATTACATGCTATTGATAGCGATTACATGCTATTGATAGCGACTTGTAATCGGAAAAAAAATGCTTGCTAATAGCATTTTTATAGCTTCAATCTGCTGATTGTTGGGTTTCCTAATTCTCTAGTAATCTGAATATTCTGTAACTACTGATGAGATTACATTCATACATACTTAAGGGCCTGTAATTGTCCACTGTTGTACGTAGGTCTCTCCCGTGGGAGGTACTGCCATAATCGCCACGCCCGGCAAGCTGATTGGCGATTGATACCAGACATCTTAGGTGCTGCTGCCTATCACCAGTCTGCTTAATTTATATATAAATAAAAATATATCTTCACGCAATTACCAATACAGGGGTAGACAGAGGTCAAGTCTAGACAATTAAGTCCCTTCGACCCACCTTCCACTGAAGATATTTTCGGGACAACGTGACAGGTGGTGAGCCCGTCGTCGTCTTTATGTCCAAGCCAACGATGAAATTCGTACATAAGGTTTTGAAAAACTCATTAGTACTGCCACCTGACTGCTTAATTTGGTTTGTTATTTATCGGAGATAGTTATCGCGCCATCTGTCGGTAGCCGTTGATATTGTCAAGGCTTACAGTTAATCGCCTCTTATGAGACCCACAAGGATAGGGGGTAGCATATTCCTCAGCCAGTACCACCTCGGCAAACTAATGAGATTGCAACTTGTTATTTCAAAAGTGTAAGTTCTATTTCAACAAAAATATATTTTGTTGAAATAGAACTTCTATAAGTTTCATTTCATAACGACAAGAGATTGTTTTTGAAACGAATTTTCTGAGTATCAGAAAGATGTTTCCAGTATTTTTAGGTCATACGATGATACATTTTTAGTAATAATAAAATAAATGATAAGGACAGATTCAAACCTGTAGTCTTTTCATGTATCATATGTAATAAAAATTAGGTGAGCATAGCATACGTGCTAAAAATTTTAAGAAGTATAAATAATATGTCTATTACTATGCGGTATTGTAAGATGTAAAAATTTTACGAGTATAACTTCTGACTCAATGCCCATAACTTCCGATAGATATCACGTTACCACCAACCAAGTGATTTAACATTACAAATAATGCGAGTTGCATTTTTAAATTCAATGTCAAATTATAAATACCATAACGCCATTCCCATATATAGAGGTCTAGTCTAGACAATTAAGTCCCTTCGATCCATCTTCCACCAAAGATATTTTGGAACAACGTGAGAGGTGATGAGCCCGTCGCCTTCTTCAAGTCCAAGCCAATGATATGAATTATACATAGGTTTTGAAAACTCATTAGTACTGCCACCTGACTGCTTAATTTGGTTTGTTATTTATCGGAGATAGTTATCGCGCCATCTGTCGGTAGCCGTTGATATTGTCAAAGCTTACAGTTAATCGCCTCTTACGAGACCCACAAGGATAGGGGGTAGCATATTCCTCAGCCAGTACCACCTCGGCAAACTAATGAGATTGCAACTTGTTATTTGTATTTCAAAAGTGTAAGTTCTATTTCAACAAAAATATATTTTGTTGAAATAGAACTTCTATAAGTTTCATGTCATAACGACAAGAGATTGTTTTTGAAACGAATTTTCTGAGTATCAGAAAGATGTTTCCAGTATTTTTAGGTCATACGATGATACATTTTTAGTAATAATAAAATAAATGATAAGGACAGATTCAAACCTGTAGTCTTTTCATGTATCATATGTAATAAAAATTAGGTGAGCATAGCATACGTGCTAAAAATTTTAAGAAGTATAAATAATATGTCTATTACTATGCGGTATTGTAAGATGTAAAAATTTTACGAGTATAACTTCTGACTCAATGCCCATAACTTCCGATAGATATCACGTTACCACCAACCAAGTGATTTAACATTACAACTAATGCGAGTTGCATTTTTAAATTCAATGTCAAATTATAAATACCATAACGCCATTCCCATATATAGAGGTAGACAGAGGTCAAGTCTAGACAATTATGTCGTTTCGAACCAACTTCCACAGAAGATATTTTTGGGCAACGTGACAGGTGGTGAGCTCCGTCGCCATCTCAACGTCCAAGCCAACAATATTGTTATAATTCTTCCGAATAATTCTCCTTCGCTTCACACCCAAGTTTATTGGTCAAGCTAAGAAACATTTAGGGATCGAAATCGGGTCTCTCGACTCGAATTCCGATCACCAAACCACTAGTCTATCGTTACTATATATTATCGCATATTATAGTAATAAAATAATGATATAATTAATATATACATAGAGACAACATCACATACATTGCTGTGATCCCAAAGTAAGTAGCTTAAGCACTTGTATTATGGAATCAGGAACAGCTAAGGTAGCGCAAACACCTAGACCTGAGAAAATGTAGAAAATTGTTTTCACATTAACCCAACCGAGAATCGAACCTGGAATCTTAAAGCTAAATAATACGTATATTTATTTTTGATTGAAGTCATTACTATGAAAATTATACGTATAGGTAAACCATTATAGAGACGGGGTTGGAGTGATAATTGCTTTTCCGAGTGTAAAGGTGAATATTTCCTCTGCAATAAGTGGAAGCGAACGTCAGACAAATGCGATTAATAGTAGAAGAGATGGGTTCCGTCGAAGCCAGAAACGATTTTTATTCGATATTAATTCCTTCGCTCGATTTGTAAAATCTTTAGCGTAGTTTGTGGCAGACGTGTCATTTGATATGTCTTTCTTTATTTATCAAACTCGATAATTTTCTCTTAGGTTGTACTTAACTAATAAGAGGAGTGGACTGGATTCCACTATGTGGTGGATTCCAATCTCAGATAACGTCGATACGTATATTTCTGATACATAAAATTCACGTGTCGCGATGTTTGTTACCAAACTCATACGAAAGGGCCCGCACGATTTTCATTTTGTGTGTGTATCGGTTAGGTCTGAGAATCGGTCAACATCTATTTTTCATACCCCTAAATGTTAAGATACAGCATTTAAAAGTACATTCAACTCTAAATTTTCACCCTTCCATTACCAACCCTTATTTTTGTAATATTGCGGGGTAAGCCGGTCTCTTACTATAATTCTCAAGCAGTGTATTTGTAATATATTATAGCTATTTCCTATTACGTGGATTCCTATATTTTCGCAAATTCCTCATTAATATTTTGCAGTTGTAATTCACGCCATTCCCAGTACAGGAGTAAACGGAGGTCTAGACATTATGTCGTTTCGAACCAACTTCCACAGAAGATATTTTTGGGCAACGTGACAGGTGATGAGCCCGTCGCCTTCTTCAAGTCCAAGCCAATGATATGAATTATACATAGGTTTTTGAAAAAACCTATTGGTACGAGCCTGTCACCTAGGGATCGAAATCGGGTCTCTCGACTCGAATTCCGATCACCAAACCACTAGTCAATCGTTACTATATATTATCGCATATTATAGTAATAAAATAATGATATAATTAATATATACATAGGGACAACATCACATACATTGCTGTGATCCCAAAGTAAGTAGCTTAAGCACTTGTATTATGGAATCAGGAACAGCTAAGGTAGCGCAAACACCTAGACCTGAGAAAATGTAGAAAAATTGTTTTCTACATTAACCCAACCGAGAATCGAACCTGGGATCTTAAAGCTAAATAATACGTATATTTATTTTTGATTGAAGTCATTACTATGAAAATTATACGTATAGGTAAACCATTATAGAGACGGGGTTGGAGTGATAATTGCTTTTCCGAGTATAAAGGTGAATATTTCCTCTGCAATAAGTGGAAGCGAACGTCAGACAAATGCGATTAATAGTGGAAGAGATGGGTTCCGTCGAAGCCAGAAACGATTTTTATTCGATATTAATTCCTTCGCTCGATTTGTAAAATCTTTAGCGTAGTTTGTGGCAGACGTGTCATTTGATATGTCTTTCTTTATTTATCAAACTCGATAATTTTCTCTTAGGTTGTACTTAACTAATAAGAGGAGTGGACTGGATTCCACTATGTGGTGGATTCCAATCTCAGATAACGTCGATACGTATATTTCTGATACATAAAATTCACGTGTCGCGATGTTTGTTACCAAACTCATACGAAAGGGCCCGCACGATTTTCATTTTGTGTGTGTATCGGTTAGGTCTGAGAATCGGTCAACATCTATTTTTCATACCCCTAAATGTTAAGATACAGCATTTAAAAGTACATTCAACTCTAAATTTTCACCCTTCCATTACCAACCCTTATTTTTGTAATATTGCGGGGTAAGCCGGTCTCTTACTATAATTCTCAAGCAGTGTATTTGTAATATATTATAGCTATTTCCTATTACGTGGATTCCTATATTTTCGCAAATTCCTCATTAATATTTTGCAGTTGTAATTCACGCCATTCCCAGTACAGGAGTAAACGGAGGTCTAGACATTATGTCGTTTCGAACCAACTTCCACAGAAGATATTTTTTGGGCAACGTGACAGGTGGTGAGCTCCGTCGCCATCTCAACGTCCAAGCCCACAATATTGTTATAATTCTCTCCGAATAATTCTCCTTCGCTTCACACCCAAGTTTATTGGTCAAGTAAGAAACACGAGGGGAAAATTAAAGACAACAGTTGTTATCAGTATCAAGAAAGTTGTTATCAAAACTGAAGCTAAAATCAAATAAAAGTCACTTCTTTCACCAAAGTTTTTCAATACAGTCCGGCGAGTTTCCAATTATTTACTCTTACCTTGTTACTAAACTTATTTAGGTGTAAATATTGGTACATAACAAATATATAAAAAATACTACGATCGAGGAACAAATTCTTAGACGATATCAACTTTGTGCTATCCAGTCATAACTTTCCCTATTTGGCGTCAAGTACCAACTTTCCTTAGAATTTATTTCGACAGCCCTAGTTTTAGTTACAAAATTTCAATATTTATTACTTGACAATGGTTAAAAAGTAGAGTCTGAGTTGAGGGAAATCTTGAAATCTATTTCATACCAGAAAAATTCCACAAGGGTCTCTTTTCAGACCGTTGTTATAAATAATTTACGCTGCTGCAATTAATTTATGTATCGGACGTCAAAATAAAATTCAAATTTTCCATAGATAAAAGGAATGAAAACACCGAAACACACAGTCATTTTATTCATTACAAATATTAATGTAAAAAATGTTCAGCCGCAACTAGACACTTCACAATTATGTTGCCATTGTTGTGACTTTAACCAGATGTTTATTTACTGAACTATCTATTACATTGCATGGTGTCGCCAGCTCTGAGGTTCCGGGTTCAATTCACGATCGGGTCAGGATAGGACACACCTTTTCTACATTTTTCCGGGTCTGGGCGTCTGTGACTATTCTATGTGTGCTATTCTATTCACAAGTGCTTTATCAATTTATTTAATAATCAGAGCAATGTATGTGAAGTTGTCCCTATGTATATATGTACTTAACTTCACATAAAATTTATTTTAAATCAAATCCAAATAACATATGTAAATTATACATTAATCATCAAAAGTCACGATAGCCGAGTCGTGGGTGGTCGGAATTTCGAGTCAAGAGACCCGAGTTCGATCCCCAGGTGGCGGGCTCGTACCAATGGTTTTTTCCAAAACTTATATAAGAATTATATCGTTGGATTGGACATAAAGACGGGGGCTCACCACCTGTCACGTTATGCCGGAAATATCTTCAGTGGAAGGTGGGTCGAAGGGAGTTAATTGTCTAGACAAGACCTCTGTCGACCACTGTATTGGGAATCGCGTTAAGATATTTTCATTTTTTTTTACATACCGATCATACATTACAGCCAGGATCGATTCAAACGAAATGGATCAAAAATCGTCATTGCTAGGGATATACACATTTTAATAATATTATTATATTTGGTGGATTTGCACTTCGCTCTTCAATTCCAACGATCAGCTGTAATCTGGCACATATATTATTATATATATACTAACTATAATTAACTTATAATTAAATTATTACCTAGGGACAAACGTAAGCTCACCCGCATCGATAAGGTTTAGTCTAATTCTAGAATCTGTTCATAGTCAGATCATGCTCTAAGTTATCTATTAATCTAGATTTTAGGTCTTGATAATTATAATGTATGAATTACGCGACGATAACAAAATTATAATATGGAGCATACATGACTACTTAAACTTTAAACATATTTCAAATATATAAAAATACTACGATCGAGGAACAAATTCTTAGACGATATCAACTTTGTGCTATCCAGTCATAACTTTCCTATTTGGCGTCAAGTACCAACTTTCCTTAGAATTTATTTCGACAGCCCTAGTTTTAGTTACAAAATTTCAATATTTATTACTTGACAATGGTTAAAAAGTAGAGTCTGAGTTGAGGGAAATCTTGAAATCTATTTCATACCAGAAAAATTCCACAAGGGTCTCTTTTCAGACCGTTGTTATAAATAATTTACGCTGCTGCAATTAATTTATGTATCGGACGTCAAAATAAAATTCAAATTTTCCATAGATAAAAGGAATGAAAACACCGAAACACACAGTCATTTTATTCATTACAAATATTAATGTAAAAATGTTCAGCCGCAACTAGACACTTCACAATTATGTTGCCATTGTTGTGACTTTAACCAGATGTTTATTTACTGAACTATCTATTACATTGCATGGTGTCGCCAGCTCTGAGGTTCCGGGTTCAATTCACGATCGGGTCAGGATAGGACACACCTTTTCTACATTTTTCCGGGTCTGGGCGTCTGTGACTATTCTATGTGTGCTATTCTATTCACAAGTGCTTTATCAATTTATTTAATAATCAGAGCAATGTATGTGAAGTTGTCCCTATGTATATATGTACTTAACTTCACATAAAATTTATTTTAAATCAAATCCAAATAACATATGTAAATTATACATTAATCATCAAAAGTCACGATAGCCGAGTCGTGGGTGGTCGGAATTTCGAGTCAAGAGACCCGAGTTCGATCCCCAGGTGGCGGGCTCGTACCAATGGTTTTTTCCAAAACTTATATAAGAATTATATCGTTGGATTGGACATAAAGACGGGGGCTCACCACCTGTCACGTTATGCCGGAAATATCTTCAGTGGAAGGTGGGTCGAAGGGAGTTAATTGTCTAGACAAGACCTCTGTCGACCACTGTATTGGGAATCGCGTTAAGATATTTTCATTTTTTTACATACCGATCATACATTACAGCCAGGATCGATTCAAACGAAATGGATCAAAAATCGTCATTGCTAGGGATATACACATTTTAATAATATTATTATATTTGGTGGATTTGCACTTCGCTCTTCAATTCCAACGATCAGCTGTAATCTGGCACATATATTATTATATATATACTAACTATAATTAACTTATAATTAAATTATTACCTAGGGACAAACGTAAGCTCACCCGCATCGATAAGGTTTAGTCTAATTCTAGAATCTGTTCATAGTCAGATCATGCTCTAAGTTATCTATTAATCTAGATTTTAGGTCTTGATAATTATAATGTATGAATTACGCGACGATAACAAAATTATAATATGGAGCATACATGACTACTTAAACTTTAAACATATTTCAAATATATAAAATGGTTATGGAAATACCTTCGCTGTATATTTTAACTAGCAATAAAACTAAGTTAGCTACCAAAAGCTTACATTATAAAACATGTTCTTTCAGATGCATTCAAATATTTTACTCTATTGCTAAATAATAGAAGTCATGCAGCACTGCGATTGGCGATAGTATTGTCTTACACTTCGAAATTAAGTTACATGGTTACATGGATGCCCGTCGCCTGATGAGAATTAGGTGTCAATCTAAAACATTATTTATGTAATTTAAGTCACGGTTGCCGAGTAGTTGGGTGATCGGAGTTCGAGTCAAGAGACCCGAGTTTAATCCCCATGGTTGAAAAACGTTTTTGAAAAAACCCAATGATAAAACATTGGATTTTTTATGTTAAGATCATCAATAATTTAATCATAGTTTCTTTGTAGCATCAAAATTATGTTAATATTTACAATACTTATTAACTAAAACTACCATAATCAAAATGTCAAGAAATCAATTATTATTTCAATCAATTGTTTAAATCAAAAATTATTTCAGGTCAAGATTTTCATTGGAATGTTTACGGAAAAATAACGGGGAATAATTTTGTTTTATAGTAATTAGTATCGTCGAAATTAGATGTTTCCCTGAAAAATAACGACATTTAAGTTTTATATCGTTTAGTAATTAGGCAGTGTCACTACTCGTACCAACTGGTCTATTGGCTGTCGACCCGACAGCTTTCGAAGCTAAGGGTTTTGGGTTCGAGTCCCGCTAAGAGCAAATATTTGTGTGATGAAAATGAAGTTTTCTCTCTATATTACATCTTACATTAAATACTTATATATGTATATACGTAGATAAATAATAATAATAAGAAAATATCTTCAAGCAATTCCCAATACAAGGGTAGACAAAGGTCTGTTCAAGACAATTAAGTCCCTTCGACCCACCTTTCATCGAAGACTATTTTTGGGACTAGGTGACCGGTCTGTCGTTGTCCTTATGTCCAAGCCAACGATATAAATCGAACGTTTAGTTTCCATCTTACTATATTACATCTTACATTAAATACTTATATATGTATATACGTAGATAAATAATAATAATAAGAAAATATCTTCAAGCAATTCCCAATACAAGGGTAGACAAAGGTCTGTTCAAGACAATTAAATCCTTTCGACCCACCTTTCATCGAAGACTATTTTTGGGACTAGGTGACCGGTCTGTCGTTGTCCTTATGTCCAAGCCAACGATATAAATCGAACGTTTAGTTTCCATCTTACTATATTACATCTTACATTAAATACTTATATATGTATATACGTAGATAAATAATAATAATAAGAAAATATCTTCAAGCAATTCCCAATACAGGGGTAGACAGAGGTCAAGTCTAGACAATTAAATCCTTTCGACCCACCTTTCATCGAAGACTATTTTTGGGACTAGGTGACCGGTCTGTCGTTGTCCTTATGTCCAAGCCAACGATATAAATCGAACGTTTAGTTTCCATCTTACTATATTACATCTTACATTAAATACTTATATATGTATATACGTAGATAAATAATAATAATAAGAAAATATCTTCAAGCA
Organism: Sericinus montela; assembly: GCA_029286605.1. Classification (NCBI taxonomy): domain Eukaryota; kingdom Metazoa; phylum Arthropoda; class Insecta; order Lepidoptera; family Papilionidae; genus Sericinus; species Sericinus montela. The sequence goes on along the minus strand of JAGSMR010000074.1, from coordinate 246,950 downwards.
ATTCCCAATACAGGGGTAGACAGAGGTCAAGTCAAGACAATTAAGTCCCTTCGACCCACCTTTCATCGAAGACTATTTTTGGGACTAGGTGACCGGTCTGTCGTTGTCCTTATGTCCAAGCCAACGATATAAATCGAACGTTTAGTTTCCATCTTACTATATTACATCTTACATTAAATACTTATATATGTATATACGTAGATAAATAATAATAATAAGAAAATATCTTCAAGCAATTCCCAATACAAGGGTAGACAAAGGTCTGTTCAAGACAATTAAGTCCCTTCGACCCACCTTTCATCGAAGACTATTTTTGGGACTAGGTGACCGGTCTGTCGTTGTCCTTATGTCCAAGCCAACGATATAAATCGAACGTTTAGTTTCCATCTTACTATATTACATCTTACATTAAATACTTATATATGTATATACGTAGATAAATAATAATAATAAGAAAATATCTTCAAGCAATTCCCAATACAAGGGTAGACAAAGGTCTGTTCAAGACAATTAAGTCCCTTCGACCCACCTTTCATCGAAGACTATTTTTGGGACTAGGTGACCGGTCTGTCGTTGTCCTTATGTCCAAGCCAACGATATAAATCGAACGTTTAGTTTCCATCTTACTATATTACATCTTACATTAAATACTTATATATGTATATACGTAGATAAATAATAATAATAAGAAAATATCTTCAAGCAATTCCCAATACAAGGGTAGACAAAGGTCTGTTCAAGACAATTAAGTCCCTTCGACCCACCTTTCATCGAAGACTATTTTTGGGACTAGGTGACTGGTCTGTCGTTGTCCTTATGTCCAAGCCAACGATATAAATCGAACGTTTAGTTTCCATCTTACTATATTACATCTTACATTAAATACTTATATATGTATATACGTAGATAAATAATAATAATAAGAAAATATCTTCAAGCAATTCCCAATACAAGGGTAGACAAAGGTCTGTTCAAGACAATTAAGTCCCTTCGACCCACCTTTCATCGAAGACTATTTTTGGGACTAGGTGACCGGTCTGTCGTTGTCCTTATGTCCAAGCCAACGATATAAATCGAACGTTTAGTTTCCATCTTACTATATTACATCTTACATTAAATACTTATATATGTATATACGTAGATAAATAATAATAATAAGAAAATATCTTCAAGCAATTCCCAATACAAGGGTAGACAAAGGTCTGTTCAAGACAATTAAGTCCCTTCGACCCACCTTTCATCGAAGACTATTTTTGGGACTAGGTGACCGGTCTGTCGTTGTCCTTATGTCCAAGCCAACGATATAAATCGAACGTTTAGTTTCCATCTTACTATATTACATCTTACATTAAATACTTATATATGTATATACGTAGATAAATAATAATAATAAGAAAATATCTTCAAGCAATTCCCAATACAAGGGTAGACAAAGGTCTGTTCAAGACAATTAAGTCCCTTCGACCCACCTTTCATCGAAGACTATTTTTGGGACTAGGTGACCGGTCTGTCGTTGTCCTTATGTCCAAGCCAACGATATAAATCGAACGTTTAGTTTCCATCTTACTATATTACATCTTACATTAAATACTTATATATGTATATACGTAGATAAATAATAATAATAAGAAAATATCTTCAAGCAATTCCCAATACAAGGGTAGACAAAGGTCTGTTCAAGACAATTAAGTCCCTTCGACCCACCTTTCATCGAAGACTATTTTTGGGACTAGGTGACCGGTCTGTCGTTGTCCTTATGTCCAAGCCAACGATATAAATCGAACGTTTAGTTTCCATCTTACTATATTACATCTTACATTAAATACTTATATATGTATATACGTAGATAAATAATAATAATAAGAAAATATCTTCAAGCAATTCCCAATACAAGGGTAGACAAAGGTCTGTTCAAGACAATTAAGTCCCTTCGACCCACCTTTCATCGAAGACTATTTTTGGGACTAGGTGACCGGTCTGTCGTTGTCCTTATGTCCAAGCCAACGATATAAATCGAACGTTTAGTTTCCATCTTACTATATTACATCTTACATTAAATACTTATATATGTATATACGTAGATAAATAATAATAATAAGAAAATATCTTCAAGCAATTCCCAATACAAGGGTAGACAAAGGTCTGTTCAAGACAATTAAGTCCCTTCGACCCACCTTTCATCGAAGACTATTTTTGGGACTAGGTGACCGGTCTGTCGTTGTCCTTATGTCCAAGCCAACGATATAAATCGAACGTTTAGTTTCCATCTTACTATATTACATCTTACATTAAATACTTATATATGTATATACGTAGATAAATAATAATAATAAGAAAATATCTTCAAGCAATTCCCAATACAAGGGTAGACAAAGGTCTGTTCAAGACAATTAAATCCTTTCGACCCACCTTTCATCGAAGACTATTTTTGGGACTAGGTGACCGGTCTGTCGTTGTCCTTATGTCCAAGCCAACGATATAAATCGAACGTTTAGTTTCCATCTTACTATATTACATCTTACATTAAATACTTATATATGTATATACGTAGATAAATAATAATAATAAGAAAATATCTTCAAGCAATTCCCAATACAAGGGTAGACAAAGGTCTGTTCAAGACAATTAAGTCCCTTCGACCCACCTTCCACCAAAACCACCCGAACATCTACCAACCACCCAACCACTCGGCTGTCGTGACATACATACGGAGATAAATATTCATTTATAAATATCTATGACTCGAGTACAAACATTCATATTAATCACACAAATGTTTGTCCCATGAGGGACTCGAACCCCTAAACCCTTAGCTTCGAAGAGTCATTACCAACTGGGCTATCGGTCTACATTCGTTGGGCTGGGGTAACGTCCTACATTCGTTGTCGTGCATCCATATAATTTTTAAAAAATACTAACTTTATGTAAAAGCTTCAAGACACTGCACTTTGTTCTTAACTTCTCAAGTGTTGTACAAACTACTAGAGCCTCTCCGGTAGCGATCCGCAGTTATATAAAATGGAATCTAAAGTGTCCACTTTTAAGGTTTTATTTGCATTGACCCGGATTTTCGTTGCCCTACAATCGAAATGAGAGAGATTTCGTGGAGCTACAAATTTTTCGAAATGGGTCGCCGCGACTTTTTTAGGGCTGCGCACGTAAAACTACAACCAGGTCAAGTGACGGTAAGTTGGGAAGCGATAATTAATTTATTTTCAACCGTTGGCTTTTTATTTTCGTTAATTCATGAGCGATTTATTCATTTATGATTTATTATAAACAACTCTCTAGATAGCTTAGAGAATCTTGTTGGTGACTTATGAACGGCTATAGAAAATTAAAGATTTCAAAAAATATACCGATTCTGGGGCTAACAGAAGTCTAAACTGTTAAAAGCCTATACCCGAGATTTATTTATTGATTAAAGTTACTACCGTGTGGTGATACTACTATTTACCACCACTTTACTTCCTGTGAGGCCCGTATACGGCGACTAAAGGGAAATCTTTGAATGGCTGCTACAGATGTTGGGAAACCAGTACCGACAAATACCACACCCAAATTTAAAAATACCGGCGACGGGTAGCTGTTTCTAAGGTGTGAGGTATATGGTACTGCAGTCGCCAATCCGTTTGCTGTGTGCGAAAATAATAGCAAGTGCTTTTTAAGGCAGACAGACATCATATCCAGCAATGAACTTTAACAGGAAGTACATTAAATAAGTATTCCTGTTAACCACTCAAACCACGCTTCAGTGCTCGTATAGAAAATTTAAATGTTTCTCTGAGAAAGTAGAAACTCTTGCCATTATATTGTACGTTGGCATGCCTATAAGACTAGGCTTTGAAAACGTGGCTGACCATAACATACTATAGGATAAAATCGAGCAATTGCTTTTATTGCCTTGCTTGACCTTGATAAACACAAGTATATTTATTAATTCTTTTGCATTTGTATTTCTAGCGAGCGATGGAGCAGGAGCCCCCATTCTCTGCCCAATCCTTTCTTCCCCGTTCTTCGTTTCCCATTTCCTACATTAAAAAAGGGACAACGCATGCAGCGCTGTCAATGTCCAGAGGCGTCAATGCTCTCTTACCGATGGATCCTGTAACTCTTTGTCCATTAGTTCTATACAGACTATTCTTCACTATCAGAGGATAGTTTTGTCAATTCTCTAATTGAAAGACTTTAAAAATGTGAGGGCATCATTAAATTCTTAATTAGTTTGGATTATAATAGCATATCCATAATTGTCAATTTTTTTTAAACTTATGCACAACTTGTACTAATGACTATGACGGACGGCGACAGGCTCACCACCAGTCATGTTGTCCCAAATAGTCTAGAAAGGTGGGTCAAAGGACTTAATTGTCAAGACCTCTGTCTACCTCAGTATAGGGCATATGATACATTTTCTTATAAGTAGGTAGTTGCGCCTTACTCACAAGTAGAAACAGAGATAACCCTTTAAAAGGATGAATTTATATGTTATATGAATACTGTGATATACAATCCAATTTTATACCATGAGACAGATACGCCAAAGTCTGATTTAATAAAAGTTTGCACGAGATCTGTTAGAACGGATGTCGATGAAATTGAGAAAGCGGAATCATCGAACAACCACTCGGATAAGGGCCCGGAATTGTTCCACATTTATTTCGATTTTACGACTTTCTTTACTGTTACATCGGTTTTCTTATTTTTATCTAGTAGATAAAACGGAGAGCACTGTCGTTGATCTGGATCGCTTCAACGGGGTTAGCTAACAGACTTAGCTCTGCAGCATTTAAAGTAAGGAAAATAAGATGCCTTACTGATGAAAACACAACTAGAATTGTATATTTTAGTTATTTCCATAGCACAATGTCATATGTCATATTTTGGGGTATAGTTATAAAGAGGGCCATAAGATCTATTTGCAATTTAAGTTCCAAAATCTCTCTCGGATAATAATTTAAAGAAATAAATATTTTAACATTGGCCTCTCAATATATTTATGAAAATGTATTGTATGTACATAAAAACTTTAATACCTTAAAAAGAATAGTGACAAACACAATGTTAATACAAGGAACAAACACAAGCTCATAACGCCAGTTACTAGACTCCAAAGAGTAAGTAACTCATTCAAGAGGTGGTGTGTACGCTTCTACAACATCCATCAAAAGTGCAAAGTTTGCTTCTTAATAGGTTTAAAGCATTTCAAAGAAAAACTGTACAAAAAAGGTTGTTACAATATAAATGCATATATTAATGACAGTAACCCCTGGGAATGATATGATCGTTCCCATGCTATTTGTTATTAAATTATTGTTAATTATTTTGTAACAAAATTATTTTTTTAAAACAGCCAATAAAGAGGATACCTACGAAGTTTCTTTCGCCGTTTCTTCTCCGTCAGAGACACCTCAATACGAAACGATGGTAGTTTAAAAATTACGATCGATGGATGTAATGTATGTTACTTATATCGATAAATAAATCATTTGATTTGAAGTTTTCACGCCATTTACAATATGGGGGTAAAGAGGTCTAGACAATTAAATCCTTTCGACCCACCTTTCATCGAAGACTATTTTTGGGACTAGGTGACCGGTCTGTCGTTGTCCTTATGTCCAAGCCAACGATATAAATCGAACGTTTAGTTTCCATCTTACTATATTACATCTTACATTAAATACTTATATATGTATATACGTAGATAAATAATAATAATAAGAAAATATCTTCAAGCAATTCTACTACAAGGTAGACAAAGGTCTGTTCAAGACACAATTAAGTCCCTTCGACCCACCTTTCATCGAAGACTATTTTGGGACTAGGTGACCGGTCTGTCGTTGTCCTTATGTCCAAGCCAACGGTATAATTCGTACATAAGTTTTTGAAAATCCCATTGGTTCGAGCGTGCCACCTGGCGTTCGAACTCGGGTCTATCGTGACTTCTTTGAAAAAAAAAGTCTTAAAATAATAATTATTAGAACAAGCAAGCTACCATACTTTATACAGATGAAATTTTATAAAACAGTTAAGTAAATTTATGCGGAACCGAAACGAATTCACCTGAAGCAACTCTTGGCGGCGTACATTTTAAATTCGGCTTTGTTCAGGAGACGCGTTAGTGGGTCGCGTAGGAAATGTAAATTCGCTTAATATCCCTCCGAGTTCGGAGGTGGCTCGTGAATTTTAGTGGCAAGTGAAAAGTAACCTACGTTTCTTGCCTTTAGTCTCGGCCAAACCAATACTGAATATTTTTTGTAGAAATATAATGGAATGAATTTCTATGTACTGTCACGTACGTCGAGAGGTTGGGTGATCGGGATTCGAGTCAATAGAACCGAGTTCGATCCTCAGGTTGCAGGTTTATATCGTTAGCTTGGACATAAAGATGGCGACAGGCTCACCATCTGTCAACTTGTCTCAGAAAATGTCTTGGGTGGAAGGTGGGTCGAAAGGGCTTAATTGGCTAGACCTCAGTCTAACCCTGTATTGATAATGGCGTCAAGATATAATAATTTATTTAAATACTTACATAGGAACAGTATCGCAAACATTGCTCTGATCTCAATGTAAGTATTACTTACATGTGTTACGTAACCGGAAACGATCAAAGTACCACAAAGACCCAGACTCGAACTATTTACCTAGTAGAAAAAAGGTTTTTTATATTGACCATTCCGGGAATCGAACCAGCGACCATCTGGCCGACGATAATATGAGAACCAGTACGTACTTCATCTATCCACAGCGGACCAATATGTGCAAAAACATATTTTTAAATAATTATAGCTTGAATATTTAATGTTCTAAGTATAACTTTCTTATAATTATAATATTTCTTTCAACGCGGAAATGTCGCTAGCATTCTTGGAGTTAACCACTACAAGTAGTGATGTACGATTATTTTAGTTTTATTTAATTAATTTAATTTAATTTAAAGTCACGATAGCCGAGTGGTTGGTGATCGGAATTTCGAGTCGATAGACCTGATTTCGATCCTCAGGTGGCAGGCTCGTACCAATGGGTTTTTCAAAAAAAACTTATGTACGAATTATATCGTTGGCTGTCACGTTGTCATCTTCGGTGGAAGGTGGGTCGAAGGGACTTAATTGTCTAGACTAGACCTCTGTCTGCCCCAGTTTTATTTAGCTTACTTAATACAAGTCACGATAGCCGAGTGGTTGGTGATCGGGATTCGAGTCAATAGAACTGAGTTCGATCCTCAGGTGGCAGGCTCGTACCAATGGGTTTTTCAAAAACTTATGTACGAATTATATCGTTAGTTGACATAAAGATGGCGACAGGCTCACCATCTGTCAACTTGTCTCAGAAAATATCTTCGGTGGAAGGTGGGTCGAAAGGGCTTAATTGGCTAGACCTCAGTCTAACCCTGTATTGATAATGGCGTCAAGATATAATAATTTATTTAAATACTTACATAGGAACAGTATCGCAAACATTGCTCTGATCTCAATGTAAGTATTACTTACATGTGTTACGTAACCGGAAACGATCAAAGTACCACAAAGACCCAGACTCGAACTATTTACCTAGTAGAAAAAGGTTTTTATATTGACCATTCCGGGAATCGAACCAGCGACCATCTGGCCGACGATAATATGAGAACCAGTACGTACTTCATCTATCCACAGCGGACCAATATGTGCAAAAACATATTTTTAAATAATTATAGCTTGAATATTTAATGTTCTAAGTATAACTTTCTTATAATTATAATATTTCTTTCAACGCGGAAATGTCGCTAGCATTCTTGGAGTTAACCACTACAAGTAGTGATAGCCGAGTGGTTGGTGATCGGAATTTCGAGTCGATAGACCTGATTTCGATCCTCAGGTGGCAGGCTCGTACCAATGGGTTTTTCAAAAAAAACTTATGTACGAATTATATCGTTGGCTGTCACGTTGTCATCTTCGGTGGAAGGTGGGTCGAAGGGACTTAATTGTCTAGACTAGACCTCTGTCTACCCCTGTATTGGGAATTGAGTGAAGATATTTATTTATTATTATTATTCTTATATTATTTAATAATTGTTTTATATATAAACATAATTTTGAATCTTAAATAAAGTATTGAAAAAATAAATAAAACTTTAAAAAATTATGTACACAATTTGACATTATTTTCTTGAGTATGTAAAGTGTCATTTTGTCAAGCAATGGAAACGAAACTATCAATTTAGTTCTGCCTTACAAATTAGTTATGCCTACATTTTTTCAATTAGTACTAAAATATTGTTAAATGTAAAGAAATTAGTATTTACAAATTCCTATGTATCTTCACGTAATTTCTAACTGTTCAAGCCAACGGTAATAGACTTACATCGCAAAATATTCATATAAATATCCATAAGTCAAGTACTATCATGTTATTTAAATATTTAATTATATATATATATAAATAATATGAATGTATAATATAAATATATTCATATTGATTAATATTCAACACACCCGGTGGAAACATCTGTGTGGTCATGACAAACGGACGTCTATATTTCAAATGATAACAGTTCTAGTAAAAAGATGTTTTTGATTAATTTGGCACTGAAACTTTATATTATACATTCATATTATTTATATATATAATTAAATATTTAAATAATATGATAGTACTTGACTTATGGATGTTTATATGAATATATTCATATTGATTATACAAATGCGGAATTCGAACCCCTTGATAAGAGTCACGCCAACTAGGCTATCGGCTCGTCACAGTTATAATGAAAAAAAAAAGTATTTTATTAAAGCAAGTAATGCTTTAACACTGAAACGTCTTTATATTTTACATAAGTACATAAGTAAAATATAAAGATAAAGAGGTTTCAGTGCCAAATTAATCAAAAACATATTTTTACTAGAACTTTTATCATTTGAAATATAGACGTCCGTTTGTCATGACCACACAGATGTTTCCACGGGGTGTGTTGAATACAAAATGAATAGAGAATATGCTTAAATAAAATTATAGTACGATGTACACGTAATACCTCCTTTTTGTTTTATTATTGCAAATTCGAACATCTTAGCTTACTTAATACAAGTCACGATAGCCGAGTGGTTGGGTGGTCGGAATTTCGAGTCAAGATACCCGAGTTCGATCCCCAGGTGGCAGGCTCGTACCAATGGGTTTTGCAAAAACCTATGTACTAATAATATCGTTGGCTTGGACATAAAGACGGCGACGGGCTCACCACCTGTCACGTTGTCCCGAAAATATCTTCGGTGGAAGGTGGGTCAAAGGGACTTAATTGTCTAGACTAGACCTCTGTCTGCCCCAGTTTTATTTAGCTTACTTAATAATTTCCAAGCTTGGCAGACGGATTGGCGATCGCATTACCAGACAATTTGCGCATTAGACGCTGCTGCCCGTCATCTCGTCTGATATTGTTTGAGCTGGTTATATCGCCATCTATCGGTAGCCAATTGCATTTTCAAGGCTATATCTTAGTCCCCTCATCATGCAGAAATGCAGAATGCAGACGCGCAGAAATGAAATGACATATTCTATTGCCGTCACCACATGTTTTCTCGTAAGATTATTTCGCAATGTTCTGCAAATTTTGTCATGTTAAACTAATCTTTTTCGCAGGACAGCTAGAGTCTAATATAATGCCGTCATAACACATCACACATGGAAGAGAGTTCACTACTAACTCACTCATTCACTCACTCACTCATCCCTGAACCACATTCCACTAAATCTTCTACTGAAATGTAAATTTGTGTTAGAATCCAATGATAATATTGTTTTTCTTACTCACTGAGATTGTCTTTTATTTTTCGCGGTATTTTAAGAGAATAGATGGGGTATCTTGAAATGAAGAGAAAGTATCAAATTACTTTAAGCTCAGTCATTTTTATTCCGACAAATTGCTTGGAAAACGTTCATTTCTCATTTACTTTATACTTTCAAAACAAGATAGCCGAGTGGTTGGGTGATCGGAATTTGAGTTGTCAGGTAGGCTCGTACGAATGAGTTTTTACAAACCTATGTACGATTTATACCGTTGGCTTGGATATAAAAGGCGGTGACAAGCTCACCACCCGGCATATTATCCCAAATGTCTTGTAGTAGACTTTTGGCTATTGGATAATGTACGATTACACTATAATAAAATAATATTTTAATGTTGGAGTTAATCGCTGAATGTTTTTAATAGCAATCTACATTATCTCTACTATAGACAACGAAATAATAATTCTTGTATTTTATAAATATTACTACTGGCAAACTACAAGCACAGTAAGAAGCGCTTTTTAGAATATTTAATTTAAATAAATAAGAAATAAGCAAAAAAAGCTCTATTGTTTACTTTTGCGTGTTCTTTTTGATAGGGGTTAATTTTTTAAATATTAATATTTTCGAAATATTACGATTAAGGAGTCAAAGTTATCAAGGAGTCGCAATCTTCAGACAGAGAGCGATTGAGAAGAAGAGTATGTAAGAAAGAGTGTTCATGTATTAGTGCTTAAGTTGCCTTTTTGTGATTAAGCATTTTATGTGATGTCTAATTCTTGCTTCGTTATTGTAAGCAGCGTTTGATAGAATTAATTTATAACATAGAATTATTATTTTTGATTTATATTTCATACTAAATAAAATAAAGTCTCAACTTTTTATAAAAGAGAGCTAATAAGAGAGAGCTTTAAATGCGATTGCATTTAAAGCGTACATTCGTGTCGTTTAAAAGGAAAATATTCGTCAAGTGTTTTGTAATCTACCAATTCCATACATCGATTCGACGCGATAATCGTTTAATTAGACAATTGATGCAGTCGCTTTAGTTTGTCTATGTTCACGCTGGCTCCCTTTTTAACTTACTTCAAAGAAAGTAGCAAGCATGTCATGATTTGGTGAGACCCGAGTTCGATAACCGGAAGAAGCTCGTACTAATGGATTTATTTTTTTCAAAAATTATGTGCGATTTATATCGTTGCTTAGACATTAAGATGGCGACGGGCACACCACCTGACATGTATTCCCAAATATGTCTTCGGTGACAGGTTGTTCGAAAAGACATATTTGTCTAGACCTCTGTCTATCCCAGTATTAAGAATAGCGTTAAGATATTTTTTACGATAGGAGGTTTTCAAATCGGTTGTATGTTACTTTTTTTCGTTTCGTAAAGAATCGTTTCCTGAAGCTGTAGCTCTTATTTTATCGGGTATGTATATTTGTTTCTGATTATGCATAGGTTAGAGTTAAAAATTACAGCTTAAATTGCAAAAATAAATCATAAATAATAAACTCTACCTGAGTGTCACTTTATATGCGTACGTCTTGTCGCTTCGGATAAAGCTTGGGATGTGAAAACGAGTGAGATAAAGACTTTCTTTGATGCAGCCACTTTTATACTAAAGTCGAATTATTTCCTGTGGAACAAGAAAGCGAACATTACGCGCTATATACTAGCTCTTTGTTTAAACGTTACGATAACGTGATTGATGTTGCGGCTTCGTTTGTTAGCTAGTGATGGGCATTATAAAAGTGAACGTTTAAAGGAAATGTAAATTAAGGATTATAGTAATAAATAGTAGCCTCCTGCGGCTTTGCCCGCAGTTTATTACTTAACGCGAAACCCTAATCCTTTTTCTAAAATAAAAGTACTCTAAGTTACTCCTTATGACAGCTATCTGCCAGTGAAGGTCCCGTAAAAATTGGTCCAGCTGTTTCATCATTAGCTGGAACTGACAGACAGACACATCTGTTTGCGCCGCCTAACAATGTCAGACAGATTGAGAAAAATGTTTTTTTTTTATAACTGCTATATATACTATAATATGCATTTAGTGAAAAACGGTTTAATTGTCATTACAAACAGACACTTAGTTTTTTATATTTATATAATTTCATATGTATAGATATATGGATATAACAAGTAATCGACTGGGGAAATGTTTACAGAAGATACCTTAGTGCATGCTTCTCTTTCGAGGCCGAAGGAAACTGATTCTTAAATATAAATAAATATCTTCACGCAATTCCCAATACAGGGGTAGACAGAGGTCAAGTCTAGACAATTAAGTCCCTCTGACCCACCTTCCACCGAAGATATTTTCGGGACAACGTGACAGGTGGTGAGCCCGTCGCCGCCTTTATGTCCAAGCCAACGATGAAATTCGTACATAAGTTTTTGAAAAACTCATTGGTACTGCCACCTGGGGATCGAACTCGGGTCTCTCGACTCGAAATTCCGACCACCCAACAACTCGGCTATCGTGACTTCTCGTGACTCGCTATTCCTAAATATTAAAAAAAAGGACAGGCGCAGTTGTTTTTTCATCTGAGATCGATCCGAGTACGCTAGTTTCAACAGCCCTTCTTTCGATTTTTACTACACGACTAATATCTACGACGAATTATCGAATAAACGCTGCACTACAGTAATCGCATACCTACTTTATTTAATTGTCAGTCTCTGGCCTATTATTAAAATTAGTAAAAATAGTAGTCTTGATAGATAGCAATGGAAATAATACCAAAGAATACTCTTAAGAATTTATACAAATTCATTACAAAAAATATCATTATAGATTTTGCCAAAATTAAATTAATTATTTAATTTTTTTTTCATTTATTAATAAATTAAATTAATTCATAAATGTCCATTATGAAACAAATTGAATATATTTATAGCAATCAGTTTTAAAATTTTTCCTGTTTCCGGAAGAATTTCTCTTGGGAAAAATTGAAAAATATGTGGATGTTGTATTTATATTTATTTAGATATAGCACAGCCACATAGATCCACCATGTCACTAATATATTTTTTCTATCTTCACGCAGTTTCCCATACTGGGATAAGCAGAGGTTGAGACAACGAAGTCCTTTCGAGCCACTTTTTATCGAAGCTTATATGAGACAAAGTGAAAAGTCTGTCGTCGTCTTAATATCCAACCTAAAGATGGAAAAAATTTTACATACATATATATTTACATAAAATAGGTTTAGATAAAATTTTATAGATACATGTAAAGGTCCATGACACGAGTAAAAACATTCATATTCACACTAGTGTTTACCCTTAAATTCGAAAGCAGGGTCACCAAATAGGCTGTTCGGTCGTTGATAGATAAAAATTATTAGCTAAAATGGTATGCTTATATTATTCATTATATTTTTATTGTAGTAAGGAAAACAACAAATCTCAAGAAACACTCAAATATGAAACTGAGAATTGTTCCACAACATTTATTACTGTGGAAACAAACAAACTTCCATTAACAAAAGATTCTCTTCATCAGATTTAATTAGCGTAATGGAACTTCACTGTAGGCAATTTCCCTCTTCTTATTAAGTAATTAAGTCTGTGGCCTCTTTTATAGTTTTTGAAACTAAGAAAACGAGTTCATTTCACACGAATTGCGAGTTTTCTGCCAATGTGTACTTTACGCGATTAGGATACGAAAGGAACGGGCTTCTGTCTAACTTCACTCAATTCTTTTAGGCTGTTCTATCGAACTACTTGCAATACATACCTACTTCTTATTGCAATGTTCTTAAAGGTTACTAGATTAGTTAGTTCTTTTTAAAGAAAGGACGCAGACAATTTTTCCATTAAGCATTGAAAAACACGTAATATTCACCTTTCTCTCGTAATACTCAAACGCGATTTCTTCAAATACACTTCTTATGTTTTCATATCATTATTTCTTTATATTTCTGGTTGCACGCACCTGCACTTTAAGGAATGTGCTGGTGTCAGCGGTTTTTCCCGACGGATAGGGACCTTCAAGAAAAGAGCCTATACCTTTATCAAAGGCCGGCAACGCATCTGCTATTCCTCCGGTATTGCAGATGTTCATGGGCAGCGGTAATCACTTACCATCACGTGAGCCACCAGCTCGTTTGCCTCCCTTTTCCATAAAAAAAGACCGATGGCGAGCAGCAGCGTCTAAAGGATAAGGTGTATCCTACTGCGACCTCAATCGGCTTGCTATGCGTGGCGATTGTGACCAGTGCTCTTTAGGAATAGGCCTAAAAATATGTCCTGAATATAGGTTTAAAAGAATAAAAGTTTAAACCAATAATAAAAAAATATAAGTTTTAGCCAATTCTCTATACAGTAAAAACTGATATAGAACATCGCGTGTTCCGATTATAATGATCCAGTTTATCTCTTTGTATCAAAGAAGGTCATATTCTCTGTCGATTTGAAGTCAGAAGTAGTTCATATCACAACACTTTTGTCGAGGTTACGTCCATCTATTTTTTGCCTCGAAGAACAAAGTTTAAACAAAGAAAATAGACTCAAAAGTTTACGTAACAAGGTCGATATTTCCTTTATGGGTGTCTTTAAAGGCGCAATGCAATTATTGAATGCATAATCAGGCAGTGGCATTACTTGGCATGTTGTCAGAGCCGGCATTGGATTAAGCTGTAACAGATACGCACAGTACTACAACCGTATCCTGTTATCTTAATGTCTCCATAACAGAGTAATGGTTCATTTAAATTAATGAAGCGCTTAAAATATATCTATTATAGCGATTAATTAAGTCACGATGGCCGAGTGGTGGGGTGATCGAGTTAAGAGACCCGAGTTTGATCTCCAGGTGGCAGGCTCGTACCAAGCGGTTTTTTCAAAAACTTATGTACGAAATATATTCTTGGCATAGACATAAAGACGGCGACGGGCTCACCACCGGTCACGTTGTCCCAAAAAATGCCTTCGGTGGAAGATGGATGGAAAAAACTTGTCTAGACCTCTGTCTACCCCATTATTGTGAATGGCGAGAAGATATAGCAATTAATGTACTATCGTGTGACGTAGCCTTGAGGTCAGAGCGCTAGCTTTAGAAATCGAGTGAGTCTGGTTGGATTCCCAGACCGGTATTACTAAAATTCGTAGAGTCTTCTCGCTTGATAATGCCTTGTTTTGAGGCGAAACACGTGTCGCGTTTTCGTTGGTGGTATATGTTACCTGATTTGAGTGTAGTGGTGGTGGTGGTGTGGAATTAGTGCACACATCTGTGGGAGGGAGTGTGGTGCTCTTCTTCTCTTCGGACCAGGTAATATATACCTTTTTAAATTTGCATGCGGAATGTTGCGAAGTAACTTTTTCAATAACAACATTACTAAAATTGTCAATAGCAATTTTATCTGCTCAGTACACCATGAAATCTGGAGAAATCTGCACTCCTACCGAACGTTGATCATCATCATAAGGACCTATCTAAAGATATAACTAGAAAAAACTGTTCGTATTTTATTGTGATTGCGTAACTTTATTTGCCTTAAGAAAATTTTTGCTTTATTCAATAATAGCCTCGATAAGTAGGCGACGATACTCGTTAAAAATTTGAAACTGACTAACAAGCACATTTTTTTAACACAAATAAGTACTTGATATCAGCCTTTATTATCTTCGCGCATTTGCGATACTGGAGTAGGCATAAGTCTAAACAATTTTATTTCTTTCAACCTGCTTTTCACCGGAACTTATTTTGTTAGCCTTTCGCAGTCTTAGTGTCAAATCTGATGTGATAACAACCACAAGAATAAGTGGGTTGGTATCTTCGTACCCCATAACCAAACGGCCACTCGTAGCCGTTGCAAATATAGCCATAGAAATAACGTAAAAAAATATTTGTTTATATCTGCACGCAATGTGTGTCATGGGGTAGGCAGAGATCTAGACAACGAAGTCCTTTCGACCCACTTTTTACCGAAGATTATTTGGTATGGTATGGTTTAGTGACAGGTGGTGAGTAAAGATCTACATAGATAGATATTTATCAAGACATATAAACGTCCATTAATCGTGTACAAACATTAATATTCATGTAACAAATGTTTGGCAAAAAAAATATTAAAAAAAGATTATATGCAGCTTTTTTAAAATAAGCGACAAAGGTAAAGTGAGCTTACACGCTAGTAGAGTACTAAAGTAAACAATTCACCGAAGATTAAATCCCGCGCGCAGCTTTGTTAAGTGATTATTTTCCCTAATGACTCATTTTATTTAGCAGCTTTGAATTTTATGTCACAATGTTAAATCCTCTCTTCTTACCAGTATGTACTAATTTTATAAATGTTGATTTTATGCTTGAATGTTTTATTAATTACTCAATCATGCAAAAACGGTTGAACGGATTTTAATATTACTTAACACAGATAGCTTATAAATGAAATTGGCACATTTTTTTAATGGATGTTAGTCTTCTTCTCCGCATATGAGTCAGGGTCAATACTCTTACCCATATCTGCCACCAAATAAAGATATAATAAATCACTCTTTCTACATTGTATTGTACTTACTTTGGGATCAGAGCAATGTATGTGAAGTTGCTCCTATCTATGTGTAGTTTATTTAATTTATTTATCTCTGCCTACCCATACAGATTATTAGTACTAATGTAAATAAAACTGCGGAAAGGCTTGCTTAATGGTATTCTTAAGAATTGAGGCCTAACTAGGTCGCTTTAAATGAATTTCCATTTACAAATCACCAGAACCGATTTGCGACGTGAGTCAGCAGAAATATAAAGTATCCTGAAGAAAGGACGGACGGGGAGTGAACAACAATTACAGTCCTGGATTGCGTGCTCCGACGTAATAAATCAAAAGTGGCCTAACGTCGGCGTTCATATAAGGGAACGTTCAGATTTATTCCTGACGAGTAATGATTATCAGATTTAATGTCCGGTTCGCTTATTTTAATTTTTTTTTAATTAAAAAGATACATAAAAAATATCTTCACGCCATTCCCAAAAAAGGGATAGACAGAGATCTAGTCTAGATAATTAGATCCATTCAACCCACCTTCCAACAAAAAATTTTGCGGGACAACGAGAGAGGTGGTGAGCCCGTCGCCGTCTTTATGTCCAAACCAACGATATAAAGCGTACATAAACTTTTGATAAAAACCGTTTGGTAGGAGCCAGCCACCTGGGGATCCTCTGTCTAGATCCCCAGTATAGAGAGTATACCTAACTACTTTAATCAAACAAATCGGATTCAAGTAATTAGAAATATTTGATGACGAAGATTTGAAATATTTTAATCAGTATACGGTCGAATTTCAATTTATATTAACACATGACTTGGGCTCTATTAGTCTCTATAAATGATAATAACCCCTGAGAGTAAGTTGTTCGCTCCCATGCTATTTATAATGTTCAATATTGTATTTCCGTTGTTAAAAAAAATACAAAAAAAGGGTTCTACGGAGTTTCCCCCGTATTCCTCAATTAGAGAATGAGGATCTCATTACGAAACCGTGGTAGGTTAAAAAATTACAATAGATGGATAAAGTTTATATTACCTTTGTATATGAATAAACGATTATATTTAAATCTACCTGCTCAAATTAATTTTATTCTATAAATAAATACAAGTCGGATATAGTATAACCTATATAAAAAAAATCTTCACGCAATTCCCAATACAGGGGTAGACAGAGGTCAAGTCTAGACAATTAAGTCCCTTTAACCCACCTATATCTTTGAAGATATTTTCGGGACAACGTGACAGGTGGTGAGCCTTTCGCCGACTTTATGTCCAAGCCAACGATGAAATTCGTACATAAGCTTTTGAAAAACTCATTGGTACTGCCACTTGGGGATCGAACACGGGTCTCTCGACTCGAAATTCCGACCACTATATTATTAATTTTGGATATAATTAAAAATAATTTATTCATTAATATAAGTATAAAACGAAATAAATAAAGGAATTCATTAGTTAATTTATAATATACTTTATAGAAATATATATCAAAAATCATTTAAATTGCTATATTTCCTTTCAGGGTGCGTAAATATTTTTAAGAACTTAAAATAGCAACATTATATTCATTTCTCCGATGTAAGCTCATAAATAAATAAATATACGTTTAAAAATATGCCAACGGAATCATTTGTAACGTGAGATAGCTAAAATGTTGAGTGTCATTCCGAAAATGGACAGTTATACTAATCCAGGACGCCGTACTGTGTCCATATATCATCGCCGGCCTGCCGTTGAGTTGTTCATGTCGAAGAAAATTCGGACCCGCTCGTGACGTGTATCGATCGTCCGTTATTTTGTGTTCCGAAACGTTTGGTACGTTTTGCATATGACTGGAAAAAATTAGGAGAATAAAACTGATATTTAAAAAAAAAATATTTTGCCAACATTAGATAAAAATATATTGCAGATATATTTGAAAACGTGTTTTGTTCGTCGCTGGCGTGTTGTATTGAGGTAAGAGTAATACCATTTTTCTCTTCTCGTAGGTGTCTTTAGGGACTGAGGAAGTTGACTCTTAAATAGCAATGCCTACCTATGGATGGAAGTTGAATAATATCGGAATATCCCAGACCAAAATACAGCAGACCAGTGACGGACAGCATAATCTAGCCTCGGAACTAAGATAAATAACTTTTAGCTTTTTTGTATCTTAAATGAAAAGAAATATATTTTTTAATACTTTATTTACCGAAACAAAATAATGTTTATATCTATTATACTTAATAACAATAATAACCATACAGCCCTACTCCAAGTGGCACGGTACCAAGACCGCTGGTTGCATTTCCACGTTGAATTGCTCGTCTTAACCGTTGAGCGAGAAAGAACCAGCCCTCTTATCACCAACCAACAATCAGTCGAGGACACAATTTCCTTAGAAACTGCAATCTGCTTGAATAGGATCGGCGAGAGTCACCATTGCGGCAAATCCTCTTTAAGGGAAAGGCCTATGTTCTGCAGTGTACATTCCATTCCGTTCAATAACTTAAGTATTTTTCGAGATCGTTATTCCGCCATTAGTTAATTGACTAGTCAGAGGTTTAGACAATCGAGTCCATCATTACCGACCCACATTTCACCCGAGCATGTTTGGGACAACGTGACGGGTGGTGAGCCTAAAATCGTTGGGAAATCTCTTCTACCGCTTAACATGAGACGAATATTTAAGAAATCGGAACACGATCGCGTTAACAAAGTGAACGCTAATTACGAATAAGACTCTTTTCTAATTATAGCGAGCTCTGAAAATATTGAATTTAATTGAGTCTTTTGTATCGCCTCCTATTTCTTTATTTTATACTTATAGGCATTAGGCACAACTAAAAATGTCTTATTACTCCCAAAAGTGCATTTCATTGTTCATTTTATATAAAAAAAAATTACATATATATTTTAAAATATCCTACTAATATTATGTTGGTGACTTTTGAATAATAAAATATATAAATAAATATCTTCACGACAGATGTAGACAGAGGTCTACTCTAGACAATTAACTCCCTTCAACCCACCGATGATATTTTGGAACAAAGTGACAGGTGGTGAGCCCGTTGCCGCCTGTATGTCATTCATTCATATCGCCGCATTCATATCGATTATGTCCAAGCCAACGATATGAATCGTTGGCTTGGACATAAGCAATATGAATTATTGGTTTTTGAAAAACCTCTTGGTACGAGCCTGCCATCAGGGGATCGAACTCGGGTCTCTCTACTGTGAATAATAAATAAATAAATAAACTTGAAAATTTACATGCTATTTACTTTGGGTTATTATAAAATTAATTTAGTTAAAAGCTCGGACGAAGTCGCGGGCAGTATCTAATCTTATTACTTTAAACGTGGTAACAATGTAAATATAAATATATTAAATTTATCCATTTTATTTCGAAAACCACTGTAATGATTAGGCTGTCATTATGAATTTAGAAAGTGATCCACGTTCCAATTTTACCTGGATAAACAGTAAGAAAATTCGTTTTTGTGCAAAAATAAATTGAAACATTTGTTAAAATGTATAACAGCGCCATCTACCATCACTCAGAGACTATTTAATTTAAATAAATGCAACTGGATTTATCAAAGACATTTAAACACGTCATATTTTTGACAAACATTTTGACATCATTTGTACGAACTCCTACTTAAAGTTGTTTTAATATTTTCTTACATAAAGTATATTTATTTTAATAGATTTCCTTTGCTAGCGAATTTGAAACATTTCTATCTTTATTATTAAATTATTGAGTGTTTTTAATAGTGATCTGTTCCCAGACTAAACAATTTAAAGAAATGGCTTTAGGTGAGATATAATTTTTGCTGTTTTTCGAAGTTTTGTTCCAAATGTTTTCGCGTTGGTTGTATATTTCAAGTGTTTTGTTCAAAGTTTCACACATCATAAGATTGCTTTTCCGCGATCATGCAAAATCGGCGTGCATCCCTAGTGCACAGAATTCGGGGGTGAGCCAACGGTATCCTGACTAAGTTTTCGACCAGGTTTGCCTGTCTGTACATGAACCATTGCTGCATGCTTCATGTGCCGAAGGGTAGACCAGCAAGAATTCAATTAAAACAAGATAAATTTTGAATTAAATTTATTTTATCTAACCATGGGCTATGTTTGGTACAATGATCAATGTTGGTTGAAATAAAGAAATTATCGTTATTATTAATGGGATTTGTTCGGTCATTAGTTCAATAAAACTACTTACTTATAGTTATTTAACAGCATACATATAACACATTTAACTTAGAGGAGTAAGCCTCATCTCCCGTCTCCCGGACTGACCGAAACCTCCACGCTTGGCAAATGGTTTGAAGATCTCAGTAATTGAACTAATTTGATTTTAATTATAATATAGACTTATCGGATTACCTTACGAAAAGCGACAAAGGGTGAATGATATTATGTCGAAGACACGTTAAGTCCTCTCACCCGCAAGGCAGTAGTGTAGCAAGCTGCATTCCAATATCAATCAAAAAGAGTAGTACTCTTTTTAAGTACTCTTCTTCCTAATTTTTAATTTTACCTTACATGTGAAAAAAACCTTATTTATATGTGAACTGAGAGCGTTTATTTATATGAGAATTTATAGTTTTCCATTTTTAAAAGTCAGTCACTTTAAAAATTTACTATATATATACGATAATTTTTCGAAAAACTTTTACATTTTTAATAAGCAGTGAATAATTTTTTTTTCGTACTTAAACCTATATTCTCAGAGATGGCACTTATCCATTTAAACTTCGATATCAATACGCTTTCTAAATACTAAATATTACTCAAATAATTAGAGTGGTTTCTGAGATAAAACGTATAAATTTTTATGCACACAAAATAAGCTCGTAAGGATTCAAACAATAAAAAGAGTTTACAAAATTTTTGGATTTTAACGTTACCTTAAAATAGTTGGGGAAATAAGGATCTCGAGTGGCAACCTCGTTTAGATAAACGCAATGTAGGACGACCCCTCACGAGATGGAGTGAGGACTAGCAAAATGTTACAGGATGTCTATGGATACAGGATGGCTACGGACCGTTCTTTGTGAAAAGCTTTGGGGGAGGTCTATGATCATCAATGGACTCTTGATGGGCTTTAAAGAAGAATAAGAAGAACATTACACATATTCTTAACTTACTACGTAACTAGTTTATTCATATAGTATATCCCATTTCTCACTCGAAGGACAAAGTATAATAACAATGCTTTAAGACGTAAATTTCGCAAAATTTAATTTTACATAACAGAATCTCAATTTCTAAGAGTTGGTATTCAAAGTTTTTACACCAAATTTAATATCTACGAGAGTATAACCCGGTGTGAGGAATTATATTAAACTGCTACTTTTATTTTGCCATCAAGAATACATTAAGTCTCTTATGCGCTGATCATTCATCCTATCAATCCAATATCAATACAAATTGATTTATTCTACCAATATCTTTGAGAATTTTTAATTTATTTGCATCAATTAAAATTGTTTTGCAAATATGATAAATTGTAAATGAATTCATATATTTTTTTAATTTCTACGTTTTTTAAGCGAATTATTTTACCTTGATGTAAAATCGAATGGAAAGGTAGCCGAGTGGTTGAATTGAATTGGAGTCAGGAGACACGAGTTCAATCCCGAGGAAGCCTTCGTACAAATGGTTTTTCGATACTTAATTTTTTACTAAGAGTCACTAAAAGGCTTACTAGCAGTCCAGCTATTTCTATAGTTGTCTAGATCTCTGACATGGATCTTTATGTAGGCTAATCTTAAAATAAACTAGACCTAGCTTTCTACATACCTTAAAATATTGAGAAATTATTTTTCATGACAAATTTAAATGAGGGCTTTTATACAAATTTCATTACTCTTTGTTTTTATTTTTAACTACTTTTTTTAAACTGATTTTTTGCAGATCACAGTGGTATAGAAATCGCTGATGTTAATTTGGATGACTATTTCCTTGATAATCGATTTTACAACACTTATACTTATGTACATAAGAAATTCTTGAATAAGGGTGAGGTAAAAAAAGAATCGAGAAAAGACACAGAGATGTATTCTAAGATAAATGAAGAAAACGTACTCAATAAAAGTCACAAGAATGATTTAGAAGAAAATCTAAACAATGATAAAAATGAGATGAAAAAAGTCCGGAAAACTCTGCATGACAATGCATTGATCGAGCAAACGGTTAAATTTGCTAAAGATCTAGCTCCAATAGTCATACCTCCGAGTAGAGAATTTTCTCCTACACCAGTAATTTATACCATAAAAACTTCTAAGAAACATGGAAAAAAGATTTCGAAATCTTCCACTTCACATATCGAATATGCCGGCAATGCTAAGTCTGAAAAGAGTAAATGTAAAAATAAAGTATATGAAAACAAATTAAGAACAAAGAAAATAGACATTCATTCCGATCATTGTTTGAGAGAAGTTGCCAGTCATTCCTCAGACGAGAACACTTTAGATGAATTCCATATAAATCAAAGCTCGAATTTTTCTGAATCTGAAATTTTCGAACAAAATCCAAACAAAATGTCACAAAATGTAAGAAAACGTAAACATGAAGAGAAAAACAATGCTCCACTCAGATGTGAGAACTCACTCGAAGCTATAGCTACTGAAATTGACACTACAAATCAGGCTAATATTAAAATACATTTGATGAATGACACAGAGAAAAACTTGTTTTATGAGAATTTGACTGTTCCTATCATAAAAACAGTCAAAGAGTACCTAAACGAAACAAACAAACCCACAGAAATATACACCGATATGCAAAGTTTAAAACAATCATTAGAATGTAATACTGAAAAATTAGATTATCTGGTACAGATACTCACTAACGTTGAAAAGAAAATTATGAACTATAGTGATAAATGTACTAAAATAATTATGTCTCCCAAAGATATATCGTCGAAGACGTCTAGGTTAGAGGAATTAGCCGAAGATTTGTTTGAGAATAATGAAGAAACTAGTATAGATCCGGAAGTAAATCATGACAAGAATCTTAATAAAAAGACAATGATTACTAAAAGTGCAGTAGTAACAATGTCTTTGAATCACGGTGATAGTAACAAAACTGGAAAAAGTAATGAAAACTTTGCTCATGTTGAAAAGGTGCCAATACACACAAATGCTACATGTATTCAATTAGGTGTTAAACCAGATGGACCAAATAGAATTCCGGCAAGATTTTGTTGGACTGATACTTCTAAGAAATTTTAAGTATTTGACTTACTGAAATTTTTCTCTATCTTGTTATTTGGTTTTGTTATTATATAACTAAGTCTGTATAATTAGTTTAAAATATTAATTATGAATATTGGTTGCTAAAATATGAAAGCGTTTAATTTAAATAAATACTGAGGAACTCAAAAGTGATTTTAAAAAGTATAAAAGTAATTCTTATAAAAGTAATTACGTACTGCAAAGCAAATATTATTTCAGTTAAAAGGACGTATATTCAAATTTTTAATTATCTACATAAATTAAACAAGTATGACAAAAAAAAACAGTATATTGGAAAATTATTTTCTAATTTAAATTAAAAATAGCAGTTTATGGCGGTTCATTAGTGTCTGCTATGCTTCCCTATTAAATTATAATTTTATGATAATACCATTCAATAAATACATACATAACTGTCTGTTAAAGTCCACTGCAGGACGGAGGCCTCTCCCTTAAGCAGGAATTTGTTATAATCGCCACGCTCGGCAAGCGGAATGGTGATCGCAGTACTAGACATTTTGGACCATATACGATGCTGGCCGTCATGGGTCTGCTCAATTTTGGTCTGGTTGTTCTCGAGATGGTTACCCCGCCATCCCGGGTGGTGTATTCGTAGATCGTAACCACGCGAGATTTAATTAGATACGTCTTTTTAATATTATTTTTGAAACATATATTTACTTCATCTAGATGCTTCACAATTTTTCGTAGCGAAACACCTAAAAATCATCAAAAACAATATTTTTAATAATTATTTCTCTTTAATGTAATCACATAAAAGTTCAGCATAAATATGCTTTAAAATCAATTAAATTGCATAAAATCAATATACACAGAATTACCAGGGATGACCCGATATCCTAGTTACCCCAGTATTGGAAAAATGCGTAAAGATGTATATTATAAAAATTATAATTACCAAATAACGTTGCGTTAGCGTCCTGTCATAATTGATAGTGCAAAATTTTAATATATGCAGTTTTCAGTTTTATAATAATAAATAAATATAAGTAAATATTTTCACGCAATTCCCAATACAGCCGATTAAGTCCCTTTGACCCTCCATCCACCGAACATATTTTCGGGACACGGACACGGGATAGTTTTGTCAGTTTTGAGTTTAAAATTTAGTTTACATCCATCAAACACTTACTTTACGATAAAACAAATGCTAAGAAGTAATATTCGTATTGCATGCCAAATATTATAGCATCAAGTTCGTAAATATGTATACAACGCTAGCTGGTTAGGATGTAACAAACCAGAGAATCGATTTATATCTCGAATAGCTCTGTATCGAGCTTGTCATAACAATATCAATATTCGGTCAGCCATGTTTTACGGCTGGTAAGCATGCGATACGGAATAATCATTTCTTTATGTACAACTAGAGTCTATTGGCGTGTGGTTTCAATGTAAAATAAAGTATAAGGAAAACAAATTAAGAACAAAGAAAATAGACATTCATTCCGATCATTGTTTGAGAGAAGTTGCCAGTCATTCCTCAGACGAGAACACTTTAGATGAATTCCATATAAATCAAAGCTCGAATTTTTCTGAATCTGAAATTTTCGAACAAAATTCAAACAAAATGTCACAAAATGTAAGAAAACGTAAACATGAAGAGAAAACAATGCTCCACTCAGATGTGAGAACTCACTGAAGCTATAGCTACTGAAATTGACACTACAAATCAGGCTAATATTAAAATACATTTGATGAATGACACAGAGAAAAACTTGTTTTATGAGAATTTGACTGTTCCTATCATAAAAACAGTCAAAGAGTACCTAAACGAAACAAACAAACCCACAGAAATATACACCGATATGCAAAGTTTAAAACAATCATTAGAATGTAATACTGAAAAATTAGATTATCTGGTACAGATACTCACTAACGTTGAAAAGAAAATTATGAACTATAGTGATAAATGTACTAAAATAATTATGTCTCCCAAAGATATATCGTCGAAGACGTCTAGGTTAGAGGAATTAGCCGAAGATTTGTTTGAGAATAATGAAGAAACTAGTATAGATCCGGAAGTAAATCATGACAAGAATCTTAATAAAAAGACAATGATTACTAAAAGTGCAGTAGTAACAATGTCTTTGAATCACGGTGATAGTAACAAAACTGGAAAAAGTAATGAAAACTTTGCTCATGTTGAAAAGGTGCCAATACACACAAATGCTACATGTATTCAATTAGGTGTTAAACCAGATGGACCAAATAGAATTCCGGCAAGATTTTGTTGGACTGATACTTCTAAGAAATTTTAAGTATTTGACTTACTGAAATTTTTCTCTATCTTGTTATTTGGTTTTGTTATTATATAACTAAGTCTGTATAATTAGTTTAAAATATTAATTATGAATATTGGTTGCTAAAATATGAAAGCGTTTAATTTAAATAAATACTGAGGAACTCAAAAGTGATTTTAAAAAGTATAAAAGTAATTCTTATAAAAGTAATTACGTACTGCAAAGCAAATATTATTTCAGTTAAAAGGACGTATATTCAAATTTTTAATTATCTACATAAATTAAACAAGTATGACAAAAAAAAACAGTATATTGGAAAATTATTTTCTAATTTAAATTAAAAATAGCAGTTTATGGCGGTTCATTAGTGTCTGCTATGCTTCCCTATTAAATTATAATTTTATGATAATACCATTCAATAAATACATACATAACTGTCTGTTAAAGTCCACTGCAGGACGGAGGCCTCTCCCTTAAGCAGGAATTTGTTATAATCGCCACGCTCGGCAAGCGGAATGGTGATCGCAGTACTAGACATTTTGGACCATATACGATGCTGGCCGTCATGGGTCTGCTCAATTTTGGTCTGGTTGTTCTCGAGATGGTTACCCCGCCATCCCGGGTGGTGTATTCGTAGATCGTAACCACGCGAGATTTAATTAGATACGTCTTTTTAATATTATTTTTGAAACATATATTTACTTCATCTAGATGCTTCACAATTTTTCGTAGCGAAACACCTAAAAATCATCAAAAACAATATTTTTTTAATAATTATTTCTCTTTAATGTAATCACATAAAAGTTCAGCATAAATGTGCTTTAAAAATCAATAAAATTGCATAATAAATCGTATTGATAATTCCTAACTGAAAAGTCAGGAATATCAAATTGTCACTTGCAAAAGGGATAATAGATGGCCGTATGCCAAAAAACAAGGTATACGTAAAGAAAAGACGTTTAAAATTTTAACTGATGCGTTTAAGACAGTGGCTCGGAGGTAAGAGCGTCGCCACGGATCGGCGAGTTCGAATCCAGCCCGAGTCAGTTAAAATTTTAACTTTTTTCTCTTTAATTCAATCATATAAAAGTTCAGCATAAATATGCTTTAAAATCAATTAAATTGCATAAAATCAATATACACAGAATTACCAGGGGATGACCCAATATCCTAGTTACCCCAGTATTGGAAAAATGCGTAAAGATGTATATTATAAAAATTATAATTACCAAATAACGTTGCGTTAGCGTCCTGTCATAATTGATAGTGCAAAATTTTAATATATGCAGTTTTCTCAGTTTTATAATAATAAATAAAATAAATAAATATAAGTAAATATTTTCACGCAATTCCCAATACAGCCGATTAAGTCCCTTTGACCCTCCATCCACCGAACATATTTTCGGGACACGGACACGGGATAGTTTTGTCAGTTTTGAGTTTAAAATTTAGTTTACATCCATCAAACACTTACTTTACGATAAAACAAATGCTAAGAAGTAATATTCGTATTGCATGCCAAATATTATAGCATCAAGTTCGTAAATATGTATACAATGCTAGCTGGTTAGGATGTAACAAACCAGAGAATCGATTTATATCTCGAATAGCTCTGTATCGAGCTTGTCATAACAATATCAATATTCGGTCAGCCATGTTTTACGGCTGGTAAGCATGCGATACGGAATAATCATTTCTTTATGTACAACTAGAGTCTATTGGCGTGTGGTTTCAATGTAAAAATAAACCACTCCCTTTCTTCGCAAGGGAGTTGTAAGCGACGACATAATGTTAAGGGATAATGAAATTAGTCACCGATAGATGGTGCTGAAACTATCTCCAAATACAAGACCAAAATTATAAAAATGAAAGCTGCAGCGTCAAAGTTCGAGGTGTCTGTCTGTTGTCTATCGCCCATTCACTTGCCAAATGTGATGATTTTTGCAAACTTATCCGCGTGAGAGGCATTTGTTCAGCAGTGTAGTGCAATTTTATACTGTTAGGCTAAAATTATACCACATAAACAACATTACAACTACGCGTCGCTGTCTTAATGTCGGAGTTAACGATGCAATGTAATTACATACATATAAATAAATAAAATAAATATCCCGATACAGCGGTAGGCAGACGGCTAGACAAATAAATCCTGTCGACCCCACTTCCACCGATAAAATTTTTGGGACAATATTAAGCCATTTGCCGTCTTATTATTAATAATAATAACTTTAAAGTTATGATGTTTCTAAGCCAACGATAAAAATGGTACATAAGTTTTAATTTTTTTTCTTCAAAAACTTACATATTACGATACGATACGATAACCATTACGATACGAGCCCACCACCTACGGATCGAATTTGGGTCTCTTAACACGAATTTCGATCACCTGACCAGTCGGCTATCGTGACTTATGAGGAAATATACATATACATTTCCCTGAATAAATATTCATATACACCTAAACATCATTAATCAACAACATAATTAATCAAAGATATATGAAAGATCAAAGATATAATTATATATTAGAATGTGATACAAAGATCTTAAGTGTTTAGATTCTTGTGGTGTAATTAGAAAATGTTCTAAATTGTTCTTAGAAGACACTTGACTTTCAAAGTAAGGCAAGTGCTAAATTAAATATACGAAGAGTATTCTAACAAATGGTATGTACAATTATTTTGCTCGTAATTGTAGAAAATTACGCTAGCGTTAGAGTGATAAAAAGGTGATAAAATTCATGTACACTTGTACTCGAGTACCTGTTATTTGAAGTCTATAATATTTGTATTTTGTCATTAGATGATCATTATTATTAGATAATAGTCACGATAGCCGAGTGGTTGGGTGGTCGGAATTTCGAGTCAAGAGACCCGAGTTCGATCCCCAGGTGGCAGGCTCGTACCATTGGGTTTTTCAAAAACTTATGTACGAATTACATCGTTGGCTTGGACATAAAGCCGGCGACGGACTTACCTGCTGTCACGTTGTCCCGAAAATATCTTCGGTGGAAGGTGGGTCAAAGGTACTTAATTGTCTAGACTAGACCTCTGTCTACCCCTGTATTGGGAATTGCGTGAAGATATTTACTTATTTATTATTTATTAGATGATCATATCTAATAGTGTCATTTAATGATCAACTTGTAAATTTAATGTATACATACGAGTACATAACGGCCTGTAAAGACTACCACTGAGTCAGGTATCTACCAGTATATACCACCCGTAGAGAGCACGAGCACATCCGCTCGCCACGCTTGGCAAGCAGATTTGCGATCTTTTAACTAGCTGCTCGGCATAGGTCTGCTTAATTTTGGTCTTTTTCCCCTCTTACCATGGATAGACATGGGTTACAGTATCCTCACCGCCATTAACACAGCCAGTGAGTTTGATACATTACAATTTACCTCAATGTTACCTCAAAGGCAGTATCAGGAGAAAAATCCATTCATGTTCAAAGTTAAGCTCCAATAATTATTTAATAATGCACTAATACAACATCGTTATAGAAGAAGGCCTCCTTTATATGACGCAATGTATGGTTTCTGATAAATTAGTATGTTTATTAAAAAAAATATAATTATTATTTACAAATAACAATGTCAAGTATAAACTCCTTGTTTTGACTAAATGTTTCTTCTATTCCATTCTACTCTATTCTATTCAGCAGCCGACAACTAATAAAACGACTGCGATGAAGAATGAGATACATATATATACCTTTTGATAGTCGTACTTAGATGGAATACCTTTCGCTCCGTGACTATGTTAGCTATGGCTTATTATGACTAGGCTGGCTATAACAGAGTTACACAGATGTCTTGGGGCAGAGCCAACAGTCTATACATAGACCAACAAGCAGAGGTTCAGATTCAGAGCAAAGATTTTATATGAGACAACTTGTTAGGTTAGCGTATCGACGTCATAGAGTAAAAGACAACGATATAAGCCATGTATATAATCCTCTAAAACCTCATTGGTGCGAGGATTTCAAATGGGGACCAAAGGGAAGGGGGAAGTGAAGTTTCCTGATTCGATTGAGGTCACGCAACAACTCAAATATCGTGGCTGTATATAATCTGTACATTCTATATCTTATTTTTTTATATAAAGAAAACTATGGCTTACTTATATATTTTGTCATTTACGTGTTTTCTTTAAATAATATTCTTGATTTAATACAGTATTGTAGATACGTCAAGATGCTAAATTCAGTGTGGTTTGTGTGAGAAGGTTCTATTACTTTTCACATCTAAAGTAATATAATGGTACTTATTCTGATCTTAAAAATAACGAAGTGTGTAGTGTTAGTAAATAAACTCTATGGTTTTTAGGTCAAAGTAGAAATCGATAAATAAATAGCAGAGCGATACGTAATACTTTACGTAAGGTAAAAGCGAAATGCAATTAATAAGCAACAGAAATAGATAATGAAAGACTGTACGCCTGAAGTACATAATAATTTATAACCATGCAAGAAACAAAGATTGTGGTGCCAAGCATATGTACGAGTAGTTAATACATTATGTTCATATTAATTTTAAAAGCTTAATAAAATGGCTTCCTTTTTCTTGAGAAGCTTCAGGATTATAAGAAAAATAGGATTAATAAAAAAAAAGAGAAAAAATTGCTAAGGATAAGGCACTCACCAAAGTCTGAGCAGCTGCCTGGTGCTGTAAAAACAGGCCTTAGTCAGTTATTCCAGTAAAAATAAAGAATATGAGGTCTGATAGATAGAATAAGCTATGTTATGAGTTACGTTCATGTGTTGTATAGTTCTGATTCATGTATTTGTATGATGTTAAAACATAATTAAATTGGCAGCAAATTTACGTATGTTAATCTTCTTGTTGTCGGAGTCGGTAAGAATCTAACTCTTAAACCAAGAGTGGATTGCAGTTCTGACTATCGAGAGTGATCACTTGCCATCAACTTGGATAGCCCAGGCGTTTGACTTCTAATCTGGACAACTTGAAGATAAATACCCCTCATGAAAATACATTTTAAGCTTCTGCGACCTTTGTGGTCGAATAGCGTACACAATGGTTTCCAAGATTTAATGTACAAACTCACTTTTTCATTATCTTTCTCTTTCGTACGATCGTTGTTTCTGATTCTACACAAGTGCTTTAGCTATTTGCTTTAGGATCGGAACACTGTATGTGATGTTGTCCCTATGTATTTATCTATCTATTTTGTCTATTTGTTTAAAAAGGCTGTTTAAACTGCTTAGTACCACAGACTTAATATTAAACGATACACCCTATACCGGGCCGACACTATTTGGTATTTTACTTTTAGGATAGCCAAATTGTAGCATTACGATTTGACTATGGAAAATAAGATTCCTTCTTCTGTCTAGGAGTTATCTGGTTCAGTAACATATTCATCAATTTTTGCCACCAAATAGCAGTGTAACAACTGTGGTCTTCCGGTTTGAATGGGTCCGGTTTGATGTGGTGTTCCATCTGCGTCATCAAAGGTGATAACGTATCTATGAGCTTCTTCGTTTGAAGTTTTGTGCACGTGTCCATGAGCTACAGTATCCGCTTACCATCAGGTGGTCTGTTTGCTTGATTTTCACCCCAATCTAATAGAAAAATTATATCGTTACAATTTAAAGGCACGTACTAAAATATTCGGAAAATATATGTCTAGTTTTGCATGTTTGGAATCACTTTACAATTTAAAATATAAGAGAATAGTCGGAAGTGATTCAGATATGTTTTGGCCATATTTTGATTAAAATTGAGTTAAAGATTTAATTAAAGATTTAGAATAAACGACCACGTTTCTCCTAGTCATCGTAGGAAGCGACTTTTTTTATAGAAAAGGGAGGCATACGTGCCGGCGGCTCACGTGATGGTAAGTGATTACCGCCGCCTATAAACATCCGCAATACCAGAGGCATAGCAGATGCGTTGCCGGCCTTAGAGTGCCACAAGAATTGGGGGAGGGGTGGTGTGTGGGCCTCCGGTTACCTGCACTCACCAGACGAAACGCAGAAGTTTATTAGACTTGTACTTCACGCCAGTATTTGTGAGGTCTTTGTGTCCAAGCGAACGGTACATATGGTTTTCAATAAATTAGTCCATGATTTAATAACTTATCATACGAGCCACTCCTTGATTGAGGTACTTTAAATTTCTAACGAAGATATTATAAAGTTTATTGTTATATTTTATACATATTTTCTTCGTATTTTATGAATCTTTGACAATAAATATTAAAGACATAAAAATAAGCCAAATGTTCCAGTTAGCTCGAAAATAAAAACCGTAAAACAGTCTTAAAAATCTGTTTCCCCGCAGTATTCCGGAACGTATTAGAGATGGAATTATATTCTGTTGAAATTCCAGACGCGTTGCGCAATGTTCGAAGTCATATACCCATTATTAAGTTAAGATCTTGGCCGGCATCCAAATGCCAGCGTGCAGCGTAGCCTGCAGTTTCAACAACAATATCTTGTAAAATGTAGGCCTATTTCCAGTCTGTTAGGTCCACTTAAGGCATATTGCACGTGGCCATGCCTGAAAAGATTTCTGTCTACCAATTATTATTATTATTGTTATTTATCTTCACGCACAATCCCTGACGGGGTAGCCAGAGAGAACAGATCGCCCTTTATCATTTTCTTCATACATGCACACCAATTAAACAGTAATTTAACAGTATAACAATTTAGATTACGCAATAGCGCTAGATTAAAGAATAACTATTCAGAAAGGAACGTTTTTTCTTATTTCGATATATCTTCACGCCATTCCCAATACAGGGGTACACAGAGGTTTAGAGAAATAAGTCCTTTCGACCGACCTTCCACCGATGACATATTATGGGACAACGTGACAGGTGGTGCACTTGTCTTTTTATGTCTAAGCCAACGATATAAATCGTACGTAAGTTTTGGAAATGACCCTTTGGTGATCGAACTCGGATCTATTGATTTGAATTACCGTGGGTGATCTCCAACCACTCGGCTATCGTGACTACAAATCATAGCAAACATTTATTTCGACAAATAAATTATTTGATTTGACTGCAACTCTCCGTGGTTTTATTTGCGGTCTCTATTTTAGTTTAATTAACTTTTCATCGCGAGCTTTTGTTTAACTTGCGATGTTTGTTTGTTTATGTTGTTGCTGGTTGCTGAATGAGAATCTTCTGTTATCCTTCGGAGTTGAAATTTCATATTTCTGTCTGGTAGTTTGATCGCCGATCCGCTAGCCAAGCGTGGTGATTACGGTTAGCGGAAAAGGCCTATTTTCAAACGAGGGGAAATGCATTATGTATATTTATTTATTTATGCTTCATTATTAACACCTTATTTGAAAAAATGTAGCAATAGGCGGACTTAATGCAATATGGCATTCTCTACCAGTCAACCTTACTTTATGAGGAAAAATTAAGTGGCAGGTGCATTTAAAAAAATAAAAACTTGTTAAGGAGACTATAAATTATACTATACATAATATACTATAAATAACATACACGTATATATAGTCTCCTGGAGGAGAGCTGGAGTATGTTGGACTCTTACCGACTTTAATGCTAATATCGTTGAAGAGTGTTGTATCGTTGAACACAATTGTGGCTCCTTCTTGGTTAAGATCGCTCTATTCCTCGGGCAGCTGCTTGCCCCCCATATCTTCACAGTGCCACCTTGGTGGCTCATTTGGAGATCAATTCTAGATACTTTATAGAGTTGCTTTATTGGGCAATCGAAGCCTGTACACCATTGTTTAGAAGGCCGTGACGAGGCGTATCCTCGCTTCGATCACCCCATCTCCGAGTAGGATTTGTCCACTCCCGATACCTCGACATCCTTCTTCTGTGTCATAACCGTCTAACATATAAGAGTTTTCATTCAGCAATGTCGACACGACTGCTGGCAGAGAGATTCCAACTCCTCAGGATATTCCTTTCTACCTGCAATGCTGGGCAAACTCCTAGTTCATTCGATGAGGAGGCCTATGTCTTGCAGCTGAAATATAGTGGTGGTTATGTCTGTGTGGTTGAATAAACGAAAATATTATACAGTGACCTAAAACTGTTCTTCAGCATAAGACCGTGACCGTTTTCTGTTTAAAAATTTAGAAAAGCTCACTGACATTCTGCCAACCCGCAATAGAGCAACTTTGCAGTCTATGCACTATGTAGCATAACAGTAACAAACTCACTGAAGTGAGTCGTAAAAAGATCGTAAATACAAATTTAAATTTATAAATTCTGACAGTCTACTGCAATTTGCTTTGTTATATAGCGGTAGCCAGTAATAAAGAATTCTTTTGTGCCAAGGAATATCTTATCCATAGAAATCATTCTTGAAGGAAAATATATGCTAGAGATATTCTAGAATTACACTTTGTCTCGATACGAAACAAAGCCTTTTGTATGTCTTTGTTCTATAATTTATACTTTTGTTTAGGAATTAAAACGCCAGGAAAAGCAAAAAGTTATTAAGTATTTTCTGTATTAGACATACTGTAAAGAGGAAATATATAAAAAAACCGCAATATGAAACTCAGATAAAAAACCGAACTGAACGCTAATCTAAACTTGATACGCATCTCTTATGATTTCTATTTTCACGTGTTAATAATTGCTTGGTTCAGTAGAGGAATATTCAGCAATATATAATAAATTGCAATATTATAGCTATATTTAGTCCAGTCTAGAAGTCTATCTCATCAATTATGTTAAAATAATTACTTTTTTATAATTTTTTAGAACGTTCTTTACCTATCTTCATGAAGATATGTTGCATTAGTAAGAGAAGAGAAGAAGGGAGAAGTAATAAAATCAAATTGGATATCAGTTTTGTGGACAGAGATCAGCTGATATGTATATTAAGCATATCTAGCAGCCATTGACTAAAATAATGTAGTTTCAAAATTTGAATTGATTATTGAAGATTGAATTGATACCAAGGATGCTGGGTTATGAAAGACAACGGTCTGCAAATTACCGTACTATTTTAAAGATTTAGGATTTTCATGAATGTTTTTCTGTTAAGGAATGTAGTTTAGACTAGCTAGTTTCCGCGACGAAGAGGTATTCCAGCAAACTTTCGAAGACCATTTCAGCAAAATACTCGATGAAGGAATAAAAATACTCGAATACCTATACGTTCGTGTATAAAAAATATTAACTGTGGAGATAAATAGGAAATGATAAACAGTATAATTTTATTCTGTCTTAAATACAGGTGCCATAAAATCTCATTGGGTAGCAAATATTAAACTTGATACACGCATTACAATGTCATAAAGGTCCTGTATTAAATCTAAAGCAATGTCAACACTTAAGTACGTTTTATGACCACGTTTTATGTTCGCCAAATGCGTAATAGAGAATTTATTGTGTACCAGCCTAAGAGGTTTTAATCCATGTACCCGTAGATCTAAATTAAAACGATAATGATTCTATTTGAGATTTTCCTTATTTGTATTTGATGTATACACTACATTTGTAGCAGTATTGCTTGAGCATTTTGCTGACTTGGGTGCTGTTTCATTACTGCAATCCAATAATTGTTTTAATATATGTAAGTCATAGCTAGACTTATCTTTAAAATTTTTGTTTTGTAGCAATCAACAAAGCTACTTATTTATTTATTCATTACTTAAACTTTTTCTATATATATTTGTTCTTTCATTCTTTTAGCTTTCACATAATGTATAAAAAAAATGTAGCCACATGCATGACGGTGACTCACTTGACAAAATTTTGATACATTTGGTCGTGTTTTTTGTTGTGTTGGAATCGTCAGAAAATTTTATTTTGGTAGTATAATAGTCGATACCAGCAGTACGTTATGTACGAGTATAATGCATACGTACATTCTCTAAAACTATCATAGTCTGACAAAAGGTAAAATTTAAATAATAATAAAATATGCAAAATCTTATAGTTAGATTTAGTGGGCCAAATACCATAGGTTAATTTATTTATTTAAATACCGTTATTTGAAGTTTCGATATTAGACGGCAAGGCTTATTTGCGTAATATTATCGGCGTAAGATTAATACCATTAACACCTCCAAGTTCGAGGTACCAATCTTATATTGTTAAATATTCCCAGAAGCATACAAACATCCATGTCTCGAGTACAAAGATTTATAAGACATTCGAACCGGAACTTTTAGCTTCGAAGGCAACACCTATCTACTAGCTATCGGGTCGTCCAATAATTTTTTTTAATAATTTAAATATCTATATGCTATTTTCCTTACTCTTCTTGTCTCTAGAACAATGAAGTAATTCGACCCACATTTCACCGCAGTATATTTGGGACAACCTGACTAGTGGTGAGTCTATCGCCATCTTAGTGTCCAACCTAACGGTTTAACATAATTACATACGTATACATATACATAGATATACAATGTACAGTATTGTAAATAAATATTATTAATTTGATTTTAACGTACAATTAATCCAAGCTTATGACATTGTTTTTTTACATTAACTTTTTTTGTACTACGTCAATTTTATTATAAATTTTAATGTTTCATTACTGATTTGAAATATTTTGCATGTCAATTGTAATAAATAAGTTAGATTTTAAGGATTTAATTGTTGTACCAACATTGTATCACACAAATATATGCAAATAAATTATTTTTATTATCATTAGTCACGGTAGCCGAGACGTCAAGAGTCACGATAGCCGAGTTGTGTGGTGGTCGGAATTTCGAGTCGAGAGACCCGAGTTCGATCCCCAGGTGGCAGTACCAATGAGTTTTTCAAAAACTTATGTACGAATTACATCGTTGGCTCGGACATAAAGACGGCGACGGGCTCATCACCTGTCACGTTGTCCCGAAAATATCTTCGGTGGAAGGTGGGTCGAAGTGACTTAATTGTTTAGACTAAACCTCTTTCTATCCCTATTATTTAACCCTAAAATTAAAAAATGTATTGTCAATTGCAGCTTAGTCACCCAGCTACTGTTAATTAATATGCTGTATTTGTAAAACATCGTGCGGCTCACATACGAGTCGTTTGTCACTGGTGCACCTGCATTTCATGACCTATTAATCCCGGACACAGTGAAATAATTCAAAATGTAACGTATATACGTGTCGGATTGAGATTTTCTACATGATATTATCCGAGTGAAGGCGAGCGTGTATAAAGAAATTAATTAATTAGAGTGTTGCGAAATTGGTATGTGAAAGGACACTTGGCGACCTGTTCTCATTAGCTATCATCATCATCATCATTATAACAGCCTATCAGAAGTCCACTGCTGAACGCAGGCCTGCCCCATAATTACCCCCAAAGACTGCCACATAGAGCGGTCCTGTGCCATCAGCATCTATCGACTCCCCGCAACGAAATGATTAATATTATATTATAATTAATTAATTTATATTACTATCAAACTAGAAACTGTTGTCCGTCACAGGCCTTCTCTAGTATTTTCGAGATAGTTATTCCGTCATATATCGGTAGCAAGATTTCTAAGCTTTTCCATTTGCCTTACCATTTGCTGCCTTTGAGGACACGCATGGGAAAAAGCAACTCGGCTAACACCGGTTACACCTGCGATATTGTAATAGGCAAGAAATAATTTATATAAGTCAGGCATATTGATGTGAAACATCTATAGCCGCCCGTAAAACCGATTTCTGGCGTGGCGACGCTATACAAAGGTATACTAATTTACACCCTATTGCCTGGGAATTAAGATTTATAATTAAACACTGAAATCCCTTTTTTATATTTAATTAATTATATTCATATTATTCATATTAGTGACTATGTAAATTATATTAAGATTTAATTTTTACATGAAAGGTAATTTCCTTAAAGTCAAAAATGTTCAATAATTTTTAAAACGAATAAACATAAACTACCATTAAAATTAGCTGGAGATTTTAATGTAAATTTGCAAGAGCTGAATCACTGCCATTAATGACATTTCTTCAAAAAGAATTTCAAATGAAAATCAACAACAATCCAAAAGAATCTAGTACCAAATATGGAACAACTATAGATGCTGTAATTGTGAGATATCTTGATAATGTTTCATCCAATACTTTTGTAACGTATTAAATAAATATATAAATATCTTCACGCAATTCCCAATACAGGGGTAGACAGAGGTCAAGTCTAGACAATTAAGTCCCTATGACCCACCTTCCACCGAAGATATTTTCGGGACAACGGGACTTTACTACTACGGGACTTTTGTAACGTAGTTTAGTTATCATCGACCAATCGTCACAGTAATACCGGCAGAGGAAACACGAATATAACTATAACTGAAGTCACAGAGAGAGAGAGCAAATATTTAAATTGTGGCCACTTGATATTAATATCGAATTTTTATATCAAATGTATATAAATGTTTATTAGTTATAATAGTAATAAAGTTAATAAATAGTAATAAAGTTACCATTTTCTGTAAGAAATTCGTAATACTTCATTTTTTCATTAGTATTTTGTTAGTACTTCATTTTTTTCATTCCTGTAATAATATTATCTTTTATGCATATTACTTGTACACACACGATGTTTCACATCTGCCAGGCGTCCCATGACGGCTAACATTTTTTTTTCAATTTTTAAAAAAAAATTCAACGTGTTATATCGCATTCATAATTCCTAGCATAAATTCATTAAAATCTGAGTAAAACATAACAAATATATACATGTTACGAATAAAAAATTAACTCTGAATAGGTTCTATATAAACATTACCACTAGCTACGAAACAAAGCATCTTTTTGTAGTTCAGAGCCATTACAAGCTTGCGTGGCTTCAGCGTAGAGAGCTACGGCATAGCGTGCTTGTAAAGGTTGCAGCGCAACTGTAGCATCTTTAGTCCGCGTATACTAACGATTGTTGGCGGTTTCGCTTACGTAATGGTAGTTTTCACGAGCAGGTTTTGTTTTAGAGCAATATAACGTTATTTTTTAAACAATAGTTTTTCCCAAGAGGTTAACCTGAACAAGTACCTTTTGACCCTGTTTTCTGTTTTTTTTTTCTGCTTTTATATTTTTAACTGCCTGTGATTAACGCTTATAATCACTTCACATTACGCGGGTGACCTCAATAGTATCTCTTAATGTTAACTGTACATTTTAATTGCAATTTTTAATGATG
The DNA here is from genome assembly GCA_029286605.1 of Sericinus montela. Lineage (NCBI taxonomy): Eukaryota > Metazoa > Arthropoda > Insecta > Lepidoptera > Papilionidae > Sericinus > Sericinus montela. The sequence goes on along the minus strand of JAGSMR010000074.1, from coordinate 208,079 downwards.
ATCATGTTCAAAGATGCTTAAAGAAGATTAGATTCTCTGTCATCGTTAGTAAAAGAAAATTTTGTAAAGATTCCTGCATTTGTGCGTAGAAATTTGTATTATTTTATCTACATGAAATTTTTCATACCGTGTAAGCAGAAATCTAGGCAAATCTAGAAGTCTATTCATCCCAATTTTCACCGAGCTTAATTCGAACAACGTGACAGGCCTATATGTGTGTATGTATTTATAATAAAATTACTTAGAGGTCTTACCGCACGTACTTTGTGTGACGAACCTTCTGCAGATCCAATCCCTCAATAACTATATTCGAAAGAACATTCGTCTCATATTATGCTATGTAAAATAAATAAAATAAATATCTTCACGCAAATCCCAATACAGGGGTAGACAGAGGTATAGTCTAGACAATTAAGTCCCTTCGACCCACCTTCCACCGAAGATATTTTCGGGACAACGTGACAGGTGGTTAGCCCGTCGCCGTTTTCATGTCCAAGCCAACGATATAATTCGTAAATAAGTTTTTGAAAAACTCATTGGTTCGACTCTGCCACCTGAGCATCGACTCGGGGCTCTCGACTCGAAATTCCGACCACCCAACCACTCGGCTATCGTGACTTCGATGTATCATGTAATAATAATAATATATACTTCGAACTATTAAATATGTTATCCAGTCCCGAACTATGATTTCCTATCTTTTAGCATACGAATACTGATAAAAAATATCTTGAAACCATTCCCAATACTGTGGTAGATAGAGGTCCAGACAATTAAGTCCTTTATACACACCTTTCATCGTATACATTTTTGAGACAAAGTGACGAGTGGTGAGCCTGTCGCCGTCTTAATTTCAATGCTACCGATATAAATCGTATATAATTTTTGAGAAAACTCATTATTGGTACGAGCCTGTGGGATCGCGACGTCGTGGGAACGACGTGGGAATCGAACTCGGGTCTCTTGACACGAATTCCGATCACCCAGCCACACGGCTATCTTAGATCTTATACGTAAAGTACATATTAAGCATTTTTCTTGACTTTTCAAGCACATAAGCCAAACTGGGATTTTTAATTAATTAAATGAGAAATTTAAAAATAACCTGTTTGGGCCGAGATTCGAACTTGCAAAAGCTTAGAATGCGAAATCGCACGCAGGTTATTGATATTCTATTCCTATCGAATATAAAAAGCTGTAATTGATTATATAATCAAAAAAAAATATGATATATAACATAGTAATCGAAAAAAATCATAAATATATCAATAGATAAAACAAACGTTCCCACTATTCCAACAAACAAATACTATTAATCACTAACGAGTTTTCTTCTTGTTTCGTAACAAACCTTATCACGCCATGATATTAAAGGGCTAATAGTTCCCCGGAGGGTTGGGCGTGACACGCGATCGAGACTAGCTATGAAAAAAAAACTTTAACCCAATTCCCCGCATCCTCCCTTTAGCCAAATTTCTAATAAGCACTATAAAAAACAGGCTCGTTATTTTGGAAATCGACTCGGTATCCACGTGATCTGGGCACGCCACAGTTACGTAAGGGGCGAACGTAGGGGTAAGACGGAACAGTCGTCATAACAACGCGATTCAAACAGGACACCTCTCGTCTACTATAATAAACACAAGTGTATGTTACAACCGACTCAGCAGTCTATCAAATTATGTCTACGCAAAATAGCAAACGCTAAAATAACAAGGAACAGACATTCGCAAAATGATGCTACAAAATCGACAACTAACTTAAAATTTGTACAGTAATACAGCTATGTATTTATAGTAATTTAAAAATCGAGTACATGAATACATTCTACTATCAAACTATTGGATATCAGCTGTTTAATAGATTACAATCAACTAATGTATGGAAAATTTACCTTAATCGACATAGATCATAATCATATTCTACTACGCTTTCATTATTTGTAACTAAATGTACTAGATTTATATAACTATTATATATAAGGTCAAGGGAATCTAATACACTTGATTTGACGCTGATTTGGTATTGATTGCAATAAAAACATAATGTATTTGAATTAAGCATTGAATAAAATTTCATTCACCAAATCGACATCAAGGCTAAACATGCAAGTTGTGCGGGCGAGCTTACCGTAGGCATCAGCTGATCAGTACTTCTCACTCTCGTCACCTTGTTCTTGTAGATGAGCTTCTTCAGCGCTCTCTCCACCGGTTGGTTCCACCTCATGAACATAACGTACGCGCCGTACAGGGAGAACAACACCAAAGCCTCCTGCCAGTATATCATGCTGTCCCGGAAACAATATATCAACACTAACAAGCTGATCGAATAGAAAGTACAGTCACGGAAGAGCGGCCACCATGTCAGTGATAGGGTAGTGCGGGAGAATAACGCGCAAGCACCGATAACGAATAGGATGTTGAAGACCGCGGATCCGACGATCGTTCCGATGCCGACATCATCGAAGGAAACGAAAACGCCGATAATGGAGGTAAAGAGCTCGGGCGCGGATCCACCGGCGGCCATGAAGGTGGCTCCGGCAACATCGTCCCTTATCGCGAGCCGCTCGATGATGACATCGAGCGCCGGTACGAAGAACTCATCGCAGACGATCGCGAGGGCAACGAACATGTAGCCCATTCCGAGCACGTGGAGCAGAACGGCGCCGGAGCGACGTTGCTCCTCGGTGAACAAGTCTTCGGGGAAAAGGGGTACTTTCTCCTCTTCTGGCTGTAAGGTGGTGATGTTGGTGGCGTTGGGCTCGCCGGCCCGCGCCGCCGCCAGCAGCGCTAGCAGCAGCGCGCCACCCATGCCGCGCTCCCGGGGGCTGCCAGCACACTGCCGCCGCTACCCGCGTACAGCGCGACGCCATGCGCCGCCGTGCCGCAGCTACATCTGCTGTGATCGATTACGATTATTACGATTACATAAATCGAGTACACGGCAGCGTGTCAGATTTGTATTCTCTTTTTAATTCTATATGAATATAGATTTTTAGATATTGTTATTCTTTGTAAAACATTTAAAAGATGAGACCGAATCATGTAATAATCAAACTTAAACGTTCGTACAATATTGTCATATAATCGAATAGGACATAACTAATATCTATATTTTAAATGAATGTCAGAATGTACGCAAAAATGTAAGCGATTTTAAATAATTAAGATTCAATCAAATTTGCACGAGTAATCTTTAAAGAATTTACAAACTTGAAAATCGATTAATTGCCCTCGTTTTAGTACTAAACATCGATGTGTCAGTATCGTTGGTAATCACTAGAGGCGTCGCCGCCTCCCCCCACTTCCTCGATGCCAGCAGCCCGTTCGATAGCGTCGCACTGCGCCGCGTCGCCCCGCCTCGATTCCCAGCCCCTACGAGCCCCCGTCTGGACCTACAAACGTATAGATGCGCTCTAGAACCTCTGAAGCACAGCCAACCACCGCATGCAGCCACAAGCATCAAATAGATCCTTAAGAGGATTCTACATTTATGAAACGAGGTAAAACATTTCATTAAGTTTGTATAAAAAATTCTGTCGTTGTAATGGTGTAAGAATATTTCACCCCCTTTCTTACGTAATGTCGTAAAATGCGACTGAAACAAACTCCTTAAAAATGGTACAAACTAAATCTAATCAAACTAAACAGATGGTGGGAAAATCACTTTGATAAATAACGGATTAAAGTGAAGTCGTGAGTCTGGTACCGAGATTGCAGACCCGAACAGCAAATGTTGCGATTATGGCAAACCCTTCCTTACGAGAGAGGCTAGTGTCCTGCAGAAGAATTTTACAGGACGTTTTGTATATATTTAGGTATGGACTATGGTATTTTAACTCATAACAAATAATAATCAATACGACCTAGTACTGGACTGAACAGAATTCTATTTTGCTAAGTCATTGTCACTTTTCACAAGATATTTTTTGGGACAAAATGACAAGTGTTACGCGTGGAAACGCAATTTCGCGACGCAGTACCGGGCACCTTCAGAACCAGTACCTTAGACACTGATGCCTGTCTGGTCTGTTAAATTTTGGTCTGACTCTCCTCGAGGTGGTTACCTCGCCATCTATCGATAACCAATGACATTTCTAAGGATTTTTACCTTAGTCACCACTTATGAAATCCACGGGATGAAAGGTAGAAAGAATACCACCCGTATTTTCTTACGCCGCTAGCACAGCATTCGTACGTAGTATAAATATCACTTATTTTCATCTGGCCCGAGTCACGCTTAAATATGGATCTCACTAGTTGTGAATATTTCCTGTCTTATTATAGAGTTTTAAAGTTTATGAAATTAAATACGTCCACTGATAAAAATATACATAATATTGTTTACTTTTTTATCTACACACGTTTCCCTATCCTCCTTATTCTTTCCCTGTCCTTGCGAACCACATATCACTGGAGCTTATTTTAGTATAACGTGGCAGGCGGTAAGCATGTCGCCTTCTCTATATATAATATAACGATATAAATCGAACATAAGTTTTGAAAAACCTCATTCAAACCTCATTCTCCGAGTTCCATCGTCAGAAGGTACGCTTGTACCAATGTACAAAGTGTACCTTCTGAGGATCGAACTCGATTCTCATAACTCGAATCTCGATAGCCCAATACCTCGGCTATCCTGACTCCTTTTGGTTTTACTTTACATTTATGGTTTCTGTTATCAGTAATAAATATAGTGACAATCCGATAGCCGGATTGGTGATATAATAATAAAAAACAACTATATAATACAAACAACTACATATAAATAATAATAATAAATAACTATGGATACGAAAGTAAGTAGTTAAAGCACACCTCTGTTAAAGCAAAGCCTCTCGTACTCTACTACGGATGTCGTCTAAGACGGAGTATTTGTTTATGAATATAATATACGGTTATTATATACGGTATTATGTGCGTACGGTAAAGAAAATCCGAAGAAATTTCGCTGTGGCTCAGTGTGTTATAAAAATAGTAAAAATAGGTGTATTTTTAAATAGAATATAAAGCATATATACATATATAGATATGGCAACGTCACATACATTGTTCTGAACCCAAAGTAAACAGCTTAAGCACTTTTAATACGATATCAGAAATAACGTACCACAAACACCCAGGCCCGAGAAAATGTAGAAAAAGTATTTTCTACATTGACCCGATCGGCAATCGAACATCGAACCCCGAATCGAATCTCGAAAACCGGTGTGTATACCACTAGTCCACGGAGATCGTCATTTGTAAGAAAACAACAACGGTCCATTAAAAAATACAGTTTTTTAAGAAAATAATCCGCGTTCCCGAGGAAACTTCGGGATTATTAAATACTGCGTGTATTTACAAACAAAATTAAAAAAAAATGGTATTAGTGTGGAACTGACCCAGACGACTCGACTTTTTACTTTTAGCTGCCTTAAACCAATAAGCGTGCACTCATGATTATATATATATATATATATATATATATATATATATATATATATATATATATATATATATATATATATATATATATATATATATATATATATATATATATATATATATATATATATATATATATATATATATATATATATATATATATATATATATATATATATATATATATATATATATATATATATATATATATATATACCGACCGATTATTTTTATTCTATGTAACCTTCTTATATTAAAATGATACAGCTCTTGCAATAGAAATAAATGTTTTCATTACAATTCTGGTACAATTTTTAATGCATTACTTGGAACAATCAACGAAATGTAAATACGGCCGGTACAGCTATCGCGTAGGATTTTTTGTTTTTTAATTGGCAATTATCGTCACAATATACGTAATTATAGTAGTCCTAATCACGGACTAATTAACAACTGATAAGCATCTCAAAATGACTCCTGAAACGAACCAATATTACGTGTGTAGTGCTTGTATTAAAAACACGGCCAGATTATTTTTTTATTGCCTCACGTGTTTTTTTTTTATTCTGATTTAACAATGGATTATCTTTTAACTTTTCAAGCAAACTCTTGTAAATTGCCGATACGAACGAGGCGATTCGCAATATGGTTGTTTTGAAATATGATCCTACCACTAAAATAGATAAAGGAGTGCTTTAATTATGAAAAAATATGACTCTTCTAGCGAGAAGGAACTTGAAAGATGCAGTAAAACCTTTGTCGTCTTTGAATCATCGTCATCATAACGCCATGTAAGGTCCACTAAAGGATATAGGCCTTTCCTGCACGGGTGGGTTTGTAATAATTATCACGCTTGGCAAGCGGATTGACGACCGCGCTCGACTCCTTGCACCTTAAACATTGCTACCAATTACCGGTTTGCTGAATTTTGGTCTGGTTTCCTTTTATTATTATCTCACCATCAGTCGGTAGCCTACAGCATGTTTAAAGCTTTTCCTTTAGTAGACTCTTTTGACACGCAGCGGGATTTAAGAATGGATTATCATTTAGCTTTTAACTTTTTAAGCAGACTCTTTGTAAATTGCCGATATTAACGAGGTGCTTCACAATATGGCTGTTTTGAAATATGATCTTATGACTAAAATAAATAAGGGGGTGCTTAGATGGTTGAATGAATAATTGAAGACCGAAAAGGCCGGAATTTTCGTAGATCATTTGGGCAAATTACTCGTAGAGGGGAGTGTCATGAGTACTCCATATACATAGACGCGCTTAAAGGAAGAAAATGATGTAGTAGAAAGAATATGTACGATAGAGGTATGTAAGGATCGCGATGCTAGGCGTTTTGTACGATTCGTTGGTACTACGCGTGTTTTGTGAGAGATTGTTGAATGCTCAAGACCGGTCTCTGTGGCAGTCTTTACGGGAGGAAACAAATCGCACATGGCCATCTAAAAAGACAATGGTACCAGCTTTCCTCATAGCGATCGAACTCGAGTCTCCTTATTCGATTTCCAATCACTCAACCACACAGTTATCGTGGTTTTAAATATAAAAAACGCTATACAAGGTCGGCAACGCATCTGCTATGCCTCTGGTATTGCGGGTGTTCGGCGGCGGTAATCACTTACCATCACGTAAGTCGCCTGCTCGTTTGCCTCCCTATTCCATAAAAAAAATATATATTTTTACCAAAAAACCTTATAATTGTAGATTGACCGGAACGTAAGAACATATTTTAATATTGGTTCGAAGCTGTTTTTTGTGTTTCTGTTGTAGTAAAATAAATAATAAATATATATCTTCACGCAATTCTCAATAAAGGAGTAGACAGAGGTCTAGTCTAGACAATTAAGTCCCTTCGACCCACCTTCTACCGAAGATATTTTCAGGACAACGTGACAGGTGGTGAGCCCGTCGCTGTCTTTATGTCCAACCCAAAGACATAATTCGTATATAAGTTTTTGAAAAACCTATAGGTACGTGCATGTCACCTGGGGATCGAACTCGGGTCTCTTGACTCAAAATTCCGACCACCCAACACGGCTGTTGTAGTGATATGCTTAATGTACAAAGAGCAGACATGTCCTTGGACTGATTACTCCTATCAACTACCAGAATCCAGAGGGAACTTAACTCGGTACCTATACGTCTATGTTACCTATTGATATCTAATGTAGTGGTGGTCTTGTATCCATCCTGATAAAAAAAGATAAAACATAGCATTTTTTACGAAAAGTGGCGCTCTTCAACCGTGAGTGAAATTGAGAAGTGAAGTATATTATAAAATAGACGATCTCCGTGGACGAGTATCGTATATACCGGTTTTCATGGTATCACCAGCAATGAGGTTCCGGGTTCGATCCCTGGGTTAGTGTAGAAAACACTTTTTCTGTATTTTCTCCGGTCTGGATGTTTGGAATCAATGGAATCAGAAACAACGAAGGTACCACCTTCATTGTTTCTGATTCCATAATATGTGATATTTTGCGATCGTGGGATCAGAGCAATGTATTTGGTGTTGCACCAATCTATGAATATTTATACATGAATTTATAAACTTATTGTCATTTTCAGTTTCTTATAAATTTCTTCATAGTAAAAAAATATGATTCTTCCAGTATGAAGGAACTTCAAAGATGCAGTAAAAGCTCTATCGTCTTTGGATCATCGTCATCACAACGCCATGTAAGGTCCACTAAAGGATGTAGGCCTTTCGTGCACGGGTAAGTTTGTAATAATTATCATGCTTGGCAAGCGGATTGGCGATCGCGCTAGACTCCTTGCACCTTAGACACTGCTTACTAGTACCGGTTTGCTGAATTTTGATCTGGTATCTTTTGAGATGGTAATCTCACCATCAGTCGGTTGCCTATAGCATTTTTAAAGCTTTTCTTTTAGTAGACTCTTTTAAAACATATTCATATATCTATGGCAACTTGACTATTGAATTGAAATTAAGTAATCTATTTATATTTTTACCAAAAACCTTATAATTGTAGATTGACCGGAACGTAAGAACATATTTTAATATTGGTTCGAAGCTGTTTTTTGTGTTTCTGTTGTAGTAAAATAAATAATAAATATATATCTTCACGCAATTCTCAATAAAGGAGTAGACAGAGGTCTAGTCTAGACAATTAAGTCCCTTCGACCCACCTTCTACCGAAGATATTTTCAGGACAACGTGACAGGTGGTGAGCCCGTCGCTGTCTTTATGTCCAACCCAACGACATAATTCGTATATAAGATTTTGAAAAACCTATAGGTACGTGCATGTCACCTGAGGATCGAACTCGGGTCTCTTGACTCAAAATTCCGACCACCCAACACGGCTGTTGTAGTGATATGCTTATTGTACAAAGAGCAGACATTTCCTTGGACTGATTACTCCTATCAACTACCAGAATCCAGAGGGAACTTAACTCGGTACCTATACGTCTATGTTACCTATTGATATCTAATGTAGTGGTGGTCTTGTATCCATCCTGATAAAAAAGATAAAACATAGCATTTTTTACGAAAAGTGGCGCTCTTCAACCGTGAGTGAAATTGAGAAGTGAAGTATATTATAAAATAGACGATCTCCGTGGACGAGTATCGTATATACCGGTTTTCATGGTATCACCAGCAATGAGGTTCCGGGTTCGATCCCCTGGGTTAGTGTAGAAAACACTTTTTCTGCATTTTCTCCGGTCTGGATGTTTGGAATCAATGGAATCAGAAACAACGAAGGTACCACCTTCATTGTTTCTGATTCCATAATATGTGATATTTTGCGATCGTGGGATCAGAGCAATGTATTTGGTGTTGCACCAATCTATGAATATTTATACATGAATTTATAAACTTATTGTCATTTTCAGTTTCTTATAAATTTCTTCATAGTAAAAAAATATGATTCTTCCAGTATGAAGGAACTTCAAAGATGCAGTAAAAGCTCTATCGTCTTTGGATCATCGTCATCACAACGCCATGTAAGGTCCACTAAAGGATGTAGGCCTTTCGTGCACGGGTAAGTTTGTAATAATTATCATGCTTGGCAAGCGGATTGGCGATCGCGCTAGACTCCTTGCACCTTAGACACTGCTTACTAGTACCGGTTTGCTGAATTTTGATCTGGTATCTTTTTGAGATGGTAATCTCACCATCAGTCGGTTGCCTATAGCATTTTTAAAGCTTTTCTTTTAGTAGACTCTTTTAACACATAGGGGAAGTTAGAAGATGATATATTCATATATCTATGGCAACTTGACTATTGAATTGAAATTAAGTAATCTATTTATATTTTTAATTGTTTAATTTCATGTTAACTCGATCGTTTTTAAACAATATTTTTTATATCTAAATAAAATACATAAATAAAATCAATATTTTATCTCTACAACATATAATGCAATATTGTATTTTTAAGGGATAATTTATCTTTGGCACCACATTGTTATCATGCCAACATATGGCGCTCAATAATAAGTTTGACACTCTGCCAAGCTACACCTTATTTCCTTAATACACATTCATATATATTTTACCCACCACCCCTCATGGGGTGATGAGAGAGAACAGACCGCTAAGCCACGACCCTCAGATTCGTCATTTCTTTCACATACTAGACGTAAAATAATAATACATCTGGATATATAAATAAAATTGAAGTGTCTCATTGTAATTCCAAATTAACACCTTTTCATTAAATGTTATGAAAGTATATACGACATAAAAAAAGAATTTATCTATCTGTCTGTCAGTGTCTCGCGGTTGATCTCTGAAGCAGCAGGACCAATTTAAACGGGACTTTGACTACTTTTATTTTAGAAATTTAATAATGGGGGGGGGGCAGCTAGTATTTAATAATAATAATAATAATAAAAGAACCTCTTGCAACTCGAATAGTATTTAAAGAAATACATAGGTCAATAAACTACGCGTCAATAGTCGTCTAATAACGTTATGACTATAACGTCACAGGTTCGGATCCGTCATTCGGCTATTGTCGTGAACCTCTCAGGCACAACATAATGCAGTTTAGTTGAAGTGGTACAAGAAGACTAGTAATGAAATTTCCACATTGCTTCTTCTTCTTTATGCAAGTGCCAGTATTTTTTTAAATATAAGTACTGTATACTGTATATACTTTCATATGCATTTAGTAAAATACTGAGGGAAGTCTATGGATACAAGTATATAACGACCGTTCTTTGTGGAAAACTTTGGCGGAGGACTTTATCCAGCAGTGGCTTAAAGTAAGTTTATAGGCAGTAAACAAGAAGTATTCTTTAAAAAAAAACTATTTAAGAATTGTAAACATTAGTATATCAACTATTGTATAATTACGAGCAATGAGGCAATGAGGTATTCCACACGTCTTTACCCGTCCGGGAATCGAAGTCGGGACATCAGAGATAACGAAACTTTGAAAACCGGGTGTTCGCCATTCGTCCACAAAGGTCGTTAAACCTTCTTAAGTTGTATCCTTCTTTATTTGAATTAGGTTGCAGGTTTAAAGTCTATGGGTTATGGCCACTAACAATAACTATAGATAGCTAGTTTATCATCTTCGTAACCATATAGTTAATCAAATTCGTAACAAATACGAGAATAAAATACAACCCGCGTACCCACTTCGTTTTCTGATCAATTCCCGATGCAACGAGGCCATTATTACGTGAATAACTATGAACATAGAGTATATTTGACTGTAAATAGTTAACAAAGATGAACGTAAACGAAGTTCTATACACTTTCACTGATGTGCACTATACTTAATTGAATTTGTCTGGCGGTGGGGAGGTTACTTCGAATAAATAGAATTAAAGGAACGAATCACTCAGACGTTCCATCGTGCCTAGAATGTTTTAAATTAGACATTCGTTGCTGAATACAAAGGAGAATGGCATGCTTATGAAAGCATTCGATATTACTTCTTACTAGCTCATCGCGTGCAGCTTTGCTCGTATGGATTATAATAAGTAGCAGAAGCCGAATTACCAACTCTATAACTAAAAATATGATACCACTGAAAAAATTACAGCAGTAAAGGAAAATGTTATTATAAATAGTATAAAATGTAATAGGGGGTCATTGTAGAAGCGGGCTCGTCGCGACCCCTGTCAGCCCTTTTCAGGGCTGCAATTCTACACAGCTGCGCACCCATGCCAATGAGGGTTAGGGCGTCCCCCTAAGACGACGCACACCAGTTCGTCCCCGTTGGTGTGGAATGCAGCGCGCAAAGCGGCGATGAGGACCGCCACCCGTCACGCACAGCCCGACACGGCGGAAGGTGGAGGACGGAGTGCAGAGTCGGCACGTGGAATGTTAGAGGAGGCATGAGAGATAAGACGAATGAGTTGATCGAAATAATGAAAGAAAGAGAATTAGATGTCGTGTGTTTGTCGGAAACCAAACGGAAGGGCAGCGGTACTGAAGAGCTCCCTGGCGGGGCGTTAGCTCTATGTTCCGGAGTCCCGGAGAGCGAGAGCGCCTGCCAGGGAGTGGGGGTCGTCTCGGTTGGTCGATGTTATGACTGAATATAAGTTTGTGAACTCGAGACTTCTCTGGGTTCGCTTTAAATTGGGACTGACGAAGTTATTCCTTTTGGCTGTTTATGCGCCGGTAGCTTCGTCCTCCAGAGCTGTGCTGGAGGAGTTTTGAGAGAATGTAAGAGTAGTTCTAGATTTGGTAAGGGAAAACGAAAGAATTGTTGTATGTGGTGATTTGAATGGATGGGTTGGTACCGCTCGGCCAGGGTACGAGTCGGTGCTTGGAATGTTTGGTGATAAAAGGGTTAACGATGCTGGCAAGCTTATACTGGCTGTATGCAAGGAAAAGGGTCTTCTTGTGACAAACACTATGTTTAGTCACAAGAAAATCCACATGTATACTAGAACTAGAGAGAATGGGAGAAGTATGATCGATTTATTCCTGGTGGATGACCGACTGCGAAAACAGGTGATGGATACGCGAGTGTTCCGGGGTGCTGACCTGGGAACGGATCACTATCTAGTGATTACTAGATTTAGGGGTCTGTTCGCGGGTTGGCGCCACCGGACGGCGATACCAGAACCAAAGTCGATCGGTAGCATCCGAAGCTGGAAGCTTCAGGAAGTGGACACTAGGGATAAATATCAAGCAAGGTTAAATAAAAGCTGGTCATCATCGATGTCAGGAAAGAATGTGTGGAAGAAATATTTCAGAGCCTTAGAGATGGAGTAGTTAGTGCAGTGGAAGACGTGTGTGGAACTGTGAAAAGAGGTAGTAGTAAAAAGTGAAAGAAGCAGTAAATAAGAATAAGAAAGCATGGTTAGACTACTTGGCTTATAGTAATGATAAGGATATGAGAGAGAAGATGAAAGAAAGATATAAGCTGCAGAAAGACACACGAAAGCATTGATTGAGGTAGTGCGTGAAAGGTGTAGAATGGAAGTGAAAGAAAGGTTGTCGCACAACTTCAAGGAAAACTCTCTGGTCAGAGAGTTCTGTAAAGAGGTTGGAAGGACCCGGAGTGGTGCGACGGCCTTAAGAACGAACAAAGTGCTTTCGGGAACTAATGACGTCCTCTCTGAAAAATCGGACGTCATGCAGCGATGGAGCGAATTTTATGGAGAAATCTATGCATGTGATGACCTTAGTGTGGGATCCGGGGGTCTCGCCGTGACTGGTACGCCAGACTCGGACCTCGATGACACTGAGGTCATCAGTATGAAAGAGATTGAATGTGGAATTCGAAGTTTGAAATGTGGTAAGGCTGCGGGACTAGACAGAGTTACTGCTGAAACTTCCGACAGAGTTACTGTCGGAAAGATTTCTATGGGAGGCACAATGCGGATTTAGACCTGGAAGAGGATGCACGGATCAAATGTTTTCTCTCCGAATGATCACGGAGAAGCTTCTGGCTGCTAACCAGAAGATTTTCTGTGCTTTTGTGGATCTTGAGAAAGCATTTGATAAAGTTGTAAGGAAGAAAATGTGGGAACTGTTGCCGGGGTACGGTGTGGATGGTCGATTGCTAAGGGCTGTGCAGTCACTTTACTGTGACTGTAAAGTCTGTGTGCGGGTAGGCCATGACCTGTCACCCATGTTTAGCGTCCAAACGGGCGTAAAACAGGGTTGTGTCATGTCTTCCTGGCTGTTCATACTGTATCTCGACAGCTGTTTTCAGAAGCTGAAAGATAGCTGTTTGGGTGTGAAATTGGGTGACATAAAAGTAAATTGTCTGCTATATGCTGATGATGCAGTGCTTATTGCACCATCAGAGGCAGAACTGCAGGCATTAGTCACGTGTATGAAAGAAGAATGTGAAATTAATGGTCTCCGTTTGAATGCTAATAAAACTAAGGTTCTGGTATTTGAAAGGGACGAAGAAAGAACGAAATGCGAAATTTGGGTAAATCAGGAATGTCTAGAACAGGTGAATGAAATTGTATACTTGGGGAGTGCGTTTAGCCGGGATGGAAGATGTGATTTAGATGTGGACAGGCGTGTCGCTGCCGGGAACAAAGTCAACGGTGCCCTGACTGCGTTAGTCAAAAGGCAAGGCGTAGTGAAAAGTGCACGCCTTGCTATACATAACGCAGTGTTGGTACCGACTTTGTTATATGGCAGTGAAACCTGGGTATGCCAGAAGAAGCATAAAAGCAGGTTGAATGCAGTGGAGATGCGATATCTTCGTAAAATGTGCGGCCTTACCATGGCCGACCGAAAGCGAAACGAAGAGATTCGCAATATGGCAGGTTTGAAAGATGACCTTGTCAAAAAATGGATAAGGGCGTGCTTCGATGATTTGGGAACGTCGAGCGAATGAGTGAAGACCGAATGGTGAAGAAAATATATAGCGCGAAAGGTAATATTAAAAGGTGTCGAGGTAGACCGAGACTAACTTTTGAAGACCATGTGAGCAAATTGCTCGAAGAGGGGAGGGTCAAGAGTACTCGGATATCTAGACGTGCATGTATGAAGAAGATGATGAATCTGAAAGAAGCGAAAGAAGTATGTAGGGATCGTGACACTTGGCGATCTGTTCTCTCTGGCTACCCCGTCAGGGATTGTGCTTGAAGATAAGTAAGAAAGTAAGTATAAAATATAATGTAAAATATTGAAAGCATTGCAATACTCACAGTGGTAAGTGGAGTGGCAGGCTCGTACCAATTGTTTTTTTTTTTTTTCAAAAAGTTAAGTACGAATTATATGGTCGGTTCGAACATAAAGACGGCGACGGGCTCACCACCTGTCGCTCTGTCCCAAAAATATCTTCGATGGAAGGTGGCACGAAAGCACTTAATTGTCATGGGAATGGCGTAAAGATATTTTTAATGCAATACTCATGATTAACGTTTTCATATGTACACAGATAACGGTGCCTAAAAGTCCGCGGCAGGACATAGGCCACTTTGGAAAGGTGGATTTGATCTAACCAATATACTTGAGCGGTACAGAGAATTTTAGCTACAGTGGCTAGAATAACTTATGCGATAGTTTTAAAATCAAAACAGTTCTGAGATTTAAATCATTCAAGCCTTAAATTTGAAGTTGGCCGGTTCTATCAAATTCTTTCTACTCCGTAACCTTAAGCAACGAATGCAGAGCATTTACGACCAGAAGACGAGAGGTGGATGAGTGGCGTACACACTGGTTTTCAAGATGTCCACCTCTGAGATCCCGGGTTCGATTCCCGGTCGGGTCTGGGTGTTTGTGGTACCTTCGTTGTTTCTGATTCCTTATTACAAGTGCTTACGCTGCTTGCTTTGGGATCAGAGCAATGTATGTGATGTTGTCCCTATCTAAATATGTATTTATTTTTTTTAAGACCACTTAGCCACATTGCCATTGGGGCATTTAGCCACATTGAGCCCGTTTAAATAACTTAATTAGCTCAATAGTAGCTGTTACTGCTTGCGTTTCTGACATTAAGCTAATAACTACATCGCCCTTATAAATATTAATAAATAAACCAATTAACTTTGACAGCGGGTATGAATCGTCCGTCGCTGTGCTAATCTCAGTAAGCTGCTACAAGAACTGAGTCCAAAACAAACACACATAAATTAATAACAGCATACATTACACCGTGTTTTAAAATTATGCGGATAGCGGCTTTCACAGTTAACGTGGATAACATCATCGTATGCAACTTTGAACTCAGAACAGGCTTCAAAATTCAACTTAATAGGTATTGCCAAGTGAAACCATTTATGTATATCACATTGTTTTACTTCTGTAGGTGCTTTTTTCTTTTATCTTTGCATTTAGTTGACGAATACTGGATGCGTTGCTTTATTAAGGTTGGCCTAAAACAAGTCTAAAGGCTTCTTAATATATCTATCTATCTAGTCCAATTATAAGGAAATATAGACCTTATTTTTACTCTATGGGTTATTTTCTGCGAGAAAGTATATAAAAGTTATTATATGGACATAGTTTACAGACATATTACCTCAAAAACACATCATACATATTATTTATTGCCATATAAGTATTTTTCAATTTAAGCTTGGAGATGCGCTAGGATTTACCCGTATCTTTAGGAATTTCGATCGAATACGTTTGGCAAATGCATTGGCGACGGAAGTACCAGAAACCTTGCCCCTTAGGCGCTGCTGCCTATCATCAGTTTGCTTAATATTGGTCTGATTTTAATTCGTGATTACCATCCCGCCATCTATTGGTAGCCATGGCGATTCAAAACCGTATACCGTACGGATTCATAGCAGATTATCTATTGAGAAATACTTTCATAATAATTATTATAATTTTATAAACATACTTCACAATTGAAAAAAAATATAGTTTGTTTATTTCACATTTTTCCGCACGAACATAAAACCATAGACAATAGTTATTTTTTATGTTGGCTATGCTCTGTCAAGTCACGTTAAATGTCATTGACCCATTTTAATGGATAGCGGACTTTATAATAGGATTATATATAATAAAATTATATTTTTAAGTTAATTGTAATACACGACTTGGAAAAATTGTCATTACAATGTGGTTGGACGAAGCGGATGGTTTTGCGGAAATCTTTAAGGGCTATTTGCCTTACTATTTGCTAGTTGCTCTTCCGATACTAATAATCATGTCTCCGGTAAATCCTGTAGCAGCTTCACATGAATTTTCTGTGTATAGAATGCAGCAATACGACCTTCATACAGTACCCCATGGTAAGCAAAAAAATTAATACATTTCTTTTATAATATATCGAAAATCGATAAACCTTCGTTTAAGGTTATATATCTTAAAGGTATATATCTCAGGATAGAAACTAAAGAACCTAATAGTGTTTACTATGAAGGTTATCATACTGTATCAGCAATTAAATGCAATAAAGAAATACAGTAGTTATATATTGCAACACCCACAGATAACATATTGTTTAATTTATCAGCATGGGTCTAATATTACTGTACAATATTTTTTGCAGGATGTCGCAGTGCTAGTTTTAACCTAGAAGGCCGATCTCTCACGTCATGGAGTACATCTCGCCATTGCGTGGTTGCACGAATTCAGGATATTAGTATTGAACAGTTTATGGAGGTGCGGAGCAAAGCTGGAGCGCTTCTGCTTGTGTTACCTAAAAATGACACAGTCCTAACAGTAGAAGAAAAGGAGGTAAATTCTCAAACCATATAAAACAAACTTGGGACAATGGTATATTCATAACCATTCATTTATAACTTTCATATGTATTTTAATCTTATTTTTACATCCATTTTTCGGCATCCTTTTAAATCATTATTGTGTGATTAAACACATCATTACAATAATATCATAATGTAAACTGCTTTATTGGAGAATATTTCTTAATATAAATAAAAAATAAAATCATTTATCAAATATCATTTAAAAAATTTAATCATATGAAACTTTGAAACATATTTTCTATTGCCTCTGATGTCAGTTTACTCCAGCATTGGCAAATGTGTGAAGATAAAAAAAATGAGTATGAATTTAACTTCAAAATCTTTTGTTATAGGTATATCAATAATACATTCAATGAAATGAGCATATTATCCATATGTAGGAAGGATTCGTAAATTGCCATATTTATACAAGCATATAGAGTTTTATTTTCCTGTAGGTTAAGAAACAATCATGTGGCTCACACAATGGTGAGTCATTACTGTTACCCATGCACATTTGTAACTAAATAGGAATGACTGGAGTATTATCAGCTGTAATATTTCTTTAAATCTATGTTAAGGATGAAATATGATTAGGATTGGAGGCCAGCTGATGGCAGGATACCTCGCTCACTAAACTTGATACCGAAGGACAAAGTGATCCTACTTTATGATAGTATTGTTAGAAGTTGTGGTTATCTCAACCTCATCAAATTGGTCCATTATTGTAGCAGCAATACACTATAATAATTTACATTGTACATTATTATTCATGAAATCTTTTTGTACCATACAGCACATCCAACTTCTCGAAATGGCCATGACTCAACAAGAAATTAACGCACCAGTGTACTTGGCAAAATGGTCACCAGAGTTTGAGGACATCCTTAAAGATCTGCAGCACAGCTTCATCACTGATGATAAATCGGGGACAGCTTTGGAGGCTATGTTTAATACTGTTTCTTCCAATGGTTATCAAATCGGTATGCAAAGAAATTATGGTCATTTTCTGTACTTTACCTTTTTTATATAAGTTGCCACTACTACAGTAAGCAAGATACATGTACTTTGCGTCATAGTACAGATTTTTAATTTACTATTATGAATATACTCTGGTATGAATGTTTGAAAATTTCCAATGTGCCTTTTGAGATGCACATAGAACATAACTTTTACACAAAACGTCTCATTGTACTTATATTTTTATATATAACTGGCTTCACATTTGTTAATGATACTATAATGATTGCCAAGTGATATGGTGGAACATTTTACCCACTTTCATATCATTGGAGATGTAAGAGACTTGTAAGGAAGAAAGTGCTTTTAGCGATAAGACCATAGCCTTATGTTAGATACATAAGGCTATGGTCTTATAATTAATTTTATGTTGTATATTTTCTGTGTTGGTGTGCAATTAAAAGTTATTCTATATTTATCTAAGAGGGAACTAAAATGGTATAAATCACAATGGCAATATAACTGTCTCGAAAAATACCAGACCAAATTTGAATAGCCTGGTGATGGCCAATTCTATTGCCGGCCATGGGCATTATCACAAATCCTTGTTGGAGATCCATTACAAGTTTTAGTTTATCTGTTGCGGTCGCAGTATCAGACACCTCGCACCTTAGACGCTGCTACCCATCTTTGGTCTGATATTTTTAGAGATGGTTATCCCGCCATCTATCGGTTACCATAACGATATTCAAGGCTGTTTCCTAAGGAAATGTTCTAAGAGGCGACTAAGGTCGCCTCTTACGACTCTCGCGGAAAGAAAAGGAGCGGCAATATTTTTACACCGTTACCACACGGCTTATCAATATATAATTTACATAGTAGTTTTTATTTCCAGTGGTATCAGCATCTACACCTCAGAAAATGGAATCCAAACCTGTTACAATTTATGGCAAAATTGTTGGTCGATCTGATGCTCCGACCATTGTCATTGCAGCGCACTATGACTCTGCTGGATTCGTACCTGTGAGTTCATTCAAATAGTATTTCTTTACGCTTTACGTTTTCCATACGCAAAATAAGCGCTCGGACATGGAATTGCGGAAATCAGCCCGTCTAATCTCATTTAGTATTTCTTTTTCTTTTTAATACTTTTACAGTCAAACTGTCTGCAAATCAAAAGCACTTAATTACATCATCTCATTGTAAAATAGCCACGATAGCTGAGTGATTGGGTGATCAGAATTCGAATCAAGAGACCCAAGTTGGGTTTTTCAAAAACTTGTGTACTAATTATATTGTTGACTTGGACATAAAGACAGCGACGTGCTGACCACCTGTCACGTTGTTCAAAAAATGTCTTCGCTAGAAGGTCAAAAGGACTTAATTTTCTAGAACTCTATCTTCCCCATTATTGGGAATGGCGTAAAGATTTTTTTATTGTAAAATGTCCCGTAAATAAATCTTATACTATTTTAACAGGAGCTATCACATGGCGCTGACTCAAACGCTTCGGGCGCCGTGGCCGTTCTAGAGCTTGCTAGAATCTTCTCCCGGCTCTATTCCACGGCGGCAGTACGCGGCGGACCTTCTCTCTTATTCGTTCTCACTTCAGTTGGACACTCCCTCAACTACTTTGCTACAAAGAAATGGCTGGAGGAGCAATTGGACGCGACGGATGGTTCATTGTTGCAAGTCAGTTTCGTTATTATTATTTGGCATCTGAACAAATTACCTGAACAATTTTCAGTAACAGTACGCTGAAGTGGTAATGGGCCTGACAAAGCTTGTCGAACTGACAAAATTTATGGAAGAAAAGTTGTCAACTGCTTTTGCTTCATTCAGGCTAAAGTGTGACAATCTTTCTTGGTATATAGACCTATGTAAATATACATATAAGCATTGGACTTATAATGGGCTGTAAATAGTACATAGGCCATGTTCAACATTGGACTTATGATAGGTTGTAAAGAGGAAGAAACAAGACAGGAAGTTTGTGCAACTGATGCTGCCTATATTCAGGAAATATTTTAGTTTTTCTTATCTAAATTTAATTTAAAGTTATACAAAGCATTGTCATCCCTTACGATTATTATTGAATGTATCTTTCAACATATTTTGTAGTATTTAGTTTTTGTTAAAAAAATAAAGTCACAATAACCGAATGGTTGGGTGGTCGCAATTTCGAGTCAAGAGACCTGAGTTCGAGACTTAAGTGGCTGGCTCGTACCAATGTGTTTTTCAAAAACTTATGTACGAATTATATCGTTGGCTTGGACATCAAGACGGCGACGGGCTCACTACCTGTCACGTTGTCACGAAAACATCTTCGGTGAAAGGTGGGTCGAGTGGACTTAATTGTCTAGACCAGACCTCTGTGTACTCCTGTATTGGGAATTGCGTGAAGATATTTATTTATTATTATTTATATAAATTTAATTTAAAGGTGTACAAAGTGTTGTCATCCCTTACGACTATTATTGAATGTATCTTTCAGCATATTTTGTAGTATTTAGTTTTCGTTATTACATACATACAGTTAAATTACACTGCTGGTAGGTCTATCCGTAATGAAAATTTATGCGTGCATGGCAATAATGATAAATCTATGTTATGGTCACATTAGAGCTTAGACATTTAGATGGCTACTCGGCTGTTTGGAACTGTAAAAACTTTGAAGGAGTTCACTTATTTATCTCTATCTAGATCTCTGTCTACCCCTGTTGTAAATGGTGTGAAGATGTATAAATAAATAAATAAAATAAATATCTTCACGCAATTCCCTATACAGGGATAGACTGAGGTCTAGTATAGACAATTAAGTCCCTTCGACCCACCTTCCACCGAAGATATTTTTGGGACAATGTGACAGGTGGTGAGCTCGTCGCTGTCTGTATGTCCAAGCCAACGATATAATTCGTACATGAGTTTTTGAAAAAGCCATTGGTACGAGTCAACCACCTGGAGATCGGACTCGGGTCTCACGACTCTAAATTCCGACCACCCTACCACTCGGCTATCGTGACTTCTATTATTTGTTTACTTAAGTTTAACTTTAAGGTTACCAAGCGTTGTCAACAACTTGATTGTCTAGCAATCTGTCTACCCCTGTCTTGTGAATGTGCGTGAGGATATACAAATAATAGCATAACATTAGCGTAGCGTTTACAGTGGTAGAGCCACGCACCAGCTTTTGCTGTTGCATGAATGGGCCGGCTCGACCGGGGAAGTACCACGACCTCACAGAATACCGGCGTGAAGTAGAAGTCTAACAAACTTCTGCGTTTCGTCTGGTGAGTGCAGGTAACCGGTGGTCCACACACCCCAATTCTCCCCAATTCTGGGGGGGGGGGACACTCTAAGGGAGGCAGCGCATCTGCTATGCCTCTGGTATTCCGGGTGTTCATTGGCGACGGTAATCACTTACCATCACGTGAGCCACCTGCTCGTTTGCCTCCCTTTTCTATAAAACACGAGACAGTGGTGTGACGAGCCCGCCGCCGGCAGGACGTGTCGTTCGTGATGTGCATGGAGTGCGTGTCGGGGCGCGGGCTGCGCGCGCACGTGTCGAAGCCGCCGCGCGCGGGCGGCGCGGCGAGCTCGCTGCGCGCCAGGCTCGGCGCGCCTCTCGTGCACAAGAAGATCAACCTCGCCGACGAGCTTCTCGCCTGGCACCACGAGCGCTACAGCATCCGTCGGATGACGGCGTTCACTCTCAGCTCCCTGCAGGTATACGCACTTCGATCGCGTTGAGCGAATGAATGGAGAACGAATGGCGAGGTAAATATAATAAACTAGTGTGGGAGGAATTCCAACCCGCGCCCTCTCGTATGTGACGCGGCACAACAGAGGTCGTGGCGCCACTGTCGCAGTTATACGCAATTCGGGCGCGTTGAGCGAATGAATGGAGACAGAATGGCGAAGTATAATGGGCTTGTGTGAACGTGTCGCCATGCACTGTCAAGGGAGAATTCCAACCCGCGCCCTCTCGACTGTAACGCGGTACAACAGAGGTCGTGGCTCGAACGTTGAGTGAATGAATGGAGACCGAATGGCAAAGTATATATGTAGCGCGAACGATAGAGACTGGTAGAGAACGATAGAGACTTGACTGGTAGAGAATGCCATATGGTATTAAGTCCGCCTTTTGTTACCTTTTTTTTAATATGATGTTAACAATAAAGCATAAACAAATAACATTAAAATGTGATGACGTAGGCTGAGACTTCTCCATTTCTATCTGAGCGAATTGCTCGAAGAAGAAGAGCTCCTGAGTACTCGGATAGCTAGATGTGAATGTATGAAGTGAATGATGTATATGAATGAAGCCAAAGAGGTATGTAAGGATCGTGACACTTGGCGTTCTGTTCTCTGGTTACCCCGTTAACGATTGTGCGTGAAGATAAGTAAGGTTAGACTCGGGTCGTTCGCCCCCGAACGGGTTCCTTTTTTCCTATAAAAAGTTCATAAGTATTGCAAAAACTTTTTATAGACCTGGGGACCGTTTCATCATCATCATATCATTTTTATTGAACTCGGGGTCTCTCGACTCGAATTAAGATTACTCAACTCGACTATCGTGACTCGCCTGTTTATTAATTATGACGTATACATGTTTCTGTATGTTTTCTTTATCGTTTTTAGAGTCACAAGGACCCAGCACGCAGCACGATACTGGACACCCCGTCGGAGACCTCGTACGAGCACCTCGCCGCGAACGTCGCGAGCATCGCCCGCGCGCTCGCCTCGCACATCTACAACCTGACGGACGAGCAGAGCGACGAGGACGCGGCGCTGTACGACGGCGCCCTTGTGTGTATCTTTGCCTGTCACAGACTATGCAGCTGGCACCTGACCATAGACTATAGCTGGCACCTGGCCATATACTATAGCTGACACCTGTCCATATACTATAGCTGATACCTGACCATAGACTAAAGCTGACACCTGACCATAGACTATAGCTGACACCTGACCATAGACTATAGCTGGCACCTGGCCATATACTATAGCTGACACCTTTCCATATACTATAGCTGATACCTGACCATAGACTAAAGCTGACACCTGACCATAGACTATAGCTGACACCTGACCATATACTATAGCTGACACCTGACCATAGACTATAGCTGACACCTGACCATAGACTATAGCTGACGGACTAGACGGGTAGTATGTGCCGCTATGTGTTTAATTTTGTTTATTTGTGTCTTTTTTATTGTGTACTATTCGCGTGAATAGTTCAGGAATTCATTTAATATGTTATTTCTTTTTGCAGGGCGTAGAAAAAGCATCGATTAAACATTGGTACGATTATCTGTCGTCTCAGCCGAGGGCGCCGCAGGTCATCACGACGTCTCCACCTACCGCGGGTAATTACACACTAATTATACAATTAACCACTAATTACGGCTTAATTACTCACACACACAAACACACAGTCTTACGCAGTACCACACGCGCGTTGACGCGACTGCAGTAACTAGAACGTCCTCAGCTTTTATTGGAGACTAAATGTTCAATTATGAATATTTAAAAAAAGACACTTGGAACCCTAATAATGTTTGTAAAATAAAAGTAGCCTATGTTACTTTCCTTATAACATTAGCTATCTGTCAGTAAAGTCTGGTAAAATTGGTCCAGCCGTTTCAGAGATTAACCGGAACAAAGAGACAGACAAATTATTTTCGTGTTTTTACCGTATATATACATATACAAGTATAGATGTGTAAATTTTTCCCATTAAGGATAACGAGATAGATGGACCTCTGACTACCCCACTATTAAGAATAAATAAATAAATAAATATCTTCACGCAATTCCCAATACAGGGGTAGACAGAGGTCTAGTATAAACAATTGAGTCCCTTTGACCCACCGAAGATATTTTCGGGACAACGTGACAAGTGGTGAGCCTGTCGCCGCCTTTATGTCCAAGCCAACGTTGTAATTCGTACATAAGTTTTTTTGAAAAACTCATTGGTACGAGCCTGCCACTTGGGGATCAAACTCGGGTCTCTCGACTCGAAATTCCGACCACCGAACCACTCGGCTATCGTGACTTTTAAGGGCTAAATCGTCTAGACCTCTGACTACCCCACTGTTAAGAAACCTGTCAATATGTATTTTGTTATAATAACATAATGTCACAGGGGTAACTGCAGCATTGGAGCGTGCGCTGTCTCGCTACATGGAGGTCTCTGTGAGCACGCACGCACTGGACAAGCGCGAGCCCGAGTACACTCTGTACTCGCCGCTCCGTTCATTGCTCTACGTGTACAGGTGAGCACGCACGCACTGGACAAGCGCGAGCCCGAGTACACTCTGTACTCGCCGCTCCGTTCATTGCTCTACGTGTACAGGTGAGCACGCACGCACTGGACAAGCGCGAGCCCGAGTACACTCTGTACTCGCCGCTCCGTTCATTGCTCTACGTACAGGTGAGCACGCACACTGGACAAGCGCGAGCCCGAGTACACTCTGTACTCGCCGCTCCGTTCATTGCTCTACGTGTACAGGTGAGCACGCACGCACTGGACAAGCGCGAGCCCGAGTACACTCTGTACCGCCGCTCCGTTCATTGCTCTACGTGTACGGTGAGCACGCACGCACTGGACAAGCGCGAGCCGAGTACACTCTGTGCTCGCCGCTCCGTTCATTGCTCTACGTGTACAGGTGAGCACGCACGCGCACTGGACAAGCGCGCGAGCCCGAGTACACTCTGTACTCGCCGCCCGTTCATTGCTCTACGTGTACAGGTGAGCACGCACGCACTGGACAAGCGCGAGCCCGAGTACACTCTGTACCGCCGCTCCGTTCATTGCTCTACGTGTACAGGTGAGCACGCACGCACTGACAAGCGCGAGCCTGAGTACACTCTGTACTCGCCGCCCGTTCATTGCTCACGTGTACAGGTGAGCACGCACGCACTGGACAAGCGCGAGCCTGAGTACACTCTGTACTGCCGCCCGTTCATTGCTCTACGTGCAGGTGAGCACGCACGCACTGGACAAGCGCGAGCCTGAGTACACTCTGTACTCGCCGCCCGTTCATTGCTCTACGTGCAGGTGAGCACGCACGCACTGACAAGCGCGAGCCTGAGTACACTCTGTACTGCCGCCCGTTCATTGCTCTACGTACAGGTGAGCACGCACGCACTGGACAGCGCGAGCCCGAGTACACTCTGTACTCGCCGCTCCGTTCATTGCTCTACGTGTACAGGTGAGCACGCACGCACTGGACAAGCGCGAGCCCGAGTACACTCTGTACTCGCCGCTCCGTTCATTGCTCTACGTGTACAGGTGAGCACGCACGCACTGGACAAGCGCGAGCCCGAGTACACTCTGTACTCGCCGCTCCGTTCATTGCTCTACGTGTACAGGTGAGCACGCACGCACTGGACAAGCGCGAGCCCGAGTACACTCTGTACTCGCCGCTCCGTTCATTGCTCTACGTGTACAGGTGAGCACGCACGCACTGGACAAGCGCAGGCCGAGTACACTCTGTACTCGCCGCTCCGTTCATTGCTCTACGTGTACAGGTGAGCACGCACGCACTGGACAAGCGCGAGCCCGAGTACACTCTGTACTCGCCGCTCCGTTCATTGCTCTACGTGTACAGGTGAGCACGCACGCACTGGACAAGCGCGAGCCCGAGTACACTCTGTACTCGCCGCTCCGTTCATTGCTCTACGTGTACAGGTGAGCACGCACGCACTGGACAAGCGCGAGCCCGAGTACACTCTGTACTCGCCGCTCCGTTCATTGCTCTACGTGTACGGTGAGCACGCACTGGACAGCGCGAGCCCGAGTACACTCTGTACTCGCCGCTCCGTTCATTGCTCTACGTGTACAGGTGAGCACGCACGCACTGGACAAGCGCGAGCCCGAGTACACTCTGTACTCGCCGCTCCGTTCATTGCTCTACGTGTACAGGTGAGCACGCACTGGACAAGCGCGAGCCCGGTACCTCTGTACTCGCCGCTCCGTTCATTGCTCTACGTGTACAGGTGAGCACGCACGCACTGGACAAGCGCGAGCCCGAGTACACTCTGTACTCGCCGCTCCGTTCATTGCTCTACGTATACACGTGCGTACACTAACTATGAGACACGCAGAATGCGTTCTCTATTCTTCGACGCATGCCATTTATTTTAAAATAACCCGACCAATGCCGGATGTACCACCGCCTACTGAAGTGCTCCTATTTGTTCCTTGCAGTGTGAAACCGGCGGTATTCGATCTCATACTGACCCTGGCGATAGTTGCCTACCTGACGGTGGTCTACTTCGCCATACAGCTGTTCCCGAGGTTCTACGAGGAGTACGCGAAAATGGTGACGGGCAAGGCCAAAGTGCATTAGGCTTAAGTGTAGTTATTTACTGTGTGCGAATTTGAACTTTGTCTCTGTTGTATTAGAGATTATATTGTAATGGTTTGTGAAGACATTTATACGATAATGCCCTCTATGCATAATATACCAGAGTATAGTCCAAAAATATCTTCGGTGGAAGGTGTGTCGAAAGAACTTAATGTCTTAGACCTCTGTCTTCCCCTTTATTGATAATGGCGTAAAGGTGTGTCGAAAGAACTTAATGTTTTAGACCTCTGTCTTCCCCTTTATTGGTAATGGCGTAAAGATATAATTTATATTTTTATCTATTTTATGAATTCTCATGCATCTAAGCTAAGCTGGAATTTTTGTTATCTATATACATAAACAAAATTGAAGTGTCTGTTTATAATTTCAAATTAACAGCTTCACACTTAATGCATATGACAGTATATATATGATAATCTTCTAAAAATTTTTTTTGTACATTTTTGTCTGTTTGTACCGGCTAATCTTACGACTGTACCTATTTTAACGGGGCTTTCGCTGGCAAGTAGTTGATGTTATAAAGAGGAACTTAGGCTACTTCTATATCAGTGAAATAATTAAGGTTCCAAATTAAGTATTAAGGTAGAGGGGGGAGTAGTGAATGATAAATTTTAAAAATAATGGGTATGTTATTAACTTGAGAGTATAATGATGGATGTAAGACTATTTTTGTGACTTCATAATGTATTCAATGTCTCAAATAGGCTTCAAGAGAAAGACAGTCAAGACCTCTGTCTACCTCTGTATATGTAAAATGTGGGTAGATATAAAAAAGTAAGTCGCGAGTGCACAAAAGCCATATGCCTGCGTAATTAAGACGTGTCTGCGTAAGTTAAAGGTTTTTTTAACCTCGACATCAAATGTTTTTATAAACTTCTAGCCTTCGAATTTGTACAATTATTACAATTTTATTTTTATCTTTTGAATTACAACATAGCGTTGTATTTTAATTTAATTTAAATATGATTTACATATGTCACGGTAGCCGAGTGGTTGGGTGGTCGGAATTTCGAGTCAAGAGACCCGAGTTCGATCCCCAGGTGGCAGGCTCTTACCAATGGGTTTTACAAAAATTATTTACGAATTATATCGTTGGCTTGGGCATAAAGACGGCGACGTTCTACCCCTGTATTGGGAATTGCGTGAAGATATTTTTTTAAAATATTATTTTAAACCAGGGCCCGTTTAGTAATGCATAATATTTTCGTCAAATATTTTACATTTAATAACATAAGTCCAGCAAAAAAAACTCCGGAACTGAATCTTATACACCCTAACTCATATTCGCACACAGTAAACATTTGTTTATAACATTATTATATTAAGAGTTGAACAATGATTATTTAATTTTGTTTATACGAATGATTCGTCTTTGTACAGTCGACTCCATAAATTTAATTATTCTAATGTTTTTATATAACATTGTTTTTTAAGAACAATACTAGCGATGACAAATAATCGTATATCCCTTTGTCTTAAAACTAAGATGAAATGTTAGTCGAAATGACTATACTATCTAGACCTCAGGCTACCTCAGTATTGGGTTTGCGTGAAGGTATACAAAATTAACCATTGATAATTTTATGTATTCGAATTTGAAGAAAAGTATACATAATATAAGACAAAAAATTTATTAAAAAATTTTATATTTTATCGGGTCGACTGTACAATACGAGCATTTATTTGTTTCAGTATCAAATAAATAAGAACTCAAATGACAGAGTCATAGGACGCATTTTCTTTTAAATTTCTATTTCGTTAATAATATTAAGATAAATAAGCAGAAAGGACTCAAGCCACTGTATCAGTAATTGAACTAACACTGCGTCTTCAGATGACTTAGCTATATATACATTTTGATGAAATCCGTGGACGAGTGGCGCGCACTGGTTTTCGTCTGTCCCATGTTCTGTGGTCCTGGGTTCTATTCCTGGACGGGTCAATGTTGGAAATCACTTTTACTACGTTATATCGAGTCTAGGTCAATTAAATATCTTTTCATAAAGTAAAATAAATAAAAAATATATAATTAGAAATAATAGCTATAAACTACGAATTAGAAAAATATCTAATATGAAAACAGAAAAAATGTTTGTTTTTTGATCCATTCCATTATCTATCAACCATCTACATTAAATTATGAATCTTCATTAAATATTTAAAAAAAACAACCAATTAAATGTAACAGAAAAATAAACAGCAAAACAAACATATTAATAATGAGACCCACAAAACAGAATTGTAAAGGCTTTTTAAAAATATTTGATTTATTATAAGATAAGCTTCCATTGAAGTGGGACTTCATTGTCTAGACCGCTTCCGATAAAAAAATAAATGCTAATGCGTTGCCACGGTACGGTATAGATCGCTGGTTCGAATCCTGCCCCCGTGAATTCTATTTTTAAATTTCTTATTAATTTTCTAACACTAACAAGTCCAGCATAGATTACATGCTTTACAAAACAAAAAAAAAATTGCATCAGAGACCGCACTTTTAATCGGTCTCACCCAATTGAAGATTCTTTTCGAATAGAAATGTGTCTGGTTTGGTTTTAATACAAATAGTACAATTGACATCTACTTATATATTATGTGTATGTCTAAATATGGATAAGATAATTGTAGAATGAATTTTTGTATTTCGAACACCGAATATTCAAAAGTGACGTTTTTGGGTTGAGTCCTTTCTGCGTATCTACGTCTAAGTATTCATAATTCGAATGTCTCTTGGATTATATAAAACCATTGAATACGTGCAAACATTAACGTTAAGATGAAAGCAATAAGGTAAATTATTGTATAAGTGTAGATGTAACTTCAATGCAAAATTGTATATCTGTTGTTATTTTACCGTCCTCGCTTGCAGGTTCCTTATATAGCAAGATACAGAGTGAATATATAATGTTACAGGTTACATAGTTTGAATGCATACAGTCAGTGTTTATTTTCAAGTTGATATGGGACTTTTTAACTTGGTTTCTTTATATCATTAAATGATTCCGGTGATTACTATATGACGATGAGTCAATATTTTTTTTTAATTCGTTGCAAACTTGCGCATATTAGTATTAATAATATATTTATTATGGCAACACTATTTGCCTTACGGTATTTTTAGAGCATTAATATACTGTTTAATACTTCTTGGATGCCGTAAGTCGAAAGCGTCTGGTCTGATAAATATATTTAATAAAGTGAAAGTGTACAAGTGTCCGACAATTAATTTAAATGTCATAGAGTTTCACCAAGAGACGACAATTCGAAGTATAAATTCTTTACATGCAATATTCCAACATTGCAGTGGAATTTCAGTCGTATTAGTTTTCAGATATTAATCTTATAATCGTCTAAATATTTGCGATGCAAGTCAATCTTTAATATTTAGTGTTTGAGATAGATTGTGTATAGCAAGGTGTATATCAGTAAGTGCTAAAGCTTTTAAACAGCTTATGATTGTAATAGTGAGATGAGAAATGTTCTTTCTACACGGAATCGAATCCGCCACCTTCGACGTGCCATGGCGATGCTCCGAGCTGCGTCACGGTTGAAATTTTAAATCTTGAAATTCGAGGAATGCTTAAGATTTTTTTTGAGGTGTCGCTTACGACTTTTATTTACTATGACGGACGTGAAAACATAAGTATAAATGTTTATTTAACAATCCTTATTTCTATATTATTATATGTATATATATATATGTATATCTTTCAATCGCTGAAGTTTTAAAATGTTAAAGTATTCCTGCTAACCACTCCAACTAAGCTGCACTGCAATGATATACGACAATAGTCGAATGGCGGGCCCGAACTTGAGACGTTAGGTTTGCCAGTCCACACCCTTAACCAATAGGCTATCGACGCTTTGAATTGAAATACGTATTAAATTAAATAAAAATCAATAAATCGTAGAAATATCAATAAAAATTTAAATGTTCATTTTAAAAAAAAAAAGTTACCATTCCTATTTATGTAAGTTACAGTATCTCTCCTTTCTTTTTCGTCTTCAATTTTCTTTCTCTGTCTCTAATCAGTCTCTAATCTTACATTACTAGTAGATTTATTCGTTATCTGCGTCATTGTGTTATGTATTTCACTGTGTATTTGGTGGCAGTATTTCTGAATAATGTTGAATTATTTCAAAATGTGAATTATTCGGGAAATGTGAACTGGTGTACATTGCATGGAATTAAAAATAAAGTTT